>NQII01000318.1:300092-316140 GCA_002778355.1 Clitarchus hookeri | reverse complement strand
TCGGTGACTCATCGTAACGTTACCGAGCGTTACACTTTTTCATAAGTGACTCCCAGCCGCAACCTAATTTAAGACGTTGTCACGTCAAAATAAACGTCAAGGTTGACGCAAACTCTTAAATAATTAGTATTGGTAATGCTTAACGTCTCGCTAAATGCCGTGAGTTATCTTAAGTTGGTTTAAAGGCGGAGGTGATTTAACTAACAGCCACAAAAATGAAAACTACTATAAAAAAAAAAACGACGACGTGCAGGAAACACCATGCTGCCGAGAAACTATTTAACGTGAACGCACTCTATAAGCCNTAAAAAAAAAAACGACGACGTGCAGGAAACACCATGCTGCCGAGAAACTATTTAACGTGAACGCACTCTATAAGCCTACTTGTCGGAGCGAGTTTTCCTGAATGGACCGTAGGAACAAACATCGAGCTATGCTGCCCCTTTCGTTAGCTTCGTTGGTGACAGTTCCATTGTCGGCGATGAATAAAACACGGCATTCTCTCTCCCCTCTCCCTTCACTTCCTTCCTAGCTCGCCATTCCTCTGTCCTACTGCATGTCACTGAACTCTGGTAACTAGAATGGCAGCTACACAACAGCGCAAAGTGGGACGCCTCTCGTATTTGATAATGGCATTCGTATAACGTCACTACACCAGAAAGTCAAGAGACGCCAATATGTTACTGAAGGTTCACAGTTCGCCGTGCATATCTGGAAACAACACGGCAAACACCTAGGCTTCAGCCACAATGCGATTGTTCCTCCAACTAACACGTAACTCTGCTGGCCACTCCGACAGCTTATTGGCCAAACGCGTTGCCGACCGGGCACGACATTTTTGTTTCAGTTTCAGTGACAATTGTGGTCGCGTTGATGCTCTGTGTTGCAAATTTTCGGTTAAGAGAGCAGCTTAGACGTGTGAGCAGGTGGATCAGAAGACTGTGTGAAAGTAGCGACAGTCTTATAAGAGAGTTACGTAACTGCAGAACCAAATCCGTTCACCACGAGTGTAGGTGCACAGGTCAGCTTCACCGTTTTCTGCGGGAGGGAACGGCATATACTTCTACTGTAAAATATTGTTCCATGTGGTAGTTTTCCCCACATGACATTATTCATTATACACTGAAGAGCCAAGAAAAATTGAGTACACCTGCCTAATATCGAGCACGCAGAAGTGCCGCAAGACGACGTGTCATGGATTCGACTAATGTCTGAAGGTATGCAGGAGGCAATTCACACCATGAATCCTGCAGGGTAGTCCACAAATCCAATCTGCGCCAATTTGAGAAAGGGTTGCACGTATATCACGTTTAATGATTCTCGTCAGTCGTCGTTTGTCCCCGTTCTTTCACGATCTTTTTTCCGGCCGCAGTGATGTCGAAGTTGTGATATTTTACCGGATTCCCGATATTCACGGTACACCCGGGAAATNCTTTTTTCCGGCCGCAGTGATGTCGAAGTTGTGATATTTTACCGGATTCCCGATATTCACGGTACACCCGGGAAATGGTCGTACGCGAACATCCAAATGTTATCGCTACCTCGGAGATGCTGTGTCCCATTTCTCGTGCGCCGAAATGTAACACCACGTTCAAACTCACTTAAATCTTGACAACCTGCCATTGTAGCAGCAGAAACTGATCTAGCTGCCAACCACGTATATCTCTATTGTAAAATTTTGTTTCATGTGATAGTTTTCCCTACAAGACATTATTCACTATACAAAAACAGTTAATTTTATTGTAAAGTATGACAATTTCTCATTGTAAACATAGCCTTAAATAAACATGTGCTGAAATTAACAGACGCGAGTATGAACACATTATTTTACTTTCGCCCATTTCATGTCTCGTTTAACGGGAAACAGCCGCGTTCGATACCATAAAATATTGCACGCACTCTGGTGAAGAAAACACTTACCATGATGTTGCTTCATCACAACGACTAGCAGTTACCAAAACAAATATAATAACCTGAAATAGTGGTAGAGCGAAGCTGGGAGACATCATTTCGTGGCACACGTGTAAGGACGCATGAACCGCTGGAGAAACCACGAGTAGAGAGTTTGCGACGGGCGAAGACTGCTATTCCGGACACTGCAGTATGCAGAACTTGAAGGCATGTTGTCACTTTGCTCACAGGCCTGTCTCGGCTCACTGTCTGGGTTCAGTGAGAAATACTGAAACACCTTTTTCGCTTCAGCTTACGTCATACAATCTCAAAAATGTACATTTCTTCAGTAAATACAAAATTATATTAAGGGCCTTTTCCGGAGTAGCTCATAAATGATTCCCAGTTGTAACGTTATAATGCACATACACATGCTCCTTACTGTATCGTTGATCTTTCAAGAGAACAGTCAAATTTCTAGGAGTGTAGCTATTTCCACAGAGCAATGCGACAGCTAAGTTCGAGCCCGTAGATATAACCCGAGCGCCCATCGACACCAACGTGATGTCAATTCGTACCTGCTGGTTCCACTAAACGCAATCAATACTATGGCTGCAGAGTGAATCCAAGATGAGTATAATATGACGTCTCTTCGCAGAGTTATTACCTTAATTTGCTTGGCAAATATTTCTTTTGCGAATATCCTTGGACAACCACATGTAGCAACTTTCACCACTTTATTAACTTGCCGTCGGTGATCTTACCCAGTGTTGCAAGTTACAATCTCCATGAATTTACATAATTATTGAGGACGAGAAGTTCACGATTTTACTGGCGAGAAGGGATCACGCAATTAAGCTACTTAACCATTTAGTTAAGGAAGTAGCAGATGGCACTTTATTTTTTTACAAATCGTAAAACATTTTTATATGATCAGGTTCTTAGAAATTAGTAAGCCTGCACCAAGGATATTTCCCAATTCTTGAAGCATGACTCGTAAAGAAACCAAAACTATTAAAAACATGAATTAATAGAGCAAATCCACATTACATTACGCGGTTGATTTATGTATGTCGGGGAGGGAGGGGGAGAGAACGCACAGTCAAAATGAACAGAGTTTTATGAGAACAATTAATTCCGTTTGCATCATATCGGTAAATTAACGAGTACCATATTTTATATTTAAAAAATTTATATATTATTTAAAAAATTTTATTCTGTAATGAACTGAATGTCTCTTATACTTTTACTAACGAAGTGAACAGAAGAAAGGCCTGTTATTCTTTGTAATTTAATATAAATCTCTAGAAAGTTCCTAAGTAATACAATTACTTGAGCTTAAACACGCGTGGCGCGACTCAACCAGCATTGAAAACATAATGTATGTTAGTAGGAAGTGGCGCATGGTGCACGAAAACACATTAACCCAAACGATAAATTATTCAATTAATAATGGGAAAGACAGCCCCAATTTAACATCGACAATCAAGTTAAAAAAATCCAGAAAAAAATACCATTTGTTTTTGTTTAACATTAAATCACAATATCTTCCAAGCAATTTTACTACAACAGATTACACTTTGTTTGCATCTAATATTGTTTCGCTGTAGAATAGTAAACGTTGTATGTTATTTCGTCTCTCGTTTTTTAACTCTCCGTTCACAGTAGTACAGGCGGAAGCACTGAACGAAGTACTATTTTTTTTAAGGCGGAGAAAATGTTCCAGCTGAGATACGACCAGTTCAGTACGGGAACTTGCTACAGTGTTCTACATCGTAGCACAATGTCTTGTTGGTTTCTTGCGTGACTGATGATTTAATGATTCCCGTTGCGTGTTTTCCGTCTATACGTGTCGACATTTTTCAAGATGTCATTTCTTTGGGTTGTTCCCCCGCGGGCCGTTTCCGTGTAAGCTATCTGTGAAAGCGCATTTCTAGCTCGTTCATTTTATTCGCTCTGCCGCACGGCGCCAATAAATTCTGTCGAAAGTCGTTCTTGCCCGAGTTTTAACACCTGGAGACCGAATTATATTACACACAACGCAAATGTTATCGCCCACGTGACCCTTCTACGTAAGAGAAGAACATGATCAGAACGGAAACATTATCGTTCGAACAGATCACAGGTATATTCAAAAGGGTTATGGATCGTACATATCCCCTCTCCCCAAATATGCACAAACACAAAAAAATAAATGTAATGTGTAAAACTAAAAATATATATAATTATATGTAAATTGACTTAAGTATCATGCGATAATAAAAGAAAACAGATGTGATTAGTTTATGTTAACACAGCAACCTGTCTTGTCACAAAAATAATATATATTTTCATAGTAAGTCCCGTACGAATAACTTCTTTCATGAGAAATTTCTTATTACATCATTAAACCAGAAGGAGTGTTTTGAGATATGAAATTACAGATATTCACATAGCAAGACGTCGATGCTTACATATTTCTACAATCACTAACCACGCATGACTGTGGCGAAATTGCAGACCGGGATGATTATCTAAGTTCTGCAGAGTGACAGAAACCCAAGTAACATAATTATGAATGAACTTGTACAGCTTAAACTATATAATTTTCAGCACTGAAGCATAATTTACTCATTCGCTGACACCAGAGCGCCAACTTGTTTTAAATGTTCTAGCAGATTGTGATATCGCGACTTTCACATAGTTCTGAAAATATAGGAATTCCGATTTCATTGTGTTGTTAAAAATGTGACAGCTGGGCCGAAGTTATTCACATTTTAAATACGCTAATATTAAATGTGCGAGTTTTAAGAATCCCTGCTTTCAGGATGAACCACTGCAGTGAAATAGCAAACAAATCGTCTCGAATTTATCCCCACCCTTCCACACCACAGGACAATACAAATCACGGAAAGGAAAATTAGATGGGTAATAATTTACAGCCTTTTGATTTGTAAGAAAACTTGCAGTGAGAATAAAAGCACGATTATTAGGATAGTTTTATATGCAGTACTAAATGAAATATTTGTCAGGTACTTTAGTATATTATTATGTATTTTCTTCCAACATGCATTTAGGCATGTAAAAACATTCTAATTTCAGGCTGCATACTAGAGTTATCTACTTCTCTGTAACGAACTTGTTTCAAAATGTGAAATATTAACACTGGTGTTTTATTTACATTATACTTTATTTCATTCAGGGTGCCGAGGAAACAGGAATCAGCATCCTCAGCCAGAAACAAGGAGTGGAAACTTAGGGGGGCGATCAATATTTGTTGCGTGGTTCGTACTCTTTATAACAGTACCCTGTCAACTCCATACGGCCTGCATGATCAAACTTCTTTTTCTGCGCATGCGCCCTGGCCCAAGGCGGCGAACACCGGACTCGGCCTGCTGGCCGCCGGTTCCCTTTTTTGTTCGGAATCCGGTTTCGCGGCATACGTCACGGCACGATTTATTTGAACTGCCTTTCTCTCGGCAGTTTAACCAACAGGCACCTCCCTCCTTTCGCCGCTGTTGCGACACGACGTCCGCCTTCAATAGCGGCCGGCGTGGTTCTAGTACTTTCCGTCTGCACCAACGTCACATGCTACGTGCCACGTCAGCCGCAGCCGTACACACTATTCACATTTCGTGATCTCCAAAAACTGCACTATCTCAAGACGGAAGCTCAGCCAAAACCCATAAGAGCAATGTTACATTATCAAAGGATGTACATCCGCTAAAACTGATAACATACTTATAACAACTTCCGGGAGCAGGCTGGCACGTCCCAACTTGCAACTGACGTTCAAGGTCAAACCTGTTTTCGAACGTGTTAAAGGGATCTGGAGTGGGGAAATTTAAATACTAATATTAAATAAAATGCATATAATTAAGCACAATACACATACTGTGCATGACCTAACAAACGAACATCACCAATAGTACCAACCAACTTTCTAAACTCCCATATAGCATCACCTAGCTCAAACTTAAGCCTACGTCTAGAATACAATACAGGAGACTGAGCAATACTAATAACAGAATTACAAGTTGAAACAAGCTCATTAATAGCAAAAGTCTTCCAACGTATAATGTCTCTTGAATCAATCTGACTCAAATAATTAACACCAGTCACTGTACTATTGTGAGGATGTCTGAAGAAACAGAACTCAAAAATACCAGATCCATTGTGGGCAGTCCTTCCCCGTAGGTTATCAGTTTGAGCGGATGTACATCCTTTGATAATTTAAAATTGCTCTTATGGGTTTACGCTGAGGTTCCGTCGCTGCAAGCGCCTAGTCTTACTGAGGAGCGCTGCCGCGGAATGCGGTTAGTAGTAGGAAACTTTGTTCGGGAGCATTGCGTTTTTAACTGTTGTGAAATTCAACTAGTTTTCACAGCGCCATGAGGCGAGCACGTTATTATAAGAAGAGATACATNGTTTTTAACTGTTGTGAAATTCAACTAGTTTTCACAGCGCCATGAGGCGAGCACGTTATTATAAGAAGAGATACATTTCAAGACCTGTTTTTCGGAATATAGGTTCTTTCGATTGCAATGTGCTTTAAGCAGTTTACTAAGTATGTGTGCAGGCTGTTCGATATTGATTCGCCAGGTTTCGAGACCCTATCTCGGATCCAATTCATGTCAATTCCATAGCCTCTCACCACGTGTAAAATTAACATTGTTATGCACCCAGTGATTATATTCATACTTAAATAAAGTATAACCGCGAAATTGTTAGGAATCTGGGAGCAGTGATATTTCGCGAAAATATATTTCGGGACAAGATGCAGTTCAAAGCACCGTGGGTCGTCCAGAGTCCTTGATTGGCTGAGATATGTTCTGGTCCGTGCTAACTGTTTGCGCACGAGTCACGAAGGTACGGTGTCGGAGTTACGGAATCCTGAGTGACTCCGTCAAATGCGTATAACACGCCAGCAGCCAAATGGAGGTATGACGACAGCTGAGGTGTATATAGAATATTGAAGTCTACTGTGTGCACCGATTTTTTTNAGCAGCCAAATGGAGGTATGACGACAGCTGAGGTGTATATAGAATATTGAAGTCTACTGTGTGCACCGATTTTTTTCTCGCAAACAGTCAGAGGCCACACATGTGTTGCTAATTTACTTATTCTTACTGTTATGTGCATAAAAGTGTTTTAAACTGAATAAATCCGGCCAATTCGTGTACAGCAGCAGTGCGCCCAATAACACCTTGCAAAATTCGAAAAGCTGATAACAAATAAACGAAAACCAACATGGCCTGGATATAGAATACTGAGTCTTCTCTAACTGCATGGAGTGTACAGAGAGGCTTGGTCTGAGAAGAGAAATGCCTCCGGAGGACGGTGAGTGATGGCGACAACGCACCGGCGTGTGGGCGAGAGAGGTGCTAGGGTGAGTTGTTTGTCGCGGCCAGGAAGCGGGAGGATCTGTAGATGGCGGATGTCCTCCCCCTCCCCCCTTCACACCCGGGTCCCCCTTCTCGTCGACCGCCGACCAGCACTGGAGGATTCCGCGCCCGTCCGCCGGAGACGCCCAGCCGGTGGAATACCAATTGGGACCTCCTTCACTGCCGCAGGACGACACTCCGTGACAAACATCTCTCCCCCTCCCCCCTCCCCGTGGAAGTGTGCATCTTCCGTCGTCCCCCCACGTTCATCAGGCAGCGCTCACATATTCCTCAGACAGGTCACTTTCTTCCCAACTCGCACCAAACAATGAGCTCTGCTTGAAGCATTCCTGAGGATGGCTTTTGTTAGACACTATTGAGCTTGCCGGGTTCATCCTCCCAGTCGCCGTGTGGGGCAGAATAGACAGTAGGCGGCATGACGTCACCGACTGTGAGCCATGATAACCGCCTTCTACCAACCTCACAACAAATGCACTGACTATTTTCTTTTTCTCAGTTACGTGACAAGACGCAGTATTGCGTCGGTGCAATTATTTTAAAATAGAAATTGTTACTTTAAAGCGTTTTTTTAATATCCGATTATAGTTTTGACACCTACTTGGACCAGCCAGACGAGGTAGCGCAATGGAAACCACAGGACTCGCATTCGGGAGGACACGGTTTCAATTCCCGGTCCACCCATCATGATTTAAATTGCCCATAGTCTCCCAAAATCACTCCAGACGAATGCTGGGATGGTTTCTTGCTACAGATCATGGCCAATTCCTTCTCCGTTCCTGCTTCTCTGAGCAACTTGCTCCGTCTCTAACGACCTCGCTGGATTCCTTCTCTGTTCCTGCTTCTCTGAGCAACTTGCTACGTTTTTAATGATTTTTCTGACGACGAGGCGTTAAGCCCTACCTACCCATTGGCGTAGGCCGAACTTTTTGTGAGGGAGGGTTCCTTCATTTATAAAGCCACGCGTGTAACATTTTTTTGGGCTGAAAAACAACAGTACATGGAGACACCTGCATTTTTATTTTACTTATTTTTACTGTCCTATTATATGTTTTATTTACCTTATTTCTCATTTTGCACCGTCTTTTTTAACGTGTCCTTCATATTTCAGAGGGTGGGATGGGAGTTAAACCTAACCCCCCCCCCTCGCATGTCACTGTAACCTGCGTACCTACTTACACCAGATAAGCTCGGCCCTCCGACTTTTATAGCAGCCCACTATGAGACGAGTAGTCTTGCAGAGATTTAGAAATCCGTTCTTTACTGGAAAACTACTGAATATTATGCAGAGAGGTTTGACTACGATTAGTATTCAATAAATTTTAAGCGAATTTATAAACGCTTTCCTTTGTCCAGTGTTCTTTACAGTGTTTATTTCCGGGAGTACGAATGTCTGAAATAGGTTCATTATTTAGGTAACATTTAGGTATAAAATTTCCAGTAGACNGGTAACATTTAGGTATAAAATTTCCAGTAGACAAATTTCAATGTAGTAAAGGGACGTGGAACATAATTTATGTTTATTTTGCTCCGAACATGATACGGTCGCCTTCTACGCTACTCCAAGACTGCGTGCCAGTTCAATGACTCGCGTAAAGATGATTTGGTGACTTAAATGCGAGTGCCAGCGTCATCCTTGATGTTCCCGCGTCTTTAGAGCCTCGAATGGGCAAACAGTTCCAGTTGTGCAGTGACTTTAACTTGATATGTTAAACCGGACGAGCAGAGTCGCATTTATGTCAGAGAATTACCGAGCCAGGGCGCACTCACAGTATAGATAAGAAGCAGCTGTTGTCTGCAGAGGAATGCTTGTGTGGGCGTGGCCACCCCACCGGCCCAACAAGGTCGTTTCTTTGGCAACTGAATTGCCTTTTTCCCTGTTATCTAACACAGCTAATTGTGGTGTGATCGAAATACAGGCGGCAAGATGGTTATCACGAATACATTTTTGACAAAGGTGTCGTGGGACGAGTTGCCGTGCAGGCTACGTTGGTTTGATAATAACGATACTCTAAACTGCACGTTGTCTACAAGACGTCTCACACAAAACCAAACTCTTGAAGCATGTAATGGTTCAACAGTTGGTTGCCGCCAACCATGCGGATGCAGCAGTGGTCCAGACAGGAAATTTTTTAATTCGCCAAGACTAAAAATTTAACCGGCAACGTCCGCTCTGTTTCCTTCGCTCGCAAAAAAAAACACAAGGGTGAAGTCACGAAAGTCAGGTTCGCTGACCTCACCACCAACTAGATCCGTTTTGTACGTAGGGAATTTATTTAATTTCAAGTCTCGAGTGTGCACTACTGTACGTAAGAAGGGTTTGGATAAGAGTGATCTGCGACGCGGGACGCATCTTTATCGGTCATATCTCTCGAGATGAGTCACGCGCTTGTACGCACTCGCCGCGCGTGAAGAACTACGGTGTAATTAGCGCCCGGAGCCACGATAGCCCGGGCACTTGCATTCCCAGCGCTTGGCGGCGCGTGGCCGTGGTCCGTTTCCCGGTGCTGCGTGCGCACGGTGTACACAACGCTGTTGAGCTGACTCCCGTCGAGGTCTCCTTCACGTTCTGAGCACGCCGCCAACGCTCCACTTCCGAGAACCGCCTGCCATGCTTTCTGGAACGTTGGCGGCACAATCTGTCCGTGGCTACTTCCAACTTCCCCGAGGCGCTGCCAACGTCCTACTTTCGGGCTGCTCACTACGTATCTCTCCGCCACATCTAAATTAAGTATGATACAATGCCAAGGAGGAACCAAAGCACCGAATTCGTACGCTGGACATACAAACAAAAATTANCTAAATTAAGTATGATACAATGCCAAGGAGGAACCAAAGCACCGAATTCGTACGCTGGACATACAAACAAAAATTACATTTTTTACGTGTAACAGATTGTGTTTTCAACACTGCATTCTGAAAACCTAAACACGGCATAATAAAGCTTACTTTAAAAACAACGCACAAAAAATTATTATTTTTACATAACTACTTCTTACTATCAATTACCAACGTACCTCTTTTATCTGTGCTTTTAATTCGTACTGGCATCAAACAAATATTACAATTTGTAGACAAAATAAAAAAGTGAAAGTGTAATTTAACGATAAAATAAGGCAGTTCAATGTCAAAGGAAGTATAGAAAGCTTGCGATACAATGTTTATTTAGCAAACATGNCCTTCACGTTCTGAGCACGCCGCCAACGCTCCACTTCCGAGAACCGCCGGCCATGCTTTCTGGAACGTTGGCGGCACAATCTGTCCGTGGCTACTTCCAACTTCCCCGAGGCGCTGCCAACGTCCTACTTTCGGGCTGCTCACTACGTATCTCTCCGCCACATCTAAATTAAGTATGATACAATGCCAAGGAGGAACCAAAGCACCGAATTCGTACGCTGGACATACAAACAAAAATTAAATTTTTTACGTGTAACAGATTGTGTTTTCAACACTGCATTCTGAAAACCTAAACACGGCATAATAAAGTTTACTTTAAAAACAACGCACAAAAAATTATTATTTTTACATAACTACTTCTTACTATCAATTACCAACGTGCCTCTTTTATCTCTGCTTTTAATTCGTACTGACATCAAACAAATATTACAATTTGTAGACAAAATAAGAAAGTGAAAGTGTAATTTAACGATAAAATAAGGCAGTTCAATGTCAAAGGAAGTATAGAAAGCTTGCGATACAATGTTTATTTAGCAAACATGATTGTATGCTGGGCATGGCGTTTTGATTATAAAAGCGTGTATATCGCGAAAAAATAACTGTTGTAGATAACGGCGCACGCCTTTCGTATTGGTTTACCGCAGATTGCAACACCTCGGTGAAGCGACTCGCTCGCCCATCCAAAGTGAACGACTGGATGCGGTAAGGAGGGGGCAAATTCTTCCTTAATATTAAAAGAACTATAGACAAGAATGTAAGTTGAACTTCGCTCAGTGTAGCAAAGCTCGCAACTAACAACAGCCATTCTTCCTTACCGACTTGTTTTCATCTATCTGCAGATAATAATTCACAATAAGCAGGGAGACATGTTCGACTAATACAATCGCTCAACAAGTGTATTACTTTCAGTTCGAAATGTTTCCTTGCAGTCATTAACCGAAACGCAGTCCCCAATGTGTGGTCCACCGGTTGTTAGTTGTTGGTGCAACGGGAGAAAACCTATAACTTAAGTTACAATGTGTAGGCGTNCTTGCAGTCATTAACCGAAACGCAGTCCCCAATGTGTGGTCCACCGGTTGTTAGTTGTTGGTGCAACGGGAGAAAACTTATAACTTAAGTAACAATGTGTAGGCGNTTAAGTTACAATGTGTAGGCGTAATATAGTCAGTTAGGAAGTGGTATTTGGGTGCTGGTGTTATCCGTCAACATTCTTATAAATCTGCTGATTAAATTAACTTCCCCTCCTCATGAAATTAAGTCGCGTCCGTGTGTCGTCCCTTCTTGACGTTGAGCCAGGTCGATGCCCCTGACTCCGAAGTCCCTTCATGGTTACTTCCAATTTTTTCTGAAGCTCTGATAAAGTTCTACTTTTAGGATGATACTCCGCCTCATCCAGAAATAGCTTAACCAAGTCTAGAAAATTACACAAACGGGTGTTTAATAATATTTTGCATAAGAACTATTTCTTACTAGGTATTTCCCACACGCCTGTTTACTTTCTGTTCTTATAGATATTAATTGTATGTGGAATATTACAATTTGGAGAAAGATTATGATTTACGGATAAAATATAAGTAAAAGTTCTAGTTAACAAAAAATGAGATCCTTTTATGTCAATAGAAATATAACTCTCTTGTGACTTGTGGTACGCGACATATTTAGGAGACAACCAAACATGTCATACACAGGGTGACTTTTCAAAGGTTTTATTCAAGAAGTGTGAAGATACCTCGAATAGACNGCTTAACCAAGTCTAGAAAATTACACAAACGGGTGTTTAATAATATTTTGCATAAGAACTATTTCTTACTAGGTATTGCCCACACGCCTGTTTACTTTCTGTTCTTATAGATATTAATTGTATGTGGAATATTACAATTTGGAGAAATATTATGATTTACGGATAAAATATAAGTAAAAGTTCCAGTTAACAAAAAATGAGATCCTTTTTATGTCAATAGAAATATAACTCTCTTGTGACTTGTGGTACGCGACATATTTAGGAGACAACCAAACGTGCAATACACAGGGTGACTTTTCAAAGGTTTTATTCAAGAAGTGTGAAGATACCTCGAATAGACTATATATATANAGTGTGAAGATACCTCGAATAGACTATATTCTCCAGGCATTGAATAAATGTAAAAATTACCACGAAATTTTGTTCTAGGTTATACTGTTCAAAAGTGTTTAAAAGGTGATGTATGAAATTGTTTAGTTTAATTAATGTAAGAATTATAATAGTATTTTTTTAATTTTATAATCTTCAAGGAACTAATATAGTTTAATATAAAAACAGTATAGTTGGGTCGTGATTACTGAAGCACTCTTGAAAGCCCTGTTATTAATTTTTTTTTCCGTCACAGTATGTGCACTTTCGCCACGTGTCGAAACTAATACCGCCATTATCCTAGTAACCGTATGAGTTGGTCAATCACGCGAGTCTCAAAAATTGTTAGAAAACTGCCGCTGTTACAGTTCAAAAGACTAGAAAAGTATTAATCCTTACTTGTTACCGCCGCATATTTCATCAAAACGCGTAATCATTTCAACTTAAAAAAATCCATTGAATATTACAGCCAGAAAGAAAATACATTTTTTGGATCGTACCCTAACATTGGTAGAAAAGAAAATATTTTTATGTAAGTCCTTTTCTTGTGATATATTTTGCAACGCCTACGGCCTTCGATATATTCCTAAAATGTGCACATGTAAAAAAAATCAGCACAAATGTAATATGTTCTAAGTAATTCTTCACATTTGGCAGATACGTGTTGATTATGTTTAAAATACCGCGGTAACGGTTGTCTAATGTAATTTAAACATTAGCCAGCTTAAAATGCCAACACGTGTTTCTAAATAAGAACGGCAGTTTGGGTGGACAGCAAAAAAACGAAGCTAAAAAGGAATGTTATTTTTCAACATGATCAGACATTGTGTGAGAGCCTCANATTAATTTTTTTTTCCGTCACAGTATGTGCACTTTCGCCACGTGTCGAAACTAATACCGCCATTATCCTAGTAACCGTATGAGTTGGTCAATCACGCGAGTCTCAAAAATTGTTAGAAAACTGCCGCTGTTACAGTTCAAAAGACTAGAAAAGTATTAATCCTTACTTGTTACCGCCGCATATTTCATCAAAACGCGTAATCATTTCAACTTAAAAAAATCCATTGAATATTACAGCCAGAAAGAAAATACATTTTTTGGATCGTACCCTAACATTGGTAGAAAAGAAAATATTTTTATGTAAGTCCTTTTCTTGTGATATATTTTGCAACGCCTACGGCATTCGATATATTCCTTAAATGTGCACATGTAAAAAAAATCAGCACAAATGTAATATGTTCTAAGTAATTCTTCACATTTGGCAGATAGGTGTTGATTATGTTTAAAATACCGTGGTAACGGTTGTCTAATGCAATTTAAACATTAGCCAGCTTAAAATGCCAACACGTGTTTCTAAATAAGAACGGCAGTTTGGGTGGACAGCAAAAAAACGAAGCTAAAAAGGAATGTTATTTTTCAACACAGATCAGACATTTTGTGAGAGCCTCGCTTTTTAAGAACCCATTTATCAGGATCAACATTTAGAAGAAAAGCCTAGCAGCAACGTTACCTGCTAGAATGCGGTCTGATGTTATAATCTACTCGTTGCTTTATGGGAACGGGTGTGCGTTTTTTTTTTTCACTTGTTTGTTTAGAGTCTATAGCAGGGTAAATAACTTGTACGTTTCGTTAAGTGGAAAATTATATACTCAAAGCTACAAGATTTATAAGGCGGTAACCTGACCCTTATTCGTAGAAAACCCCGATGAAGGTAGAAAAGCTAACGCGTACAGAATGAGACGGGAATGCACGTTGGAGAGTCTGTTAGGTATGTCGGGAAATGCCTTTTTTTTTCTTTCTTTCTTTTTTAATCGTAATTTAACTTCGGTAGTGATGACTAAGAGTTACCTAACAGGAAATGCGTTACCTTTGACAAACAGCTGTACTTTAGGGAATTTTATTTCCGTAACGATAAAATAAATGGCGTGTGGGGAGTGCACCGAGAGCAAGGCAACACCCACCGAGTGACGGTCTTTCCAGCTGGTNAGTGGAAAATTATATACTCAAAGCTACAAGATTTATAAGGCGGTAACCTGACCCTTATTCGTAGAAAACCCCGATGAAGGTAGAAAAGCTAACGCGTACAGAATGAGACGGGAATGCACGTTGGAGAGTCTGTTAGGTATGTCGAGAAATGCCTTTTTTTTCTTTCTTTCTTTTTTAATCGTAATTTAACTCCGGTAGTGATGACTAAGAGTTACCTAACAGGAAATGCGTTACCTTTGACAAACAGCTGTACTTTAGGGAATTTTANACCCGCCGGGGATCGAACCCGGATCGCCTTGGTGGGAGGCGAGCGCCCTGGCCACTACGCCACCGCTGGCCCTGCACCATAACGATATACTAGGTGACCTCCACATCCGACGTCACTGTTCCATTCAGCAACGTGGTTCTGTGGTGTTTTAGAAGAAAGTTTAGGATCGTTCGGTGTCAGCCTACCCTCANGCTGTTCCATTCAGCAACGTGGTTCTGTGGTGTTTTAGAAGAAAGTTTAGGATCGTTCGGTGTCAGCCTACCCTCACAAAGCAGGGGTGTTAACACACCACAGTTAACACAAAAACTGCGTTTCACTGTCTCAGGGTTTATCAAGGACACTTTCCTTACGGCAAATATACTCAATGAAGAGTTCCGCACATTTGGTTTTCTTTTTGCGTTTTAACATGCAATTATTGCAATAATTTCTTACACGACGCTCTGGGTTTATGCAATTATTGTTTAACGTTATACACGNTTTAACATGCAATTATTGCAATAATTTCTTACACGACGCTCTGGGTTTATGCAATTATTGTTTAACGTTATACACGCGACATCAATTTAAAATACACGAATATATGAAAAGTGTGTGTCGTACTCGTGCCTACAATAACACACTCTGCCGTGAGTATACTATAAAAGTGTTTATTATTTACCTAGTGAGTTACTTTTTTCATTTCGCTTCGACTTGAGTGTTGAAAAATGTATCGGTTATGTGCTCAGATGGTGCGAGACATTTGTTGTAGGTCGTCAATCAAACTAGGTAATTTATTGTGTTTGGTGGCTGAGTGAGTCAACGTGGCATTTCAAAACTACGGCCACAGACTGTACGACGTAACAGCGCGTTTTCGGACATGCAGAAGGCGAGATAGCGTTACATATTCACGACGCGAGCATCTCTGGCACGATGGCGCAGCCCGTATCGAGCAGATGAATCCCCGCTGCCGAGCAGGCATCGCACGGTCGTATCACTTACGTACACAAACAACGTGCTGATACAATCGTGTTTTTTTTTTCGCTGCGTGCGCATCGGCAAGCTTACATTTTCAAATCGCTTTATGTTCGGACGTTGTCGAACGTGCTCGCGCTGAATGCCAGTTCACGCACGCCGACCTCTGTGGTACAGTTGGTCGGGATGCCAGCTTGCGTGTGCGAGAGGTTCCGAGTTCGGCTTCCGACCGAGTCACGGAACGTGAACGTCATTTATGGTTCATTTAGGTCTAGTGTATAAATA
>NQII01000318.1:269657-286414 GCA_002778355.1 Clitarchus hookeri | reverse complement strand
GGGGGACCGATCTCACTGGCTGGGCGCGACCAATCTCCGATACGAACGTATATAAAGCTGCACCTTAAGTGCACACAACACATCCGTGGTGTGCTCGAGATTTGAATTACGGAACCTCGCGATCCGAAGGCAATGCTTGTGGGCGTTTTTTGGGATTTACGTACTTTTTTCGATGTGATATAAAATTATTGCCTGAAAAGAGTATGAAAATGGAAGAAAATTACTCCAAAAAAAAAAAGAATGAACAGAATTATAAAGATTTTTAATTTATTTACTCTATATTGTTTCCCTACAAATCTCAAAATTAATCCGTTAGGCTACAGCTCAAGATAATTTCTCATACTATTAGAATGGCATGAAGAATATTTCTTAAAATCTTGTTAGGCGATTCGCCCGTATTTAACTTGTAACTTTTGAGATAGAATATAAAGTCAAAATAGCTCAAAGTAAAATCCTCACCACATGTTAATCAAACGTTGGATTTTAAATGAATTGCAGCATGCCACTTTTGTAGCTTCAATAAAAACTAAAATTGATATCCAAAATTTGTATTTAAATAACTTTTTAAAATGTATGCAAAAAATGTTTTAAGCAGGATTTGTGTTTTTTTGTAAAAAAAAATATTAATATTTAAACGATTTGGTAAATTGTTATCAAGTTATTATCGACATCACGCCAGGAAACCATACAATATTATCAATATCTAGTTACAATTTGGCTCTTGACCAAGAAGGCCACAAATCTTGTTTGGGCGAATCGCCGTTCTCCAGCATAAAAAGGTAGGTAATATGTGATGGCTAGCCTCAGCTACGAACAGACCATTATGGGCAGCCCCCGTTCACAAGTGAACTGCGAATGGAAATCCCGTGCGAGTGCCGGAAGACTAACCGGAAGGAGCGGCACGCACGCATGGCGTCCCGTGACTCGCAGTTACAGTTACGTCGCCATTACCGCGCTCGCCGAGCGACGGAGGAAATAGCCGCCACTTCTGCCCGCCCTCTGCAGTCACGGCGAATGGGCCTCCCGTGGACAGCATACACTAAAGATGAGTTATACAGACCTCTTGTTCGTCTTCTCCATATGTACCCAACACTGACCTACCCCAAAGGAACACAACTGTCAAAGTCACATGGTCAACAATGATGAACGCTTTTGTATACGCATATCTTAATTTTTTAAATGACAAGCACTTTTATACTAACAGAATACTTTCACCAATTTGAAATTAATCAAACTGCACTTCAAATTGGTTAGAGGAAGGGCATGAAAACATATCAAAGCACTTGTTTACTAAACAGTATTCTAACCTCAAGAACACTGCACGCTTGTTCAGAGCCTCGCACTTGAGAGCGCGAGTGTCACCCTTATCGCTCCTGCTCTTATGGGCTTCAAATGCGAAAATAGCCCCAAGTAGGCGACCGGTTCGATGCGGGACACTAAGACTGTCTCGTCCAATTTCTGCTCAGGACTGGGCTACACCACGTTTAACCCTTTAAGTCACCGATACATTTATAACATCAGTTGATACAGAGAGTTAATTTTATGTCCGGAACTGTGACCTCAGAAGCAATAAACAATGCGTGTTGTGCTCCATATTATTGTCAGTAGCTATTTACCAACTCAAGTCACGGTCTCAACAACAAATGGTTTCTTAATAATATACGGTGTTTTCACTTGACGTACAGTTAAACCATAAATTTTCTTCCTGTGCAACACGTCCACTGCAGTTGAAAGGGTTAAGATGCAGTTTCTAGATCGGCACCTTGTCCATTCGCTTCGTGTTCTGCTTCAAAAGACAGGTCGCTGTGAAACTGCTCGTTCAGGAATGCCAGAGTTGATTAAGAAAAGTAATTACTAAGGCTTCACGGCAAACGACATTACTCAGTCCCGTCTAGACCAGGGTCAACGTGTACCGAAAAGAACAGCCGTCAAGCGGATTGGGCGTGGCAGCCGTTTTCTTCATTGATTCTTCCAGCACTAAGTTATCGCCAAACTGGACGAATTTTCCATGGTGAGGTCAGTGATTGACATCAGCAAAGCGTAAGTCCACACTAGTTCGAAAACTACGAGTTCTCTACTAAATGAGCGAATTTAGGAAGATACGGCCGTTTCTGTTTGTTTGCCCTGTCCCTTGAATTACACTTCCTCAATGAGGATCGACTCTCAAGACCCACGCAAATCTCTTCACCCACTTATTCGAGGAGCAGAGTTCACGGTTTTTAACTACAATAAGAATAACATCACGCCAGCTTACATTTATTCTGAAAGTTTTAACATTACTGACGAGCTCATCAACAAATGTCAAAAAATTATTGCATGTTGAAAAATCTATGATGATAACGTACGACTGTGTTCTCCTATACAAGTTTTTAATTTTTGATATTTATTTGCAAAAAAGTGAGACTCTTGCACTGGCTAGAAACGACAGATATGTACACCAATCTTGCTTAGTCTTTTCGTAGCTTATACGAACTAGCGTCGCAGAAGTCGTTGGGTTTCGACGAATGCAAAATTCACAGCGGATAATTTTGCCTAGTGGTTTAACCATCGCCACTTCAGACAGTTCCATAATATGAACTTTCCCAATTCTTCGCCCATGGTAATCATATCCTGACAAGCGTACACGCAAAAAAAGGAGTAAAGATATAAGTAGTTGTATTATCATATGGTACGTAAGACATCCGGCTCCGTTTCAGTCCCAGCCTCGTTCCGCTTACTTCAACCCTTAAGTCAGGCTGGAGCAACACGTATGTGCAGTTTCAATTCTCGCGTGATTTGCATAGTACGTTTTGCATAATGGCACGTCGCGCTTGAACAGCACGGCGTCGCGGTGTGCGGCCTTGACCGTTTCGACATCGCGCTGAAGCGAAAGCGTTCCTGTCAACCGCTGCATTTATCCCGGTGCAAAGGAAAGAAAACGGTGGTTATTGCAGTCAAGTTTCTCTAACGAAAGGGAAAATCTCTCGGAACATGCCGTGATCTTTGCCATGTTAATAGAGAAAGTGACGCAGAATTTAGTCCAGCGCCGAGCTGTCCCGTGGAACTTAACTTCATACGTTCATAATTTATTTGTATATCTGCTAATAAAATACAAAAAAAAAATCTAAAAATGGTTTCTCGATTAGGTTATACCAGTCTTAAAAATGCACCAGTGATCTTAAAGTCGCCATATTTCAAAGTGCTTTCTTCTTTTACTTTTTATCCCTTGTGAATTGTGTGGCCGTTTGCCCCTGTGACGAGGGAATTACGAAACCCGCACAACATTCAAGTAATTGTCGTCAGCTACCGGTACAGGGGCCAGCAGGGTCCGCTACTACCCGTCTTTCGCAATATGATCGTTTTATAATCCATACATAAATACGTGATAAACTTCTTTTTGACGTTTATGTGTCTTGAAAATCAGACCGACACACGTGGCTACCAGGACGGAAATGGTAATGTAACGTTTGCGAGTTGATTCATTCCGACACTATACCTTCGTGACTAATAATACGGCAGAAATAAATGTGGTATCGTTCGATCGGGTATACGACTACGATGCGAGCATGACCTTGAGTTGGCACCGCGCGTGCGCGAAACGCGAGTGGGGGCCCGCGGCGACTAACGGCAATTTTAGTCGTAGCCGAAAAATTCCTGGCAGTAGATTCCGCGACTCTGATGTGCTACAGTGCTGATGTTGGTACCAAACGAAAGGTCTCGCATGGACGTGTCTACAAAAGCCATAAAAACCAAGTATCAATTTTGTTACTTTCTTTTCATTTCTACATCCCACAGAAAATATTACCCTTAACGTAGACGCATTTACGTAAAACTCACAGCCACCCCTCAATTTTTGAATGTAAGTTCACAAAATTCTTTTTAATGTATCTTAACATAACAGTTGTAAAACACTTCGTTAACTTCCCATTTATTTGTACATCTAACTTATGTTATTAGGGAATAAAATCTTTATTTTAAATTTATCACATCGTGTTAAAAAAAAAAAAAAACCTTAAAATCAACGAAATGTCACATTTGTTAAAATCAAGGTGGAGTTCGATAAACTTTGTATTAATACTATATTGATCTCATTTTCCTTGCAATGGAAGTGTACGTCAGAAGTGCAAAAGAGTTAAGCAAAGGTAATATAAATATATCCCATACATAATATTGGGTATAACACGCAAGAAATTTGACGCCCGTATTTTTTTTTTACATAATTCGATTCACAAAAAAATAAATGATAATGCTATGCTGATGAATATGAACCAGAAGTTTTGTACGTATTGTTGTGATGAAATTCCGTAATGCCTTATGGCGTACAGAAATACGAAAATAACGTACAATTTGTGCAACATGTCTATCGCAACGTACATTAATGAAACCAAATGGATATCACGGGAAATGCATTAACAATTTGCATTGCTTCTACGTGGTTTAAGGAAGTCGTTGTTGTCATGCACGGCTGTTTAAACACGTTGATTTATAGATATGAACGGCTCTCCTCGTCAAGTAGAGGGGGTAAATAAGCGATGAAGATATAATTGAAGTGCGGTGACTCGCGGGTTGGAGGAGGGGTCAGCGCTGCAGGTCAGAGTCGTGTTCCTTCTCTGACCTGCGCAGAGGGTGCGACCTGAGAAGCTGAGGGCGCCTACAAGTTGCCTTTCCTTGGAGCCACGGTATCCCGGCTAAGGAAATTCGGTTAAGTCGTCGCTCTTCGCTCCTCCAAAGTCATCTTAGAATTTGTTTTTAGTATGTAAGACGCCGACCCTCTGCCCGGAGGAACTGCAACGGGAAAAAAGTCCTAATGTTGTTGCAATGAAAACATTGCTTTTAAGTTTTAAGTCATTTATTTGAACCTTTATGTCGTGCTAAAATGTAATATGTTGTGGCAAAGTCAATAATTTAAATCATTTAGAAATACTCATGTTACTGCAGTGCAAATTTAAATTGTTACTGTTAAGTGATGTTTGCACAACCGAATGTTGTATTACGTTGAAGATAACAGGAAGAACCAAATATGTGTGTTACTACGGCATTAAAGTAATTTCCAGACAACATCAGTTTACGCTGAACTGACATTAACTTCCCTTTATTTCATGATGGAACATTTTGTGGTCTCGCTGCGTTGTAAAATGGAGGGTACTAGTCGACAACCTCGTAAATCAAAACCGCTGTATTTAATTTTTAAAGCATAGAACCAGAGTACTGAAAGTAACTTATATCACCTTGCTAAACTTTCAAAGCAGTTTACGTGCGCTAAATGTGGATATGCATTCAAGAGCATGAAGTATTTTCGCGTATCGAAAATGTGCTGCAGTTTGCCATTAGATGTTGTAGAATACCCGCAATAGGAATAGCAGTAAGAAGTGTTAAAACAGAGGATTTGACAGGACGTTGGGATATCGGGAATCGGAAACAATCGTTCACACAGCGTGTAGACTGGGTTTCATCCTCACCTCATCCTCAAAGATTTTTTGTCATAGCTAATATTCATTTGGGTAACAAAGTAATGCTACTTAATTTATTTCACATTGTAATGTTGCTCTAAAGCAAAGGAAAAACAAGAAGATTGTTAACACATGAGTTAACATCAATACAACACAATTTGGTTTTGCTGCAAAATAAACACCACCTTAAGTTTACAATACAGCAAGGAGAAAACACTACTGCAAAAGTACTTCATATTACGTTAACATTAATATCATAACAGTGTACTGCATTAACAGCGACATAAGTTACTGACGACTGACAGATATAGGCTGTTGACGTTTACTTCCAACTTTACTGAAGCCCTGCTAAAGTTATACTTCCGGGGTATTCCTCCGCCACGTGCAAACAAATCTACACAATTACACCAAAGGGTTTGGGGGCAGTCGATGTAATATTATTTTACATAAGAACTATTTATTTTTAGGCATTGCCAGCACATCTATTTTCTCCCGGTTTAATTTATATTGATTATGAATGGAATATTATAATTTATGAATATGATGTAAGCAAAAGTTCAAGTTAACTAAAAAGAAGCTACTTTTACGTTAACACATGTATAAAACTCTTGTGATAGGGCCTACGTGGCACATTTAGGAAACAACCGAACATGTCTTATGTAGGGTGATTTTTCAAATGTTTTATTAAAAAAGTGTGAATAAACCGCGGATATACTGTAATAAAAAATTACTGTATTTGTAAGGTTGGTACTGTTGCCACAACATTGGACTTTAATCTGCGTGGGGCCCAGCACAGAGCGGGAGAGATGCGCAGAGTAGGAAGTGTGCGAGTGTAGCTGACGAGAGCTGTGTATGTGTTGTTGCAGCGGACTGCGGCAAGGAGGAAGGCGTCAAGTGTCAGAACGGCGCCTGCCTGGACTCGCAGTGCCACTGCAACGACGGCTTCGGAGGCTGCGGCTGCGAGGTGCCAGGTGAGTGTCCTTCCCCCCCATCCCCACCTCGCTCGCCTCGTCGTCCTGCCGCTGCAGGACCGTGCACACACTACCACCACCACCAACCACACCGACAAAGTACCTCTCGGTGTTGCGATTCAAGCTGACTTCCCGTCTCCCGGAGACCGAGCGAGGCGACGCAGGGGTTGAAACTTCGTACTCGCACTCGGCAGGACCTGGGTTCGGATCCGGGTCCGGCCGTCCTGATATCACTTTCCCGTGGTTTCCCGAGATCGCTCCAGGCGGATGCTGTCAGGGGTTCCTCACCTCACGCTACGGCCGATCGCCTCCCTGCTCCTGCTCCTCTGAGCGACTTGCTCCGTCTGTAACGACTGGAGACCTGAAAAATTCGTGAGTTCAATAACCTGCACGCTAGACTCTGCAGTCTTATGTACAAATTTTCCGATGTCAACTGCGCATTGGTTGTCTGCTGTCACAGTGGAAGGCGGCGATTGGGCCAGCGTTATCCAAGAGGTGTCAAACACCGTGCGGACTAGAGGCTAAAGTGATATAAACGCACGTATTTTAAATTCTAGCTTGTCCCAAAATTAATTCGCGAATTCTTCAGGTCTCTAGTAATGACCTCGCTATCGACGAGTCTTTAAGTCCTACGCACCCCTAATGTCTTCTAGACTCGTAAAATGTGTCTACTTCCTTAAAAATCCAAAGTGAAATCTTTCGCTCGTTCTCGGTCCCTGGTGTTACCTGATAACATTCAGAATAATGGACGCAAGGCAATGGAATTTGACACGGACACATAGGGGTGTACGGGAAGCATGGGCGTGGATTTCGATAGGATATTCTCTGTCCGCGGGTCGCAGAGTGAAGGTGCATGTTCCATGTCCTCTGCAATTGGTAGTGACCTGAAAAATTCGCTGTTTAATTTCGAGACAAGCTAGAATTCAAAACCTCTTACGTTTGTATTGCTTATTCTTTTTTCCCAACCGTTAGTTTACACCTCCTGGACAACTCTGAGCCAATAACAAACACACAATAAAATGCAGACCGAATCATTCGTCTTCCGCTAACACAACAAGCAACCAAAGAACAGTGATATTTGCATTATTTTACATACGACAATGGAGTATAGCCTACAGGTCATTGAACTCGCGAATTTTTCAGGTCTCTAGCAATTGGTGAGACACGTCGGACTGTGCCCGTGTTGGATGGTCGACGACCGTCGTTTCCTTGTGTTTCGAGCGGTGCAGCACGTTCAACGCAGTATGGTCTGGCAGGCACACAGTAGAACTACTGGTGTTTATTGTCCACGTGTATTGTAAAACGTCTTCCATAAAGTATTGCTAAAGATAATTTATTAAGCACTTTTGGTATTTGATAAGCATTAACTTTATTCTCCTTTCAGTGAGTGGAAACCGCGGGAAAATCGTCGATATCGACGAAGGAGGCTGGAATCCACGACAGTACTACGTATAAATGGAAAACATACTGTTCGTCATCAACGAAAATATGTCTGTGACAAATATTGATTTACTCCCACAAGTTTTAACGTTATAAGGGGACATCAGACGCCAAGACCAGTGAAACTCCATGTACTATATTCTAAGACTCCCAACATGCACAGAATGTGCTGTAAAGAAATTCCATGTTAGTTTAATAAGCATTACGAATGTTCTACTTATATAGCCATGTGTCCATGTGTGTACATACATGTACTGAGATTAAAACGTCTTGGTAACTTGAAGAAGACAGATTTCAGATACAATAATTCGTGATATGGTAATTTGTTTTTTATATATTTGAAGTCGCAGTTTTTACTTTCATTTCCCCGTGAAAGTCTTGATACCATTTCGCAGCAACTAACTTCGTTTCAACACATTTCAGCAGGAATGCTAGTAGTCGTCGATGCGACACGAGCGCGTGCGTGGTTGGGAAAGTTGAGTGCAAGCTTTGCGCGTGCAACCTCGAGGTAACGAGTGTGAAGACTGTCGACTCACCTCTCTCGTAATAGCGTCCGCGTGGTCGACCCGCCCGCCTGCAGGGGGTGCTTGTACCGCCGTGCGTCGCAGTATCTCCAGCGCTAACAGGCTTGGTAGAAGAAAAAAAAGTGACACGACGTCCTGTTGTTGATTGAACACAAATCGAATTTCGTAAGTTTAGTCCGGAGGAGAAACGTCGGCCTCTCTCTCTCTTTTTTTTTAAAGTTGCCCCTTACACGTGTGCGTACATAATCGGTCCGTGTTTGAAGACATGCCTTCAAAGCTACAATACGCGCTCTGTTCTCACGTGAACATCCCTTGCGTCGTCGAATATCCGTCCTTACATCGCCTGGACTGTACCGCTGGAAATTAACAATCAGCCAAACACGACGTAGGCTGATTCGTGTCGAAAGTCAAAATGTATTTAACTGTATTTCAGAAACAGGAACTGCTCTGTGTTGCACAAGATTCGAACCATCTCGTGAGCATCTCGTTCGTGGATTCAAAAACCAGTCCGTAACTCCCATCGGCACCAACCATCGACCTGCCAGGGAGAATATTTACTATCTGAAGTAACTGACCTCGTTACAGTTGGCATCCCGGGAGGCGTCCGATCACCACGGCCGGAAGGCGCGTTATTAAAGCGCAGAAGGCATCGGCCGGCAATCTGCGCGGGAGGTGCGAGGGGATGTTTATGATAATTGCAGTGTTGCGAGTGAGCGGGAGATGGCCGCGGGCAGCCAGACGGTAAATTGCACACCGCAGACTGGAGAATGTTGACGGCTTCAAGGCAGGAAGTAAACAACACAGAGTGAAGGTTCGCCGCTGATAACCAGGGCGGCTGGAAGAAAGGGAATCATGACTAGAGGTCACGAACTGCGTAACAACTAAGTAACAATGAATTTCACCATTAATTTACTATATGCATCAAATCAACAATGTTATGCCAAAAAAACTGAGTTGCTTATTTTAATCATAAGATACACGTATTACACATTTAAAATGACCGCTGCTGCCATTCGATATCTATCTTGCTAATGTAACGTATGGTTTAAAATTTAATTACATTTCTCTGTAGCAACATTATAATAAATTAGAAGGAGTTATTCAAACGGAACTTTTGCTTTGATGAAATAAAAATGCCGTTTAAGGTAACGAACAGGGAAGCTGTTGAGATGAACTGGCATTACAGTGCAGGGGAATGCTGTTGGGTACTCAGGACTGTAAGCGGCTAGAGGGAACAGGTTTTAACCAGTAGAGTTACTTGTCCACTCTAGCATACAAGTCTCCGGAATTTCTTCTCGCTTTGCTGCCTTGACGCGACACGGTTGGAAACAGCAATCGTTGCGCTCACTGGCAAACACGTGACTTTTCAAATAAGTAAGACTCTGCCCTAATAAATAATCGTTGTTTTAGACGAAGGTGAAATTGCATCATAAATATTAAAAATGCTATGAATTATGCTATCATTAAAATGTTTATTGACATTCGTATTGATACGGGTGCATAACGACAGAATCCCTAAGAAACTCGTAATACAGTTTTAAGAAACATGCAAATTGATGTAAACAATTGAGTTTTTAAATATACAGATTCTTAATGCATTTTTAGTGAAGATAAGCGCGTTAATGGATAAATTATTTTGCAAATTTTCATTATAATATCTTTTTTTTGAAAGCTGCTTCCGCACTTGCTAATTGTGTACGCTATATGTTTATTATGCAGTTTTCACCCACCTAGGTGATTACTTTCAGGATAAGTTCTATTCTTCTTTTACGTTTATTATGTTTCACTTTTGCGTATAAAAATATTACACGAAAACAGTTTGCTTAATTTGAAATAATGATGATACACTGTTGTTCAATTACGTTTCTAATTATTCTAGTTCACTGCAAAGTGGAGGTGAACTGCATACAGTACTAATTATCGTTTGCTAAATATGAACTTCATTTCAAATTAACCTGTAATGACTGTCAGAGATAAGCAGCAGTGTACACATAACTGATAACAGAACTGGCATGGTCCTGGTCTTACAGGAAGGAGGCCACAATTGACATCAGATGTAAAATTATATGGATGCAGCGTAAAGTTCCATCTATTTACGTCCGTGGAAGCAGAATTCCCTAGCAAACTTCTAATTTCCAAACCCCCCACGGGATTATATTTGTCAAGTTCTGCACTATAAATTTTCGTTTGTAAAACAAGCTTTATTGACTGAACTATTTTCAAGACATATGCTATTGCTAGAGACCAGAAAAATTCGCGGCTTCAGTGGCCCGTGGGCTGGACTTGACCTTCGTTTGGCCAAGAAAGCAGGTACCAGTATCTCACTGGTTGGTTCCTGCCCTAGTGAGAGACCGTGATTGGGTCTGCGTTTCGTTCAGTGCTTACCATTGGCACAGAGTCCTCCAAGAGGTTTTCAGCTTGAGTCGTGGGTCAATCGCAAAGAAGCACAAACGTACATTCGTTTAAAGTCTAGCTTTTCCCGAAAATAAAACGCGAATTTTTCTGGTGTCTAGCTATTACATCGAAAAAAAGCAGAAAAAAAAATCAAGATTTTTTTGTTGCAATGGATTTCAACATTGCAATAATTATCCAGAACAATGTCTCAGTTATTAATTAGGTAGTGTGGGTGCTAAATGCTAAGCGAGCGAGGGGGTACTATGGTAAACCACTAAAATTGTGCTCGGGAAGACCCGCGTTCGATTCCCGGTCCGGCCATTCTGGTCTCGGCTTTCCACGTATTTCCGAAAACGCTTCAGGCGGATGCTGATATTGTCCCGTTATTCTTCCAGGCATGTGTGAAGGTATAATTTTAGGCATGGCAAAAAAAAAATCCGTTTGAAACTGTTATAGTGTCAATATAACGTTCTGTGTCGCATATTGGGACCGATATAAATATTTGGGTGTTTAATTTTATTGGCAGCAGCGGTGTATGCGATTACGGAATAGAGTCTAAACAACGAACGATATCTCCCACGTACGTGAGGTTCACTTACTGTATGCCGTTTTCTATTGTGTACAATTTACGTAATGATATACACTTCCTGTTTAACGTCCACCATATTTATAGATATGACTGGAAGGGAAGGGTTGATACAAGCCCTGGCCGATTTCTCCTCCATTCAAAAACGTCTTGTGTACCTCTACTGAGGCCTTAACGCCGTTTGGGGTTTCACTCAAAACGCCAAATAAATGAATGTGAGTAAGAGGCGAGGGCGAGGCAGTGACGACTGTGTGTGTTTTGTTCGCAGACGAAAACGAGTGCAAGTTCAGGCCGTGTGACGTGTTCGCGCACTGCACCAACACGCTGGGGAGCTTCCACTGCACCTGCTTCCCCGGCTACGTTGGCGACGGCTCCTCCTGCCAAGGTGAGTAACCACCCATCGTCGCCACCCTGCGGGCGACTGTGCCAGTCTCCATGTACAGGCGGGGCCGCGGTGGCTGAGCGGTTAGCCTGCTCNCCCCACCAAGATGAACCGGGTTCAATCCCCGGCCGGGTCACTCCCGGATTTTCGCAAGTGGGAGTCGTGCCGGACGATGCCGCTGGTCGGCGGGTTTTCTCGGGGATCTCCCGTTTTCCCCCGCCATTTCATTCCGGAGCTGCTCCACACTCGCCTACATCGCCCTCGTCGGCTCTCGAGACCTCGATGTTAAGAGCCGCCAAAATCTCTTCACTGCCTCATTCATGTACAGGCTTGTTCATGGTAAACTGGGCACTTTTGAAACTCCTGCCCAACTTCTATCTCTTCCTCCAATTTGAAAACTAACGTTACCGTCGGTTTGATCACTTTGTTCATGCGCTGGTCTAGTGATACTGGGGAATTGTTAGAAGAGTGAATATTTACCAATTTTGCTTTTTCGCGTGTGCATTGAGAAGAAAGAAAGTAGTAAAAATCATTTCAGTATTCGCAAATGTTTCCTAACAATTTCAGTTCAACGCTACGACGTGGAACTACTTTCCTTCTATCGTTACCAACTTAACTGAGCGCATGTCAGTTGACGTGCCCGTTAAATTATATGCAGTCAGGGCAGTGATATTTTTCAAACGTTGATTTCAGAAATACTTAATTAACCGTAGGTAGGAAACAGAATACCTAGGAATACAGAAGCGAAACAGCTGTTCACGCCGCGAACTACAGCTGCACACGCCAGCAAAATGTCGTCACTCGCCGGCGACATGCCGGAACGCCGTTCACCAATCCTGCACGCGGTAAGCTACTTGCCAACCGGCGGTCCAGCCAGCAGGGAACCTTCCGCAGCACGCCGTAGCCAATCAGACGCAAGCAAGGCCCGTTCCAGAGCCTCGAACAGCCTGTCGGCGAGTACGGAACGCCCATGCCGCTCGTTCCGATTATACATACTTGCATATTCTGTGGTTATGATTCAGGAACCGGGTACTGTTAGGGCCAGTGACTTTTCGCGTAAAAATCGGAGCACACAGTAGACTTCAATACTGTACACACACCTCAGCTGTTGTTATACCTCTATTGTCTGCTGATGACGTGTTCGTCTTTGACCAAGCCGCTCAGGACTAAGTAACCCCGACACTGAATCTTCGTGATTCGTGCGCAAACGGTTAACGCGGGCCAGAAATTTTTTTTAGGCAATCAAAGAAGCTGGACGATGCTACAGTGCTTTGGACTGTATCTTGTATCGAAACCTTTTCGTAGAATATCACGGCCCCTAGGTATTGTGCATCTGATGTGTGCATTCTACGGTATATTTACGGAGAGGAAAATTTAGTGGTTTCAATGGTTTGTAGGCTACGACGTATCGTGGTCGTTTGCACACTACTAGAGCCCCAGCCGTTTGCGCATTGGCTGCCGCCTTAGTGAGTATAGTCCATTAACGGTTACTTCCAACTTTTCTGAAGCTTTGCTAAAGTTATACTTTCAGGATATTCCTCCGTTTCGTGCAAACTAAGCTCGTCTAAGTCTAGACATTACCAACACACCTATTTTTTTTTTCCTGCATCGATTCATATTAAATATAAATGAAATATTGTAGTTTATAGATTAAACATAAGCAAACGTTTTATTTAACTAAAAGTAATGTGTTACGTATAAAACGATTGTGATACAAAGCATATTCAGGAAACAACCAGGCACGTAGTGGAGTGATTTTTTCAAAGGTTCTAGTCAAGAAGTGTGTGAATGAAAAGGAAATAGTTTTATCCTAGACAGGGGCAGCACGAGATTCGGTGCTTGTATTCGTGCGGATCTACTACCGGCCCAGAGCCGTGGCTAATAAAACTACGAACCAATTGCGGAAGTAACTCAAATATACGAGTGTTTGAACTACAACCGGTTCATCCTCAGATCAACTGGCGTAATTTTCCCTGCCTACTACGGGGAATTTTGCGTTGGTTGTTGGAATGTGTGGTGTCCGTGTAAAAGGACGGTGAGTTTCGCGGGGCGCAGGTGACTGACCGTCGTAGGTCGTGTAAACGTGCGCGCCACTCGGCCCGTCAGTTGCTAAGATTGTATGACCNGGGGGGGGGGTCCTTGTGGCGTCAGCTCCGCGGAATGGCGAGCCTCTCGTGTGCGTAACTTCCCCCGCCCCCCGCGCGACATAACACAGCTCCAGCTCCGTTATGCCGGGCGACGTCACAGCAGGCTCCGCGCCGCGCCTTCTACCTTCGCGCTCTCCGCGCCCGCGCTTCGCTCCCCTGCCGGCAGGTCGCAGCACCGCGCAAGACGCCGTAGTCCACGGCGAACACGTGTGTATAGAGGCCGTTTACGGTTAATTTAGTAGCACTGTTTGTTTCAAACATGGAAAATTTTTAACTCCCCCTACATGCACGTATTTTAACGGGCGAACTGCCCTGGCATGCGTCCCGGTAAAATTGTTGGCGAAGGATGGAAAGTAGTTCCATGTCTTAACGTTGAACGAAAAGTGACTGGCACACTTTTGCGAATTATGAAAGAAGTTCCTTAGCTTTCTGTTTTTTTTTTAAATATATGTATATATATATTTTTTTTCATGTAAGTGTAAAAATTAGCATATTTGTAAATTATTTTATTATCTAATAATATTACAGTTTAGTTGTGCCCAAGTGGAAGAATACACAACATGCCTACAAGGGTATCTTAAGCAGTGCTTTCAAAAATGCTCAGTTTACCGTGAACAGTCAGTCTATATTTTATTTCCCGTGCGGTGCTGTTTTCAGTGCTTTACGAATGTTTCATTATCATTTTCATATTACGGTAGTGGAACTTCCCGATACGTTCAAATTTGTTTCTCTCGTGTGCAGTGGTGTATATTCGTAATTATATTTATTTTATGATTATGGAAACTATCCCATCTGTTTACGTACAAAATTGAGAATATTCCGGTACACTTGCAACATCAGTGTTGCCCGATGGCGAAAATTTTTAGTAATGAGCTTCCCAAACTGAGGTTTATTATAGGTTGGGAAGAAAACTTGCTGTTTTTTTTTTATCGAAGAGTTCATAAGGACAAATATAACAAGAACAATAAGGTGTCAACGGGCATGAATAATCGCAGTCTTGGATCCACAATTTTTTTTTAATTACCCCTAAGTGCAGTTTATCCTGATGCTTGTGCGCTTATCCCAGGCGGCGCAAAGGTTAGCTGGAGTAGACATCCCCGGGTCATGTTGATTCACAGGTTTCCTGTCACGTCTCATCACCAGAGCGCAAGTATTTCGCAAGTCTATCAGGATCTTATACTCGCCCTGTGTATAGTCTTCGCGGTTCCTTCGCACTTTTTGAATCAAACCTTCGAAACATCATCCTATGTTTGACACGTCTGATTGTTTACTAAATATGTCGTGTATTACAAGCATTTGTACTTGTGTTACCATAAAAGTACCTTACTTTTAAGTTAAATTGAACTTTAAATTATGCTTTATGTATAAATTATAAAGTTTAATTTATAATTAATATTAATAAAATCAGAGAGTAGAACGAAATAGGGAAGTCTGAGGCATCGGGATCTAGGATCGGAGCTCGGAGCTTATCCGCCACGTTGGATGTCGGTGACCTTTGACGTTTGACCTCGGTGACCTTTGACCTCAACCACCCCCCTCCCCAAATTCATAAACATGTAAAAAAAAAATTCAAAAAAATCCAAAAAAATCCAAAAAAATCCGAAAATTTTAATATATACATAATTTAAAAATCATTATAAATTATTTAAAAATCATTTTTAGCTATCAAAATATTATTATTAAATATTTATTTAAATTTAGAAGAATCCTCACCGCTTCCAACGATGGACGTGTGTGTGTTGTAAAATATAAAATTTCTAATGATTTAAAATAAAATAATATTGCTGAAAAATGTTTTGTAAGATGAAGAATTGATAATTAAATTATAAGGAAAATTGATTTTTATTGTTTTTGAGTAGATAAAAGGAAATAAATTGTTTTTTTTAGAAGACTAACGGAAAATGAAAAAATATTTGCAAAGCTGAGAATTTTAAGATGGTAATTAAAATGAGATGTTATAAACGGCGCCCAACGTACTAACGGCAGAGTTTTGAACTGCCTGGAATGTAACAAAAACAGACCAGCATATGAAACAAGCAGCGAATCCCCCGTGTCGCTTGTATGAGGTAAAACTGGCTATTTGGGCCGCAACCAATGAACAGAAAGCTATGGCTTGAGAATTGTATAGGATTGTGGAGTCTAGGGCCTACAGGTCATCTACAACGACAAATCTTCATGTCCCTAAGCGTAGTTCATGTCACAGCGCAAAGAAGTACTGACAAGACGATTTTCTTAAAACTGGAAATGCCAAATTCATTTTGTAGTGAAATTTCAATTTCTACAATCGAAGTGGCGCAGTGGTAACTCACTGGACTCGCATTCGGGAAGACCTGGGTTCGATTCCCGGCCCAGCCATGGTTTTTTTTCTGTTTTCCATGGTCACGCAGGCTAGAAACACCATTTCAGAGAACTCCTACTTGCCAAAAACGTCTTTTTTTAAAGCACCGTATCTCAAAATATACGCGTACGTTACAAACAAAAATACTCAAGGGCCCTGCATTAAACCTTGCCACAGACTTTCCACCAATGAAATTGCTAGGGTCACCGCTTAAAGTCCCGTAGGTAGATGCCGCAAGACGAGAACACCACGCCAGTTCAGAACCTATTAGTGGCGATTGCGCACTTGATGCGTGAAACAGTTTAGCCCTTGTTGATCCCGCGCTTCTCAGCCTCGGACGCGGAAGATAGCTCCAGGCAGGCGGGCCACACCACTGTGTAGTTTCCCAGCCACCTTGCGCGTACACACATGTACATCTCCTGCGATGCCACCCATCAGCATCACCGCGGTTCATCGGGGACAGTGATGACGCGGGGAGGGTGGCGGAAATCGTTGCCGGGAACCGCTGCGCCGAAACAGCGCGCCTGCCCATGCCTTGCCGGACCT
>NQII01000318.1:236327-269495 GCA_002778355.1 Clitarchus hookeri | reverse complement strand
CCCCCCGTCCGTGTGTCGTCACGTGACCACGCCCCCGCCCGGGTTCACGTCGCATTACAACCGCCGGTCCCGCCCCAACTCGTCTGCGAGGGCGCAAGGGGGCGCTCGTCCACGATTCTGCAAGCGCGCCGTGTCACTCGGTACTCGAGGACAAAGACGCGAGACAGTCGCGCTTGTTCCGCCAACTGCCGCCGCGCAAGGCCAGGAAACTGACGTCGCCTGTTACAAAGGGTTTCCTATTGGCTAGGTCACCGGCGGGGCGAGAAGGTCACCAGGCGGCCGATCGGCAAATGGCTTCCCGGCACATAGTTATTCTCTGTCTCATACAAGTTGGCCAGATTCTGACAGTTCGACGAAAGTAGCGCCAATGTTTACTTTTCGATTATGTATCCTTTCGCCATCAGCTGGTGCGTCAAATTGAGACTGTATTTTTTTTTATCAACACGCTGTCAGCTATTCCACTTGCCATTGTACTGTAATGCTAAACAAATTTTAAGATATTTTAGACTGGCATCTGTCTAAAAAAATTAGTAGGTTATAAAAGTAAAAATATAAAATTTTCCAAAAAATTTAGTATTTGCTAACTTTTTTTTAATTTATCCGAGACAGTGAATTTGGGATAACATTTGTGAGACGGTATTTGTAGCTGTTATCACAAGTTCGACGTTACAGCTAATATATTCGAGTTGGAAATATGTGACATGGAATAACGTTAGAATTGCTTAAAAACTATTCACGCGTGTCCCACCTTTTTCGGAAACAAAGGAAATGGGTTTTCGGAGAACAAGATGGCGTATACTTTATGTAGACGAATGATTACCTACCGAATATAAATTACTAGCACTCCAAATCTCTGTACACGAAATATATGTTACTTTAAAAATTATGCAGAGTTCGCGAAAAATGAAACTATCGGTATCTGTTCGTCAATTTATTATACATTGCATACGAACGCTATTCTTTTTCTGGCTGGTAATGCTTCGGAAAAGATCCGATAGATGGCGCACTCAACATGTCAGCGAGAGGGGTGAGCCGCTTACTTTGCTCAATAGATCGCGCCTTTTTAAAGTTGACTGTTCTTCTATTACTGGCTCGGAACGACACGAATTTGAAATATATATCATAAAATTATTTTAAAAAATTATTCAACAACATTATGCAATATTTCTGTATGCTTTTGGAAGTAATATCAAGCACGTAAGGAAAGCGGGGTTGGAGGGGTGTGATAAAGATGTGAAAAAAGGTTTTGAAATTGTGTATCATTTGGATACGGATCGTTTTAATGTGCCTTTCATTTTGAACTACCTATACATTTCTACTTTAGCACGAAGTTTAGTTTCTAACACTAAAAACCGCTGTTATATGACCATGTAAAATAAAATGTATTAATTAATCTAGGAACTCTTTCTTGTCGCGTATTTTCTGCTTGTCTGATGTGCGTTGGCAGTGCACTCAGAATAGCCAACGTAATATTAACTTTTGTTCGTTTGTGCATCAGCTGATACAGGCTTTTGTAAATGGCACTTTGTTTGTTTCATATACATCAATTTGCCACTCATTGACTGTCAGAATCTGGCCAAATTATATGAGACAGAGAATAACTATGTGCCAGGAAGCCATCTGATTAAGAATGCTTCAGAAGGATTTCAGCACTAGTAACCATGGGCATTACAATCTTTTCCAAGGGGAGGAATAGGAATTACAAAAAAGTTTCCTTCAGAAAAGTGTGAGATTTACCAGTGGATTTTACCTTAAATGCACGAACAAACATCCACGAATTTTAATGTGAATACATTTGTTTATCGATAACAATATAAAATATAATATTAAATACAAATGCACAAACAAATATCAAAATGAAATCATGAAAAATCAGGAAGACCTCAATTAGTCCTCCCAGTAGGGACTTGCATTTTGAAGTAATGTCACTAATAAAGAATTTATTTACTATAAAAGTGGCTATTTCATGTTTCATAGAAAAAAATTACTGTTTCCAGGGAAGACTAATGCCCCCCTCCCCCCTCACCGCCTTCTGCTGACGCCCATGCTAGTAACATTAAAAAAAATAGTGTGCTAACTGAAATTTTAAATTACATGACCATGATATTGTTTTTGGTAATTATTAAGTTTGGGAGCTTTTCTGTAAAAAAAAATCAAGGAAAATGGTATATTTCTACTCTATTAATGATGCAGAACCCGAATATACGAGGAGCATTAACATACGACTGATTTCGTAATATGTGCCCACCTGACCTAACACAACCGAACCCAACGATGGGTGAATCACTATTTTACATTTTTAAACTAACCTAGGATTTTAGGGTTTTACACTAACCTAGGATTGTAGCATTTTACACTAACCTTGGATTTTTCGTTTTTACACTAAACTACGAATTTAGGATTGTAGGTATTTAAAGGAACCGTAAAACACACCAAAAGAATATCAATTTACTCACCTAATATAATTCCTCTGTCAACTGCCAATTCAACCTTACCTCACTCGACGAAACATCGTGTTCCACAAATCCGCCACATAAGCGAATATAACACACTGAATCACTAGTTTTCAGCCGAATATAATGCAATGAAACACTCGTTTACAGTCAAATATAATGCACAGAAGCACTCGTTATTGCGTTCTCCGTTTTTAAATCCGTCAGAACTAGACCAGGCAAAAATGCAATGGTGACTGATAATTTTTAAATTGACCTTTATAATGCCCGTAATGACATCAGTGGCCAGTGGGTAGCATGTAATCAGCAATGCGTGGCCATTAATAATGGGGGTAGACGTTAATAGACGTAAACAAACCAGGCAAACTGTTCATACATTTCGGATTTTTTTTTAATATGTTCTACTTATTCTAACATTATGCTCTCTTGAATATGAACAAGGTAAGCTGTGCAGAACCCAATAATGCAACTTTTGTTGGTCTAGGACGTTTCTTTCAGAAACGTCGATGTAAACACACCGGCCGAACGGCTCGCACATAACGGAAATTTGTTACATTTGTTTAAATATGTTGTACTTATTTTAAAGCTACGCCCCTAGTATATTCGTATTCTACGTGATTAGTAGAGTAGAAATATATCATAATTGTAAATTTTTTTTTTGTGTTTTTCAGGAAAGTTCCTAATCTTAATCATTAACTTGTTTTTTAATAGTCAGTGTGAATATTTTAGGCATTCACGCATTTGTTGTTAATTTTTCTACCTTTGAATTGTAAACCATATAATCCCTTCCCTTCCGCTGTTCTACCTTGTCTTCATTTCACAAAAATGTCGTAAATACCTGGCATATTTCTGAACTCACCCATCGTGCTTGTTGCAGATATCGACGAGTGCCAAGATCCGGCGGTGGCAGCGCGGTGTGTCGAGAACGCCGAGTGCTGCAATCTGCCGGCACACTTCGTGTGCAAATGCAAGCCAGGCTTTGAGGGCGACGGAGAAGAATTGTGCACTGGTGAGTAGAATCAGAAGCTCAATCACTTTGAAGAAAATCTAATTTGGTGTCGATTATCGACATCGGAATAATTTTTCACCCAAACAGCTGTTTGTGCGAGGGATTAAGTTAACCTAAAACTCGACTCAATGAATTTGTATATGTAGACCTATATAATATATTATATAATCTTAAAAGACTGAAATTCTGTCGCTTCGGAAAACTAAATACCGTATTTTAAATACGTCATCAATTCTGTTCTTTTTATTTGAATACGTAATTAAGTTACATAACCCAATTTGAACACGACCGGAAGTGCGCAAAAACCACGGAGTTCAAAAGTACCGGTACATCGGAATCCAGTCTTTCCTGTCTACGAAGACGTTTTTTGATCATGGAAACCAGAAGACAGAACTCTTGCAAATACCAGTATTTCCTGCCTACGGAAGTTTTCAATAATTTAAACCAGAAGCCAGTAACTACTCTTGCAAATATATATAATAAAAATTATTTAGTGTCAATATTAAATTATTTATTTTGGGGATTTTTAAACATGCTGGTTAAGATTACAGCATGGAATTCACTATAGCCGTATAATTTATATTGGAAAAAAATTGATGTGCCAATTTTTTTTATAGAAGTTGAGTTCACAGTGTTTTGTCTCAGACACTCTTCTGGCTAGTTGCACTAAGTAAGGCTACCAAGAGTTTTAATACCACACAAAATATTTTCTATTGTAGGGAAAATTTTGAGATATAGGTTGTAAAAAAGAAAGTAGTCCATATTTTTTATTCTGTTTTTTCTAATTTTTTTTTATTTTTGAGCAAATTGTTTACATGTTCATCAATATTATATTGTGTTCAAAATAAAGCGCTTGTATTGTTTAAAGCATGGATTAAAATTTGTTTGAATGCCAGCAAAACCACTAAAGCCACCAGTATTACACTGAAGAGCCAAAAAAACGGGTATTTGCGTGCGTATGCAAATAACAGAGGCATGGAACCAATCAGAATAACGCGATGCGGTCGGCAGCTAGATCGGTTACTGCTGCTGCAATGGCAGGTTATCAATATTTAAGTGAGTTTGAACTGGGTGTTATAGTCGGCGCACGAGAGATGGGACATGGCATCTCCGAGGTAGCGATAACATTTGGATGTTCGCGTACGACCATTTCACGAGTGTGCCGTGAATATCGGGAATCCGGTAAAACATCACATCTTCGACATCGCTGCGACCGGAAAAAAGATCATGAAAGAACGGGACAAACGACGACTGACGAGAATCATTAAACGTGACAGACGTGCAACCCTTTCTCAAATTGGCGCAGATTGGATTTGCGGACTGCCCTGCAGGATTCATGGTGTGAATTGCCTCCTGCATACCTTCAGACATTAGTCGAGTCCATGCCACGTCGTCTTGCGGCACTTCTGCGTGCTCGCGGGGGGCTCTACACGATATTAGGCAAGTGCACCAGTTTTTTTGGCTCTTCAGTGTATAAACTAACGAAGTCTCTAAAAGTACAGCTCTCGACCTGAGCTCAGGCTGTTTGATGCTGGTACCTAAATGTTTTTCTTGCATAGCCGGGGCTGTGGTAGTGTAGTGGTCAGAATACTCACCTCCCACCTACGCTCGATTCCTGGTGGGGTTGCTTCAGGATTTTATTTTTGTATGTGTGAATGATGCTGGACCATGCTGCTGGTCAGAAAGTTTCCACAGGTATCTCCCATTTCCCCTGCCCTTGCATTCCGGTGCTGCTCCCAGGGCCGGATTTACCACTAGGCCCACCAGGCCCCGGCCTAAGGGCGCACAATGCCAGGAAGCGCACACTAAAAAAAAAAATTGGTTAATTTTAATATATCAATAATTGCATACGTGTATTTATGTGTTGATAGCTATAGAAGAGATTATACTTGTTTCCAATACCTTGTTCAGCTATTTCATTTACTTAATACCCCCGAAGATACAAAAAATTGATTCTCAAATGGTTTTCATAAGTGATGTTATTATGCGATGAAATTAAAATTTTCATCATAAAAATTATTTTCTTGAGGAAAATTGCCAGGCCGACCCCCACCCCCCACCCCCCACCATGAAGGTATGAAGAGGGGGCGGCTAAAACTCTTGGGTCTAAGAGCGTCCAAACTTTAAATCCTGCCGTGGCTGCTCCATATTCTCCTCACTTCACCCTCATTGGCGCTCAAGACCTTGATGTCAAGAGCTGCCTACGTCTCTCCACTTCCTGCATAGCTGATGTGTGTTTTGTTACTTAAATTTCCTTTCTACATTGGGACCAAGTGAGGTGGCACAGTGGTGAACATTTGGTCTCGCATTTGCGAGGACCTGGGCTCTAGTTCTGGTCCGGCCAATCTTGTTTTCAGTTTTCCAGGCGTTCCTGAAATCACTCCATGAAAATGCTGGGATAGCTCCTTCAAACAGGCCGTAACCGATTCCTTCCATGCTCCTGCTTATCTGAGCGACTTGCTCAACCTCCGATATGACCTCGCTGTCTACAAGATGTTAAGCCCCACCTACCAACCTTTCCACTTTAGCTTATCGTAGGTCCACGCAGATTTTCACATTTTCTCATATTAAACCTGGACTTCCAGAAATGCTCTGTGCATATTGAGAGCTTTCGATGCGAACGTTATTCATAACGCAAGCTCTATGAATTGTTCAAGAATGAAAAAGTAATTTTCAAAATATTGAATATTTCTTTCAATTTAGTAGCTGTTACCTTAATTTCATGCGTGTTCACGTGAAGGTCTGCAGTTAGCTTGGTTAAGTGAAATTGGTAATTCAATTTTCAAGATAGAAAACATCGCATTTAAGTTTATATAATAAGAGAATTAAAAAAATGAGAAACTGAAGGAAAAACCTAAAAGAAAATACAGTAATTAGAATTTTGGGAAACCCCATACTACTTATAGAGAAAATGTTTACCGTACCACCTCTATGAATTGTACCAAACACCACTATCTCAAGAAAACTAATTAGATAGATGCAACTCTGTGCCAGTCTACTTTTTGGAATGCAAATGAAGTGAGTGGTTGGAACTACACCCATATACCAGCTTCATAATGAAGCAGGTAGCCTATTTCGGCAGCCCTCCACGGCTTGTTCGTTCTTGAGGAAACACTAATGATATGTTTTCTTCTAATTGTTTTTCTCGAGCTGATTATGTTTGGCACAGTTAGGGAAGGTTGTTATATCCTAGTAAGATAGGTATGGTAAAGAAGATTTATATCTGTAGGCCTAGTAATATTTGTGAAGTTTTCAAAATTTATTTTTTGTATTTTATTTAGTTTTTCTTTCTTGCATTTTTTTTCTATGTTTAATTATTTTATAATTATGAACACTTAAATGTTACAAAGCACACAATTTTTGTGTCTTTACACAGAGCACAACATAAAATTCTGTGCTTTGTAACATTAATAGGCAATTATGTAGTTTAGGGGCTTTTCTACAAACCNTAATTATGCAGAACACGAATATACTAGGGCCATTAACGTCAGGCTAATTTCGTAATATGTGCCCACCTAACCTAACAGAACCTAACAATGAGTGAATCACTATTTTACATTTTTAAACTAACCTAGGATTGTAGGGTTTTAAACTAACCTAGGATTGTAGGGTTTTTAAACTAACCTAGGATTGTAGGGTGTTAATCTAACCTAGGACAGTAGGGTTTTTAATTAACCTCGTATTTTAGGGTTTTAAACAAAAATACAAATTTAGTCAAATCTACGATGTTAGGGATTTAAAGTATTCGTAAAACACACGGAAGAATATAAATTAACTCACCTAGGTAGCTGCGAGTACAATTCCTCTGTCCTCAGCCAATCCAACTGTTGTACACCTTACCTCACTTGACGAAACAAGTAACACCCGCAACATAGGCGAATATTACGCACAGAAGCACACGTTCATAGGCGAAAATACGCGCAGAAGCACACGTTCATAGGCGAAAATACGCACAGAAGCACTCGTTATTGCACTCTCAGTTTTTAAATCAGTCAGATTCGGACGTTACAAGTTGCGCCTGCAACAACACAACCGCACTGTTTCACATCTGAACGGCAGCCAATATTCGATGACGATGACGTATAAAAGACTGTTATGATGACGTCAACGACCTACAGCCAATAAGGTGATGGCACGATGCCGAAAATCACCAAATATTAAGTGCGTCCAACGTAAAAAAAGCAGTGGACCGCTCGTACTTTAACTATTTTATTTAATACGTTATATTTATTTTAACATTACACCCTCCTGAATATCTGCGGCCGGTAGGTAGCGTGGGGAACAGCGATGCGCAGCCATTAAACATGGCGACCGACGTAAACACACCGGCCAAACTGCTTGTATATTTCGCAATTTTGTTAAAAATTTTTTAATATGTTTTACTTATTTTAACACGATCCCCTCCTAAATATTAACAAGGTAAGCTGTGCAGAACCCATTAATGCTACTTTTGTTGGTCTGGGATGTTTTGTTCGGAAAAGCCCCTAAACTGCATAATTACCCATTAATATATTTTTTGTCAACAATACATAAACCTGAATGTAGGCCTATATAACGCATAGTATAGTAAAATGCTTTATCCGTTTGTGTATAAATGATAATCGGTTGGTCTTATTTTCATGGTGGACTTTGAATGACTCCCCTATTTTTAGTGCTGCTCATAGTTTAAAATAGTGTGGAAGCAGCCCCTGGTTTGAAAATTTTTTATAGTCGTAACAACACAAGTTCATTTGATTTAATTCCATCACAAGTCGTCTTGCTTGAAGACATTTTGAAAGTTGTCTTTATAATATGCCTTCTTGTCTTTGTTTGCTACGTAATGTTGTAAGTTTATAATAAAAATAATAATAGTACTAAGCAGGCCACGAACTTAGAGGCTTGTGAAAATTAAAATGTAACTATACACATCGTGCATTCCACGAGTGACGAACGTGACATAGAAGTAAGTGTACCAAATTTACCATGCGAGAAATCGCAAAATTAATTACTATTATTTGTATATTATGTTGTTACATGAAAGTTTCATATATTATAAACTTATGCAACTAGTCACCAATCGCATTTGTTTATTTTTAAGTTTACATCATTAGGCTAATATATTCGTGGAATGAATGACATGTCTTCAGCATTGTGTGAAAATTAAAAATGTGTAGTAAATATTTGCTTAGATGCATAAATTAATGTTTTTTTTTGTTTTTTTTTTTTTCCAGATATCGATGAATGCAAACAACCAAACTCTTGTGGAATCAATGCCAAGTGTGAAAATGTACCTGGAAATTATACATGTTCCTGCCTGGAAGGATACGTTGGCAACCCTTACGATGGGGTATGATATCATTTTTGAACTTTGCATGCATGCGTAGCACTCTCAGAATGTGGTGCTGGAGCCAAGCGCTAATGGTTGCGTACTGGATTTTTCTGCAGAAACATGGGTTTGATTCTCAGATAAGACATGCGTAATCAATTTATGTAAGATTTAGTCAATTTGTGGTGATTTCCACAATTACTTTTTCATTACAGTAAGCTAGATTTGGTGGAGCGTGTCAATAAGAAATAACATGAAAGAGCAAATTGTAGCAGGAATAGTTTATAATTGCATACATTCCGTCATTATTGGTCGTTTATCGTGGCATCAAATTAGAAATGACCAAAGTATCAGAAAAATAAACTCGTATTGCTCAGTGAAGCTGCAACTGTCACCCTGGTTTGTTGTTTGCAGAGGAAAGGTGGTGATAAGAATCTTCTGTCTTTTAGAATCAGGATTAGCAACACACTTAACATTCTGTGCATGTGTAAATGCAAGAGCTGCAGTTAAAATTAAGATGGGTTCTGTTTGCTGGAATGAGTATGCAGTTAGTTATCCCTGCCTGCATCTTAGTTGTCATTCACATGGTCGCAGTGCCGCTTGCGTAAGTTTTATCGACTGGGTAGATAATTGTTGTATAAGATGTGTACTTGGCTTAATAATCAGCAAGTCTTCACATTATTATTTTGGGGTAAATATTTCTTATAAAAAATTTTAACTTGGGCTGGGGTTGTGCACCGGGATGGGTAGACATTGCGAATCACTGCCCCATCAATGTACAGTGCCACCAAATGAAAAGAGAAACAGCTTTTGGTGTTAAGTGCATAATTTATTATTGTGACTGCATTCAATTTATTGAGAGCTGGCGAGTGCAAGGACTTGATACCATAATCCAGGACATTCTGTGTATGCAAAACTACTAATGAAACTTACAAAATAATTTTTATATACATTCGTAGCAGGGTATTTGCTTTCTTCTGCATGACGTGTCTTGTGGACCTGTGCAGTGCATGGACGAGAACGAATGCGAAGACCAAAATGCTTGCGGACCCGGAGCGATATGCACCAACATCCCCGGCGGGAAGAAGTGCGAGTGCCCAGCCGGCTACGAAGGAGATGCATACCGCACAGGATGCGAGGACACAGACGAGTGTGCACGCACGCCGTGCGGTAGAGACGCTCTCTGCTCCAACATGGATGGCACTTTCCGCTGCTCCTGCCCTCTAGGCTATGTGGGGGATCCCATGAAGAACTGCACAGGTAGGCTGCTTCCATCTGGTGCAAGGTTGTAGCAGTTAAGTTACTAGCAGCTCAAATTGTGCAATATTCTGATGTTTGTCTAGCTTTATAAGTTCACATGATAGAGTTACTTTCTTCTCTCTTTGGTCTGTTCATGATTAATTGAGCACTTTACGAAACCCTGCTTTGAATCTGCTTCTCCGCAAATTTTTAACCCTCCCACCATATGTGAAATGAGTGTTTATATGTTACATTTTCATTTATTCTTGCTTGTATTTGAATTAAATAAACAGGGAAACCAAATTTGTTCTTGAGTTCAAGCATTTGATTTCCAATACAGTGCTAAGATATGGAACTTCATTTCCTACACCTCTGCCAACTTTACTGGAAGCATGCAGGTTGGATTGTTCATTAACAAATATGTAGTTAGGGACAGGGACATTTTTCAAATGCTGATTTCAAAAGTGCTCAGTGAACCCTGAACCACTAGGATATGTCTACAGTAGATGCTGAGATTTGAACAACAACACCTTATTTCATATTAAACAGCCTGTTGGCTGGGTGGTGTTGGGTTAATGGAAGTTTTAAGGGGCGGTGAAAAACATTGTTAGGTGCGTTTGGAGTTGGATACCCGACCAGGCGCCAAACACTGTCGGCAGTTGGTGTCAATTGCTGCTGATGATGATCTCAGGGTACGGCGGGCCGTTCGCCTGGACGTACGCAGTCCCTCTGTGAAATTGTTGGATGAGCCCCTCTGGACAAGAAAACCAGGTGTTCTCTATGCCTGGTACTTACATTGGAATGAAGTGGGCATATTCAGACTAGCCCACACGCCTTTTACAGATGAAAGCTCGGTGTTGAGCATGCTGGTTATTAAGGTAGATTACGTGGAATTACTGTGAAAGCGGGTTGTAGGGGACCCGGACCCCAAAACGCCCGAAGGCGGTGCTTGAATTGAAAAACACAAAGTCTGAAAACTTGCGTACAATTACTCTTGCACAACACTTTACATCACTCTCAGGTAAAAACTTAAAGTTGGCTCTGGCCTGCGGCCCGCCAGGTGGGCTAAACTGAAAACGGCATGAATGGCCACTGTGGAGTTACGGTGAATTTAAGCTTCCCCAGGCGATGCAAGTCCTGGGGAAGAAGGGGTGGCGACTCCGGGTGAAAATGAAATAAAAAGGCTCCAAGAAGTTACGTTACTATTGAAAATTACATGATCGGTGCACAAAAGTTGAGTTCACCCGGAGCGCGCACGCAGTGTGACTTGAGATGTTAAACGGCGGCTGAATCTGGTGAGCTCGCAAGGTGCGAGAACTATTTTCTGCCTGCTAGAAACTTGCAACAATGAAACAAACACAAACCCTTGCATGAAATTAAACAAAATAAACACTCAATATTCCCTAGTACATAACAAATACAAATTAGACGTGGGTGGCATCAAATGAGGGTGAAACAACTCAGTTGAAAAAACACGTAAATTTGAAAATTAACACCATTAAACCCTGAAATACTTGTAGAGGCATCCTTAAACGTCCACATGCTTGGCGTGTCTTTCTTTCCTTTGGATTAATTAAAATTGTATTGCACTACAATTTTCCTGCGTGATCCGTCATAACGCACCCTCGCCCGCCCAGGGGGGAGGGGTTATGACGTTGCGCTGCCCTGTCCTGCACTTTCGACACTCCTGGTGCATTGTAGATACATTGGTGCAGTTGATGCGGTGGACGCACAGCGTGGCAAACGGTCGGGTGTGCAGGATGCTGTCCTGCATCAACGTCCAAATTTTCTCCACATCCGAGTAAGATGAGTTAACTATAGAATTATCTAATGAAATAATAATAAAATGGCTGTTTGCATTCTAAGATATTTGCAAGTTTTTTTTTACATAGATACCATTTCTTTTTTTCTATCACCAAGCAGTGGAACTTCCAGAAAACAGCAGAGTAAGAAAAACGGTTTTTAGTGCAGGGAAATTGTCTTAAGAACCTTAGCAACCAATGGGAATGTTGTAAGATATTCTGTATTGAGTCCTAATGACTAAAATTAATTAATACAATGAAATAATTTTATGAAAATGTTCAGAGTAAATAAAAAAAAGTTTAGGTAAATGTCTAGACTAGGAGCTTTTCCAAAAATAAAAATAAATTTCCCAAAAAATTGTATAAATCCACTTTACAGTACTTATCACACAGAACACGAATTTACTAGGGCCATCACGATATTCGCAGTGCATACTACCAAATGCGATAGTGAGTGGGGAGGGCTATGAATATCAGGGAAATTGTTGGCTAAAACATAAAATGTATGTAAATTACATGTCATTTGGGTTCTTTAACCACGTTAAATCGAAATTACCAATAACACTGAACACAAATTTACTCGGGGCATCACGATATTCACAGTACATACTACCAAATGTGGTAGTGGGGAGGGCTATGAAGATAAGGGAAATTGCAGGGTGAGACATGTAAAATTGATATAAATTACATGTCATCTGGATTGCTTAACAATTTTTAAATGCAAGACCTAACGTAACATAACATAACTTCTTTATATGCGATTACAGGTGGAGAGTGTGCAGACACGAGATAGTGCTGTAGAAAAAGTATAATAAGTAAACTAATGTTGGTTCATCCACCCCCCTATAATTCACCTATCGTGAAGTAAGGTTTAATTTTGACGTGACAACGTCTTAAATTAGGTTGCGGCTGGGAGTCACTTATGAAAAAGTGTAACGCTCGGTAACGTTACGATGAGTCACCGAGGAGGGGTAATCAAGGGAGGGAAATGAGGGGAGGAAACAGGAGGGGAGCCGAGCCGGCCAAGGAGAAAGCCACCTTGCATGGAAGCAATTCCAAAGACGAACGACGCGGTGGAGCCGGTCTGCCGCGCGCGCAGCACTACGTTGTCACGTAAAATCTTCGCCCGTAAAACCGACTTTACAGGCAACCATTTTTTTTTTATGTCAGTCACATGCAACACTACACGGTACAATTCACTACACTACATACAGTTACCTTGCTAAAACTCTACAACGTATAGGACTCGTTAACTTCTATTCAATTTGTGTTAAACTCCGCAGACACTCGTATTTCCGCACAATAATTCATTTTAACACGTCATATGAAAATACAGTAGAACCCTGTTATAACATCCCCTCTTATAACATTTTCCTGCTTAATAAGCTGCCTTCTCTTGGTCCACAAACATGTTTTTCAATACGAAATTACCAGCTTATAATCCATTCACGGTTACTTCACACTCTCCTGAAGCCCTGCTAAAGTTCTACTTCCAGGATATTCCTCCGCCTCGTACAAACTAAGCTCAAATAAGTCTAGAAAATTACTCCAAAAGGACAACGCACCGAATTCATGCGCACTCAGTTGTAATGAGAACTATTTATTACTAGGTGCTACGAACACACATGTTTTCTTACTGGTTTTATTTATGTTTTTTAGAAATTGAATATAATAAATTATAAATAAAATATAGGTAAAACTTCAATTTAACGAAAAATAAGATAATTTTATGTGAACAGAGGTATAGAATGCTGGTGATACATGGCGTATTTAGGAAATAACCAAACACGTCATATCTGGGGTGATTTTTTAAAGGTTTTATTAAAAAAGTGTGAAGAAACTGCGAAAAGACTACATAAAGTTTTCCTTTATAAAAGGCTGATATTTCTTGGGGCCCTTGAGAAATGTGATAAAGGGATTCCACTGTAATCACAAAGAAACACACATAATAACACTCACTCGTAAATCATAAGCCTTCGCGCGGTCAAATTCACTTGTTTTCTGAACTTTCGGACACTACCAGCATACAACTGTGATGTGAAATAGGTAAAAATTGAAGCGGAAGACCCAAATCGTTGCACAATTGTTTCCTGTTTCTGTGCATCGTTGTTGAACGAATGTGTCATGGCGATACACACAAACTGCAAGTAAACAACACCTGAGGAAGGTTTTTTGTATGATATTTTTTTGTATATTTTTTTTTCTACCACTTATATGTTACGTAGTACAATCATCTGTTGAATATCACAAACGTAAGCCTTGCAAAGTTCAACAGTATTTATTGATATACCGACAATGCTTAATTACCATGGTTTATAGCTGTATAACCTTAGCGTGTCTGCAAAAACATACCCTGTGAATAATGTATTGTAAATTAAGGTTTGGTTTCCAGAAGCGTTCTCACATTTTATACGATTCAGCTACCTGACACAAACTTTACATGTTATTCTGCATAAACGCCAGGATCTTCATATCCATCCTTACTATCACATTTCATGGTATATACTGCAAATTACGTGAAGCTTCAATGAAATCCCTATTAAATGTGATTAGTAATGACCATATATACCATTTGCAGATATTATTTTCCTATTTTTTGGAAAAGCCCCTATTCTTGATGCTTACCAAAGGTTATACTTAAAATAGGCTTGCAAATAAATAATTCAGTGTTGATGTAACCATGTAAAATAATTGTACTGTTATTACGGTTAGTGTTTTAAGTGAGGAATGTGATCACCAAGTTTTACTCTTTCCTGTGCCATTTGGCGAGGCTTATAACATTTTGGATCATAGTTTTGATGAACAAACTCTACATAAACTATATTTGTTAGAAATAACATAATATTTATTATACCTCTCTAGTTGATTTTGTGACTGTTGGTGTATGTATGTATTTTGTATCCAGTATAAGTGTGTTAGCTCGGATCATGTCTGACATTATGAGTTTCTTAAGCTGATTTCACTAGACTGCGATCATCCATCTGGCCTTCTCTTCTCCTCCCTGTATCCCAGTGACCTCTGTGACGACATTAAGGAGCCTCCTGCCAAGTTACTGCTATCTGTGCCATTTGTCACCAAAAATGTTTTTCTGTAGCAGCAACTTGCGTTTTGGCAAAACTTGTGAATATGTGCTTTTATACTGCGAAAACTTACTCACATTTGAGAAGTAAGTTTAAGGCTGTCATCAACCTGGTACTTCAACTGCATCGCACCATGTTTGAAGTACTCTCTTTACAAAACTATAAAATGTGTCTCAAATATGTTAGCAAAAAGAATAATATTAATAACGGCGTGTGGGGAGTGCACCCAGGGCAAGGCAACACCCTCCGAGTGACTGTCTTTCCAACTGGGACCCGTAGGTGACCGTCATCCCCTGGCATGACATGAAATGAGACCCTAGAATGGAGCGGCGCTGGAATGCAAGGATGGGGGAAATGGGAGTACCCCGAGAAAACCAGCTGGCAAGCGGCATCGTCCAGCACGATTTCCACATGCGAAAATCCGGGAGTGAACCCGCCGGGGATCGAGCCCGGATCACCGTTGTGGGAGGCGAGCACCCTGACCAGTACGCCACCGCTGCCCCCTAGCAAAAAGAAAATGGAATGGTACTTTCAAGATATCGTGCATCCTAACTTTCAAGACATCACGCATCTTATAAATATTAGTTTGGAGCCCTCCAACATTATTTAAAACTGCTTTTTCAGAATGCGTATCTTAAAAATTACTTCCTGGACGCGAGAGAAAGTATGATAAGAACCTATACTGAACTTTGCTACAGACTTTCCGTCAACAAAATTACAGGGTCACAGCTCAAAGTCCCATAACTTCATGCAACATGATGAAAACACTGCCTTTTCAAAGCCTTGTTCATAGTGATGATGGTGTACTTGATGCACATATCAGTGTAGCCCCTATCGCTCCCTTGCTTCTAAGCCACAAATGCGAAAATAATTCCAGGTAGGTGTGCACCTTAGGACTGGGTGTCGCATTATTTTTATAGCATTCGATTTTAAGCGAAAGGAACCTGTAACTGATACCCATTTCTTTATAACAATTTACATTGCATTTTAGTAAGAATAAAAAACTAACTACTTATGTATTATGTAAACACATTCTAGAATCAAATTTAATTTAAGAATATACTTTCAGAAATTTAAAATTATTATGTAATAAACTGGTTACAAGAGGATTAATAATAACTTATAAACATGACATAGCTCTGAAGAAGGTCCTCAGGTAACCAAATGTATGATGCACATATGGTAACTCCTTTCATTGGGATTGCACGTCGTCGTAAGCAGTTGTACAGGGAACGAAAATTCTGCTTGGCTGGAAACTCCCAATACATTTTCCTCTAATATTTTTTTTTAATAAAAACTATCAAACCCCACGATAAATTTGTACCATATGTATGTATGCTTTTGAAAACAATAGAGCTAGAAATGTGAAAATACTGTAGCCGTTTTGTTTTTGAGACTTGTATTCACATAGACGTATATTTTTCTTGAGTTCAGTATTATTCTCAAAGTTAGGTCCTAGGGTATCTTCAATATATATATTCTGTGGTTGTGGATGGTTCAGATGTAGACGAGTGTCGCGCGAGCCCGTGTGGGCCGCAGGAGGAATGCGTCAACGTCGTCGGCAGCTTCGAGTGCTTGTGCCCGGCGGGGTACGCCAGACAGTCGAACCAGCAGTGTGCAGATGTGGACGAATGTGGCCGCTCTAACGCGTGTGGTGTGAACGCCAAGTGCGTGAATGTCCCGGGCTCCTACAAGTGCCTTTGCGCTCTTGGCTTCACTGGACATGGCGACTTGTTCTGCGAAAGTTAGTCAGCTACCTATCATCCCGTGCTGACTTTCAGCCGTTCTCCTTGTCAACAAGTTGTAATTTTCTTACTGTAGTCTTTCAGATTTTCGGAAACTTAACAGTTCTCTGTGGCCTGCACCAGTCTCAACTCTTCTATTTGTACCTTTGCAGATCTGTCTTTTGCAGTTTTTCTTGATTTCTCTTTCTCTTTGTAGTTTTGTGTCTGCCATCCAGTAGTACTGCAGTTTTCCTCATTTTCATTTCTGTTACCTACTTGTTATCTTCTGTTTTCTTCTACAATGGTTGAAAATAGTTTTTAGTTACATTTTTGTATACTGTGCCAGTAGTTCAAATGGCAAAATACAAATTTAGTTGTATTTCCTTTACTGGGTTTGTTAAAATATTAAAATCGTGAATTTTTATACTTACTTGTACTGCCATTATTTGTAAAAAAAAATTTTTAATGTTTGTCTGCATAATAGTTTACACTGATTTTATACTAACATATTAGTACATTTTTCAAACTAGTATGTAGATCTATTTCCATTTGCTTCTGTTTTAGTGGTGAATGTTAATAATGCATAAGTAATTATATTAGTTCGAGAACATCGTGGCTATTCAGAATGGTACTTATTGAGAACAAACTATAAGAAAATTTTGATGGACAGTAAAAATATAATTTTGAAAAATTTTTAGTAGTTGGCATTTGAAGAGACACAGTGTTGAATAATAACTAAATGAAAACTACTGATTCTCTGTGAGTTTATGATGTGCATGGGAAAAATACTTTTAAATATATTGCTGTTCATCCATTTGTACATTGGTGCAGGCCAGTGCATCACTGCAGGCTAGTGCATCACTGCAGGACAGTGCATCACACTGTTTTTCTTACTGCAATACAAAGTAAAAGCTCTCCTTTTGAAAATTCATGGCAATATTTATGAAAATTTTTACAGCTGTGCACACCTAATAACTTCCTAAATAAAAGTGTTGTGAATCACTCTTAAGCTTGTGAAAATCTTGAATTTACCAGCACATTTTTGTAAAACAACTTCATCTTGCAAAAACAACAGAATGTTGGGTAAACTATTTGTTAGAGCAGCTTATGCTGCCTGACAGAAAGCAAGTGGCAAAACTCTTATAAAATTTCCTTTTGGAAATTGCACATGTGTGTGTGTATATATATATATATATTATTAGACACACACATACACACACACATAATATGTATAATATTTACATTCTATTAAGATTGTTAAAGCGTATGCCAATTACTGCACTGGGCTGTATTGAAGTGTGCTCCAGCCGAGTGCCACGTGTTCCAATTACCGGAAACCGCAGTGAGTGAAGTTGATTTTTCGTGTTCCAATTGCAAGCTGCACTGAAAAAGTGCGCAATGAGTGCAGTTTTTTCCTCCATCATTTCTGGAGCAGGTGCGGCAGTTTCAGAGCAACATGGCGGCGACCTGTGATTATGTAAACAACAAGAAAATTATTGCAATGTTGGAAATTTTACAATATCTAAGAGTTCTGCAGCTGAATAATACGTAATAGTTAATATGGAACAAATATTCGGTTGGTATATCGACAATATCGTTTGTCATTACAACGACGATGAGGTTAATTTCACTCAGTGACTCGTGTGCACATATTTTCCGACAAGTTAAAAAAGAAAAATTGGAGAAAATTATTTGTACGGAGTTGCATAAATCTAAATTTAAATCCTCTTATCAACATCTTAGTTCAAGCTTTTTTTCTCCCAAAAATCGTATGTTGTCGCAAATGTAATGCACTTTTATCGTGGCATGTTCCAGTTGCCGGTGCATAAATAATATACACTCGTTTCTGGCACTCACATGACACGTGCACTTTTTCCGTTTTCATCGCGCACCCAGTGCAGTCAACTGGAAAATGCCGTTAGTAATTTGCTTGTAGTTCTTTCTTGCCAAACTTTCACTGGTTTCTTATCTACACTGTGTATTGACCTATGTACATACGTGAATTTTAGATAAAGCTCTTTGTAGTTTGATAATGTTGTCTCATCTGTAGACATGGATGCTGCATGCAAAGTGCTTAATTAGTTTAAATTGTGTGTATTCTTTCACATCTTTAGATACAATTTAGTGCATGCAGTTCTTTGTGTTACTTTTAGTTTAGTGTGTACTTCGCAATGAAGAAGCCAATTACCTGATATTAACACTTCATATAGGTAATTTGTTTGTGGGGTAAATTGTTTTCTTAGTTACACCAAAGTACTATTTTATTTATGCTATCAAAGAAGTCTGATAAATTCAATTTCACAAGCAATTACACAGATTTCAGTATTGCACTTTTAATAAGTCAAAAACTAATTCCATTAATGTACAGTATTTTTTTTGAAACTATTATTTGTGTTTTTATGCTTTAAAATTTAATTATTTCATAAAGTTGATCTTATCACCAGAATTGAGTTTTCTTAGTTCACAAGAATTTTAGCAAATATTATTGTATGATTTTCTTACTGTTTATGTTGTTTTCAGACATAAACGAATGCAAAGGCAACCCATGTGGAGAAAATGCAGTATGCACGGATACTGTTGGCAGCTTTATTTGTTCGTGCAAAGAAGATTACACAGGCGATGCTTACAGGGGTTGTGTTGGTATGTGCAAATAGATACTGCTAGCGGTAAATAAACACCACCTTCTAATACTCGGATTCCATTGGTCAGCAATTTCAATAGCAGTTGTAGTAGTTACGGCTTCATCGCCGTGACGAACTCTGATTGGTCGCTGGTAGTCATTTTGAGCAAATATACGGGTTTGCATTGATAGCACGACTGGTTCATTAGCATCATTCATTCATGTTGCCCACTCGCGCATTCCAAAGTGGTTGTAAGAGTTATCATTGAAGAAGAATTTGCGTTCTCTCACATCACTCATATTAAAACACCAGTTACTAGACATCTTTGAACATGCAGTTTTTTTTTTGACATGCCTGACTTGCCTGCGTGTGGTCGCGGGTTTGATTCTGCCAACACTTGTGTGCTGGTCATCGACTGCACCAAACAACTGTCAGTTGATGTTGGTATGTTTGTGTATGTTGTTTTTCGGGGGGTACTTTCATTCTCTTTCCTCCCCCCCCCCCCCNTTTGCATTTCATTTATGCACTATCTACACAATCTTAGGCCCTGAAAACTTAAGTGCTTACTTCATATGTTGCAGCCAGCATACATGCCATGTCTCAGTTTGAGCCCAGATGCCGTCTAATGTGCTGTCCTTGTCCCTAGTGCGTGTGCTAAGTGCAGTCTACAGCGTTATGGTGTATAATTTATTTTTCTCAGTAGTTATACATGTAGCAGGTAGTGTTGTTCATCAGTAATACTGTTAGCACATAACTATTTTGCTTTAAAAATGATGAATTAACTTAAATTACGTTATTCAGATAACGTAACACTATCAGCCTGATCCAAGTATAAGACAATGTACCCCATAATTCCAATTTTCTTTCATAAATTGTAGTGTCATCTAATTTTTCCAGCTAATAAATTTGAGGTAGGCCTAATTATTTAATGCTTGAGTATCAGTAAGAGATGGTGGACATTTTTGAATTTGATATTTGTTTCAAGACATTACATGTTACATAAAAAAATTATCATCAGAAAAAAATACTTAAAAAAGTCTGACTTTTTTAAAATTAAAGTTGGAGTGTAGTACGGTGTATTGTATCGACAACTACGTATAATTACAGTTTTTAAAATCTCTTCTTTTTAAAAAAAATTTTCAATTATAATTTTGTTGAAATATTTTTGAGCACAAAAAATTGCTGTTAACCAACTAATTGAATGAATATTAATTTTTATGTTTGTATTTGATGTATAAGGGAGAGCTGAAGGGGTTGCAGCCTCTTCAAAAAAAGTCAAAATATAATTAAATATGAACAAATTTTGTAAAATTAACTAAAAATTATGTACTGAAAATTGAAATAAATAATTGCAGTAAGTTTTACTTGAGAGTGTACTTAAAACTGACATATTTTTTTACATTTGGAAGAGGCATTTTTCTTATTGTGCATAGTACTCACTTCAGAAATTAAGGTTCAACCCCTCCAACAATAAAATCCTGTTTACGCAAATAGAACTGAGATGTTAAACATTTATGAGATATAAAATATCAAAATATCTGCCAAAAAAAATGCACAAATAATTTTAATGTAAGTAATTTTTCCTCTAAACAAGGAAAAATGTGGAGGTTATTTTATTTTTTTAGGTTTTAGGTTATTCTTGTAAATATAGTATATTATGGATAATATTTTTATATTATTATAAAAATTGTTTAAAATATACGTACCGTATGTGTTTATAAAAATGTAACGTGCAAAACATTTTTAAAGTGTTATAACATTTTTGGGCAACACTTGTTCGAAACATAATAGATGATGTGTGTGTGACGCAGACATCAACGAGTGCGAGGCATTGGAGAAACCGTGCGGTTCAAATGCTGTGTGCGAGAATGCGGTGCCTGGTTACAACTGCTTGTGCCCGCAAGGCTACGTGGCCAAGCCAGAGGCCAGCGTGGCGTGCGAGCAGGTGGATGTAAACATACTCTGCAAGTCCAACTTTGACTGCGTGAACAATGCAGAGTGCGTGGACGGCCAGTGCTTCTGCCAGAACGGATTTGACGCACGCGGGGCCACGTGCGCAGACATAGACGAATGCGCGGCGCAGCCGTGCGGTCCTCACGCTGCCTGCTCAAACACCCCGGGAGGCTACCACTGCGAGTGCGAGGCAGGCTACGTGGGAGCACCCCCGAGGATGAAGTGCAAAGGTAAGACATTCCAGTGAGTTTACCTGCATGACGTGTGCATCTGCATTACCTGCACTCTTGGATTTACAGATTTTTGTTATTGATTGAATGGATGAGTATTGTTTAATGCATTTCGCAATGTTGGTATTGTGTGTGTATATCTTCTGTAGTTGCCTACACAAAGCAGTCACTTATTTCATATTGGTAGTCGCCTGTTAGAAAATAAAAGGACAGAATAGGCACAACAAGCGTAGAAAGTTCAGGAAGCTATTTTTGCTACCAAAAATTTTGATTCACATTATAAAACAGAACATGTGCGAAAAAATTGATTAATTTAAGATGTTATGTTTATTTTACAATTAAACCATGTTTGTAATTTTCCAAGATGGGAAAAAAAATTCATGAATGTGGTAAAACAAACTCTAATGCTTTTGTGAGATATTTTTTGGAACCATAAATGCTAGATGATGAAAATTTCAGGAAAAATAATGTTTCTTTGTAGTACTTTTGTAACTGTAGGTAGCTAGTTTGTTTCTTATTAACTTATGATGTAAGCAGGGAACTGGCAACTTACCTACTCAAATTTCAATGTGCTTTTTTAATACCGTACTTAGCTAACTGCTGCACCTTTCAGACTTTGGCATGAACATTTCTGATGCTGACTACTTAAAACAATCTGTTTTGGTGGTGGCTTAGAAAATAAGGTTGAGATTTAAGTAATTGAAAGTACAAAATTATAATTGGCAATATGAATATGCTCAGGTGGTAAATGTAAGTGCTTGTTGACGTAATCTTAGGTTCATAGGCATTTACCGTAGTTGATTTTGGAAAAATTTTAGGTTCTTATAATGCTGAAGACAGTAAAAATGAGATTGTCTGTGTTTTATAAGCACACAGTTCACAGTTCTGCTCCAGAAGTGACCACTTCTAGTTCAAACTAATGCGTAATCTATGGCTTTGTGCTACTTTCCTTGTGAGTGTTCTTACGGGGTGACGGTTGTAAGCTTATTTTTATAAGTGCATGTTAATATTATGAGCTTCTGTTAACCTTTCAACTGTCTCTGTTTCCACAGATATCAATGAGTGTCTAAGCCGTCCTTATCCTTGTGGCTTGAATGCGCATTGCATTAACGTAAAGGGCAGTTACCGTTGCGAGTGTCCTAATGCTTTCATCGGCGATCCTTCTTATAATTGCTTTTGTGAGTGTTTTGCTGCTAACCAATTAACTGCTCTGAAATGTATGCGGTGCTGGGGAAATTTTTATAATAAATAAATACCTATATACTAACACTAAATGGTGCTCTAACTTTCAAGAATATTTTTCTTCTTTTCCTTTATGTTACTTCATCATTCCTTCTTTATGTGTTGATGTTCACAGTTTGGCTTAGTTACTTTCCGCACTTTGTTCAGAAGTGTGCTGCATAACTTTCTGCTAAATATTCTCCTTGCCAAATAGTATTTGTGTGTGTAGGTTGGTATAAAATACATAGTATTTGTTATCTAACTGTGTTACTATCACTCATGTCATTTCATCGTTGAATCTGATATCTAGATACTGAACTTCATTACAATGTCAAGTAATGATTGTTACTATATTAGCATGTTCTTTTCATGTAATCAAATATGTACTTTAGTTGCTTATTTACATGAACATTCAGAATCAACATTTGCAATTTCAAAAATAAAGTTCAGTTATTTGGTCGCAATATTTGCAAAGACAAGTGAAGGTGTAAATTAAGCTGTATTTGTTATAATACAATGTGAAAGGGATTTTTTATTATTTTAAACGACCAGTCATTAAACATGTTTGCAGTATATACCTCTTCATTTAATAATGAACTACTCAATACTTAAAATGAGGTAACTCATGAATATCAACATATATAATTAAAAGGCCAAACAAGTTTGCATGATGAATTCAAATATTGTTTTATAGTACCCATACTGACCTAGTCTGGTGATGCAAGTACGTTATAACAAATATAAAAATAACAAAGGAATACAGTGCAAATCCTGATTTTTTGGATATGAAGTGTAATTATACTAGGTATTGGTTATTTTTAAATGCATCTTCAGTATCCATTATGGAAGCTCCTGTCTCAGTATATGAAAAGGTCTCAGTAGGCAGGAGAAAGAGACAGAAAAGGGGGGGAAAAAACCAACCAGGCTGGGCAAAGATCATCTCTGGTCGGTGAGAGATGGGAAAGAAGCCATAACTGAAACAAGACAAAAGTGATATACTGTTCTCTTCGCTCTAGGTCTGCCTTCGTTCTACTATGATGCACCAACAGTTTAGACTGTATCATCAACACAACATATTCCTTTACAACATGTGAACATCCTCCCCCCCCTCCTCCTCTGTCAGTAGACAATTACAAAAACTTTAACATTGGACAATGGCAGGACAAACATTGAGGGTAGTTACATTGCATGTAGAAACATTCCACTGCCTGAGGGGCGGAGGGGGGGACAGACTTGCTAGGTGTCAGTTAGAGCTGGTAGTTAGGGGTTGGTATCTATTTTTAGATATGAGCTCGCCAGGCCCCTACAGCCCTCACCAAGAGAAACACAACACACAACAACCAAAAGAATGTCAATACACTTATTTTTTGGCATATTTACCTCAAATTTTTTACTTGTTTCACCCAAAATTATAACAGTTCCTCAAAAAGAGTTGTTTTAAAGAAGACGGTCGCTTTAAATGGGGTCAACGTAGAGACGTACTACTGTAATTACATTGCGTAGTATAAATAATTTTTTAGGTTTTAATCCTTGATTTTTAGACACTTTTAAAAATTGGTGATGTATCAAATGTGACATTATAAAAAAATTTTATTTTGAACTGTCTATGCAGCTCCGTGTGAAGATGTGAAGTGTGGTCCGCATGCATTCTGCAAGCCGAATGAGCAAGAAGCGTATTGCATATGTGAGGATGGCTGGACGTTCAATCCTAGCGACATTGCAGCGGGCTGCTTAGGTGAGTTTTCCTTTTGTCGTTGGACTCGTGCTTACGATGCTTGCTTCTTGTGAATTGTGTCATTATTAGGTGGTATGCCTAAAGCCATTTCGCACTTGTAAATTACCACAGGCAAGCAAAATGAGCTAGAGATTTGCATTGGATGCAGATTGTCAAACCCATCTACGATTTATAAGCCCATTGGTCTGTGCATATTTACCACAGCTAAATTTACATGTGTGATAAATTTCTGGATCATTACTAAGTGTAACACGAGGTTTTCCTCATACGTAATAGTGTGATTGCACTGTTGTTATTTATATGCCATATTTACCCCTTTACCACCTGCCTCTATGTAACATCTGCACCCCACATTCTGATTATCATGCCAGTAGAAAAATATTTATACATATTCAGTTCAAAAGACTTGTGTTGCAGTGCACAGCTGTGTTGGACAAGCTGTACCCTTGTTACAAAACTAGGACTGTTTCGATACCTTGATTTCCGATACCAATTCCAGATACCACCACCGATACCAAAACGGATACTCGTTGCAGTTCAGCAACACGTTAAAAAATATCCAACTTGTATAGTATTCCTTCTTTGTTTAAATAAAGAGGAAATGGGTGCTTTGCTGTACTACTTTTCAACTGTGGTCATATGAGCGCTCTGATTGCTACGTTAATATCCGTGTTTCTGCTATCATACAAGTCGGCGATTGTGATTAAACGCAGAGGGGTCTGCACACATTATATAACACTGTGCGCAGGTGCTCCTAGTCACAGCTTTGTAAGCTATTATTTATCACGCTACATACTGAAGGGTTTCAGACAATGACTCGTGGTACGAGATGAATTGGTTTCCGAATCTTGTTGTAACATTCAACTGGAGTAGTGCTAGCGTTGGTAAATCGTCGCCATTACACCTATGAAAATTCTTTTCATCTATGTAGTGTTTACATCTGAAAATTATAACTGTGCGTCAAAAATTATTTTGAGCGACAGATACCCAATTTTGACTAACATATTTTGTAAATTATTATCATAATAATTTTATCGTGGCACCAATTTGTTGTTTTTTGTAAATACATATAGTGTGCTGTACTTACTTTGGATCTTCATTGGGAAGTTATGTTTCGGTTCAGCAGAACCGAGTTTATAATCTCCGGTCTGGATTTCACTTCTGACAGCTAACAGCAGGTGAAACTGAGATCCTGCACTGTTACACAGTCATTTATTACTATCCATCCGTATTATATGTATATATATATAGTCCGATAACCGATACCAAGATTTGGTTTCAGAACAGCCCTATACAGAACTAAATGTGGCACAAGCTGTACCATATTTACTCAAAATAAACACCCCCAATTTTTGAAGAAAAAAAATTGGCATCTCGAAAATAGGATAGGTCATTATAGCAATTTATGCAATTTTGCCACCCAACATTGTGTGTGCTGCTGCCTGCCCTGTCTGCCGGGGGATCAATAACACAAGTGGAAACTGTCACTCGATGGGCACATTCTGAATGCGACACAGACGCGATATTTAAACACAAATGGCTACTTATCTTATGATAGGTCGCAACTTTGGCATAAATATGCATACATACAGTAAACATGCCGTTATTTTTTTCCAATTTAATTGCCATTTTAAATTTTACTTGCCTATGGAATATATAAACATCTTAACAGAAGCTTCATACGTGGACTGCTTGCCTACCGAGCCGACCATGTGCTTGCAGACTAGCCTGAAAGCTACCCGCCCATTCCAAGGTGCTAACAGTTATTTGCTTTGTTCCTGCAAATACAGTGGCTAACACTATCCTTGCTGTAGCCACTGTATGAGGGGAAAGCACTCTCTGTTATGACGAACCAGACTATTTTTAGTCCTTTATTATTTTTTTTCCAAAACCTTAACCTCCATCTAAACCCCCAACACCTCTATTTTTTAAATTTTTCTGAGAAAAATGTATGGGTTGTACGTGGCTTAATACGGTACTCTTCATACATGCATGCATCACTAAGTGGCAACCATTAGTGTGTGGAACAGCAGATCTGTGCACGGTAAAAAAATGTTCCCTGAGCTGCAAGACTCACTGGGCCACTGATTTTCTAGCTCCAGTACATCAAATTTGTTAACAACTGCTGTAAGCTCTCTCTTATTTCTATTACAATACACAAAATCAGCCACAGCAATAGTGACATATTAATTTCCATATTGAAATTGCACAACTTTTAAACTTTTCCTTGAAGTAAATAAAAAGTGTCCACTGTGTATGGTTTTACTAACAGTTTTGACTGACATGTAAAATCCTTTCATACACGATCGTTAAATTTATCCTCGATGACGGGCGAGGCCTATCAATATCAGTCCACCATTTAGTGTTTTCAGTTGCTCTACAACCTGTAGTAAAGCTAGAGGGTGTGCATTTGTCAGATCATCACCAGGCATGATTAACAGCAGAAAGAATACGAGGGTACACTAGGTTCTACTTGTATTTACTATATAATAATTTATTAAAGGGAAATTTAAGCACTTTCCAAGCCTTAGAATTTTCAAAGGGCACAGACTTCTTTGTAGCATTTTTCCACAGTCTCATTATTTCGGCATGGGTTGCTACATATATAGGAAGAAAAAAAAAACAGAAAATGCATTTGAGACATTGCATTTTTAATGCACCATAAATTAATTAATGTCTTACGTGCATAACAGATGCTCATTAAATTAACCAAATTTAGAAACTAATAAATGTACTGTAAATGTACTGTAATAGAGCCAAAATATTATGCAGACATTTCTAAAGACTTGTTTGAACATGCCATAGTGATAATTTGTTTTGTCTTGTATGTACGTTTTACCTTTATGTTTTGATAGGTTATGTAGTTGATCTTAAAAATCGAACATTTAGCATACTGTAATGGCCAAGAATGCACATAACAATCTATGCGAAGCCTGAAATGTAGTGGGTAAAACAGTATGTCTGGCAATACTAATTTTAGCAGATATTATATTAATCACGGAGTGTAACACTAAAGTAAGGATATGACACTTTTTTTCTAAAGCATCCGCAGTATCTTTGCGTGATGAGCACTTGAGTATCACAAGAATATTAACATATGGCCTAAGTGTTTAGATGCTCAAAAGCTCAAAAATTAAAGTTTTTAAGTGCATGTATACTTACTTTTTATAGAATTCTCGATGTTGAAGCGTACTTGGTTATAGCTTGCGGTTGTACAGTATTTAAATAATTTCCGAGCAATGGAACAAATTAATTACATAATATGTGGAAGGGGAAAGAAAACCACTTCAAATAGAAAAAAAAAAAAAGTATTTTCCTGTGAGTATTATGACAGTAGACAAATGGCGTAGTTTTACTATTCTTTTTCTCCTAGCATTGTTTGAAGAATTTTAATTTGCATTTTATCCACATGACACAATCATTTTGCATTTTTACTAATGTGAAATCACCACACGTACCTAAATTGAAACTATGAGAAACGACAGATATGTTATGCAGATAAATATGAGTTAGAGGAGGGTAATAAATATGCTAGGTATGACTGTATGTTTCCACCACTAAAAGCTGCCAAAAGTAATGATTTAGTGCGCTTTTTAAAACAGAGCTAACGTGTATTTGGGTTTGCAGACATAGACGAGTGCGACACGGTGAACGGACCGTCGGGCCGCTGTGGAAGCAACGCGCTGTGTACCAACACGCCTGGTGGTTTCGACTGCAAGTGCGCTGCCGGGTATTCAGGAAACCCTTTCAAACAGTGCTTAGGTAAGTCTTGACTCACTTAGTGCACATATGTCGTCACTCAGTCTCTACTCAAGCTCACTTGCTCATTGACACTCATTTAATCATATTAGCAAAATTCAGTGGAATAATTTCATATAATAATGCAACATCCTGCTTCATTATTAATTTATTAAATGCAGTACTACAAGTATTATAATATTATGAATACATTCTTAATTTATTACTAGGTACCACATTGCAATATGTACACAGCAAACTGAAAAGAAACTATTTTAAAACATGGAAAAAATTTATTTGTTTACTAACAGTAATTTTTGTGAAATATATAAACAGTAGCTGTGAACATTTAGGCGATAAAATTACAAAGTAATAAATGGGCCTTGGGTGTTGTATGATTGACATAGCAATACAGGTTCAGTTCCCGGTGAATCAGTCTCATGATATTTTGGACATTGGAAATGTGTTGGACATTGCTAGTGTCGGTGGTTTTTCCTCGAGATACCGTACTCTTGTTTTTTCTCACAAAACTGCTTTCTGTTGTTTGCCCAGCTCCACCTTGTTCCAACTTTGCCCGTTATTCAGAATGGCTGGGAAGGCCAGGTCCGTCCTTTGGACAGGACAGCCAACTTTGCTTGGCATCTGCCTTCTATCTCATCAACGTTGCCCCCTGTATCAAAGGTGGCTACAGTATATCTTTGCTTAAAGTAAAATGTGTTGATGTGATGCAAGAGATACCGTAAATACCCTACATCTTGCACAAGGAACGTAATTTCTGGTGAATTTGATTTTTATTTCAGGCTTGAGCATATGCATGTAGCGAAGTAGGATGGAGTTAAAATAACTGTAACTGATAACTAAAAATTAGATAACATCAGTCTTAATTAATACCTCCAGCTGAATTTACTGGAAGTCAGTGACAGTGGGGCGGCTATTTGTTAATATAATGGGACAGGTAAAGAAGTTCTTCTATAGACTTAGGATTGAACCAGTGATACAGTCATTACTATATTAATCACTTTTAAGCACTGTGCTACCAGGACATATTTATTTCATGCGTGCTGAAGCTCTAATAATTTTTACTTACATGCATTAATGTGTGGGCCACTTGAATGTTTCAAAGTTGTCAATCAGTTCTCAAGACAGGGTTATATTTGTCATGCTACACAGATATCGACGAGTGCAGCCAGCCTGGAGCATGTGGTGCCGGCGCATTGTGCCGGAACATCCCTGGGTCGTACGTGTGCCAGTGTCCCGAAGGATCCGTGCCCAGTCCCGATCCTAAGGTCAAGTGCGTTGGCATTGTCACCTGCAATACCGACCACGACTGTCCTGGAAACGGAATTTGCGACAGCAAGAAGCGGTGCCTTTGCCCAGAACCAAATATTGGAAATGACTGCCGACGTAAGTATCTTACACATTTGATTTTTCTAAATATCTTCTTTAACAGTAGGAGGTATACAGACTAGAAAGTGCCATTACTAAGATAAAAAGTGTTGATTAATTAAATTAAGTGGGAAAGGGTGCTCCCAAAAAAATTAATTATGATACTGAAGTACAATGAGGCCTGCCTCAGTTGTGCTGAACACGTTAAAGGAAAACTTTTGACTGACAAAACAATTGTTTTTGTGTATGTAAGTGTGTGTATATATATTTATATATATATNTAGAGCACCTTCGATTTTGTATGGACAACTGCCATTTCATGTACATAACCTTATTTTTAGACATAAAATTCTAATTAATTAGTTTGAAACTTTCTAATGCGTGACTGGTAAATTTTTTAAATAACTTATTTACGATACGCTGTTATCGTATTGAAACTTAAAACAAAATTAAAATATTTTCAGATATCAGTTTTTTCAGACAGTAGTAATTAAATAACATGTTCAGCAATCAACATTCATTACAAAACTCTCATTATCTGACTCATGGTATATAAAGTCGGAGTGAAAACATTACATGATGTAGTTACAGATAACATTTATACAGCGGGGGATGAGAGTGATGAGTATTGTGTGATGTGTGCAGACCCATGCGAGACGCTGTTCTGCAGTCCGAACGCACAGTGCATGCTAATCAACAACGAAGCCAAGTGCATCTGCAGAGATGGCTACACCGGCTCCGTGTCCACGGGAGGCTGCGTCGACATCAACGAGTGCGCCGGAAACCCATGCCCGCCTGGAGCGGTGTGCAAAAATGAGCCCGGCAGCTTCTCGTGCGAGTGCCCCGGAGGATTCGGTGGGGACCCGTACCGCGGGGGCTGCACCAAGACGGACCTGCCTTTCGGCTGCTCCAAGGAGAAGCCGTGCCCCAGCGGCGAGCAGTGCGTCATGGACGACTTTGTGGGGACGAGCGTGTGCATCTGCCAGAGGGGATACGTACGGGAGCCGGCAACGGGCAGGTGCCGAGACATCAACGAGTGCATCGAGCTCAGGGAGAAACCTGCCTGTGGATTGAATGCACTCTGCAAGAACTTGCCTGGCAGTTACGAATGTCAGTGTCCTCTGGGCTTCAGTGGCAATCCCTTCTTTCTCTGTGAGGGTGAGTATACCCATATTGTAGCAATGACAGTGTAACAAAGCTTGACTTTCCTTATTACATTAAACACTGTTGTTCTTCTCTCAAGACCCCGATAAGACCTCTCAAACCTTTCCACTGTTAATCTTAAAGTTGTACCAGTTTATTATTTTACTTAATGAAGTGCTTTGTGTTTGTTAGTGGTTAACTAGAGTATTGTATGACGTGAGTGTTGTGTGCTCTGCGACAGAATGCAACACCCTGGAGTGCCAGTGCCAACCACCATACCAGGTAGTTGGAGGCAATTGTGTGCTGGCTGGCTGTTCCAAGGACGAGAAGTGTCCTTCAGGGGCTGAGTGTATTACCATTACCGGTGGCGTCAGCTACTGTGCCTGCCCCAAGGGTTTCAGGACTCTACAAGATGGATCGTGCCAAGGTTTGAACATTCTCCTACCTTTCTGTTAAGAATTGGTTGTAAGTGATGTCTGAGTGAGGGGGTTAATAGCCAAGTAAGAACAGCGATTAGTGTTGTCTACATTTGCCAAAACAGAATGGTTACTCTATACCCTAGACTATACATGAACATCTGCATCTCCAAAATAAAACAAAAGATATTATGTTGGTCGGAATAAATACTAAAATTCTCTATGCGAGTTTGTTTATGGTTACATGATAAGTATTCTGAGACTTATAATCTGGTAATTAGCATCATGTAAGCAAACTACCCACCTGCAATGCACAAAACCTTGAAAAGGTATAAAAACTTAAAAGTTAGCATTGAAACAGACATAGGCTACTTAACAAATTGGGATGGATGCTGCACCACTTAGCCACTCAGTACCATTGAGTGAATAGCTGCGACCATAAATTTCAATAAAATAAAAGATAAATAAATTTAAATATTTGTAATGCACTAAGAAGTGGTTTAAAAAAATTTTCTGCTTGTTACAGCAAGACAATTTTATTTATGAAATAATTCTCATTTGGCTGTTATTATGCTTTTAAGGAGTTTTTGTTGTTAGTTTGTTATTAAGTATACCAATTCTTAAAAAAAAACTTGTTAAGAAAGTTAGGTACTTATCCAAGAGGTTAACACCACTCCCACTCCCAAAGGTAAAAATTTTTTATTAAACTGTAAGGAGAAAAAAAAAATCTCAAATAAAAAGTTTTGAAATCTAAAATGTTAAGAGAACAACGTTGCTGTATTGCTTATGAATCAACAGCTGAAGTGGTCACTCTTATACCACTTCTTGAGGCTGTTTTTTACTTCAGTATAGTCTCTACTGTCATTATTGTAATTAAAAATTTTTAAAATGGAATTTTGGTTTTTAAATTGCATGCTTTTGTGAAATGTTTTCGTGGTAAAAATGTAGTATCCAAGTTAATTTTGAATATTTATAAGTTGGGGAACGTTAGTAAGGTAAGGTTGGCACCAGTGTTTTTGTGGGCAATACTGTGAGTGAGTTAATCTGTTGAGTGTGCCAAGATGCACTCGGAAAAGTATTAAGTATAGTAAATATGTAAATGTGAACACAACAGTTTTATTGTGTAAACAAAGATTCCTAAGCATGGAGGTAGTATATTGAAGATTGCATTGTATAAATGAAAACTGAGAACCAGGCGTATAGCTAGAATTTCAGTCAGACAAGGGCAAACACCTATTTTTAAGGAAAATTCTTTGCATTCACATATTTATTGTATTTATTAATCATGCTCATGTGTGTACATGTAACACTTGAGATTTGGGTAATGCAGATTATAGTAATCTGGCAAATTTATTTTATTTATAATTTATGTAGTCTCGCCATTTTTCCGCTGCAGCAGAGGGACAAGTGTCCCCTCCCCCCAGTCCCAATAGTCCACACCAGCTGCATCCATGCTGACCCTCCCTAAACAAACTCCCTTGATGCATGCCTGAAGATAGTTACAGTGCATAAGGCGTATTTCTAGATTGCAGTAGTTGTCACTCTTGCCGCCGTCTCCTGTTGCAGACGTGAACGAGTGCGTCGAGAGCCACCATGTGTGTGGCTACGGCGCAGAGTGCATCAACAAGGCTGGCTCGTACGAGTGCGTGTGCCCCGGAGGGTACAGTGGAGACCCGTACCACGGGGTGTGCTCTCCGGACCAAGTGCGTTGCATTGGGGACGCGGATTGCTCGCCCAACGAGAAATGTGTTCAACCTGGCGAGTGCGTGTGCCCGGCTCCGTTCTTCAGCGATACCACCGACAGCAACAAGTGCAAAAGTTAGTACAGTTTTACTTGAAAAGTTCACAGAAAATTTTGGATTGTCAGTCAATATTTTTGCTTGAGTAGTTGTAAGAGCTGGTAAAAAAATTTTATCACATTTATTTAACTACAGTACAAGTGACTTGAGAAAATCTTTCTTAAAAAATTTACGAAGTCTGCTTAGTAATCAGAAAAGACATTTAAGAGCATACCAAGAATTTGTGTTTTCATTTGGTTTTAATGTGTGTCCTATTGATGTATCTCATACATTATTAACAATTGTTAAAAAAATTTATTTACTACAGAGGTCCC
>NQII01000318.1:177891-236278 GCA_002778355.1 Clitarchus hookeri | reverse complement strand
TAGCATAGACTTGTCAAATCTTTATTTTATGTGTCAAGTTAAAAGTTCTGTTTAAATAAAAATAATCTCGGGAGTGAACTGAAAATATAGATAGGGATTCAAATTTAGGAGATTGTATATTTGCATACATAATGTACATATTTCTTTTCAAATTCTGTTTAAATTTGTTGATATGATGGGCTTATACAGGTTAGGTAAACTTATGTATTTTTTCTGTTATAGCAGTAAAGTGACTAAAATGCGCTTTGTTTGAAGTTTCAGTTTTTCACATTGTAACTTCCTGTTTAAATTTCCATCTACTACATGTTAAAAATTATAATTCTTTTGCTGTTCAAGTCAATTATTTATAAATTACTTTTGCACCTATTGATAGACAGTGTGGATGTAAAAAGGAAATTTTGTCCAACCGTACATATATTGGCTGTTTCCCATATTTACAAACGCATGTGCCACACCATCACTGTAAACTGGCCTTGTCAAATTGCTACACTTAAGAAAGAAATGTTGGTAACCTTTCAAAACGCTCTTTTCTGCTGTTTCAGATGTCCATGTGATACGATAGTAGACATCTTGGGCATGTGTTACTTTTCTTGTGTGCTTGACAGGTCCATGCGAGAGGTTCCCTTGCGGCATCAACTCCAAATGTACGCCGAGCGACCCTCCCAAGTGCATGTGCCTCACTGGATATAAGGGAGACCCCATGCACGGCTGCGTCGACGTCGACGAATGCGCTGACAATCCGTGTGCGTACGGTGCCCATTGCATCAACGAGAAAGGAGGCTTCAAATGTGTGTGCGCTCACGGAATGACTGGCGACGCATATAAATCTGGATGTAAGTATAAGATTAGGCCTTGGATATTTATCAGTAAATCTTTGTTGGTGAATTCTGCTGCTGCTTGCGTATAGCATCTTGGCAAACTTTTATCATGGTTTTTATTTTACTGAGGTTAAAAATAAAATCCACTAACATCGTCATCTACTGCACCAAAAACATACAACAGTAGTTCATACTCGCCTTTATATGTGTAGTTCTGTTTGTGGGTAATACAGTATTAAAAAATAAGTTTGAGTTAAGCTTACAAGTAAACCGGTAGGCTACCAAAAATATGTAAAAAGACAGGAATATTCAAGTACTCACAGTCTAGTACTTGTCAACAGGTATTCATACAAAGGACAACACATTTTTCACTCGATTGTACAACCACGTGAAAAATGTGTCGTCCCTCTTTGTGTGTGCGCTTGTTGACAACTTGAATTCCTGTCCTATTATATAGGTATTTAAAATAAAGTTAGTCTGGTATTGAGTATTGATGAACAATGTTTTTCAGATGCACCGTACCACTTAGATATAGGTTTATCTGGTACATATTTTACTTGGACAGACAACCATGTCACAAGTCTTCTGTCAACAGCATTTGCCTTTGTTGAGTTATTGCTTTCTTCATGTGTTTACAGTTTCAGAGTTATTCTTATATGGCAATTCTTTGTTTAACAACATTGATTGAATAATTTTACATAATGGAATGTTATTAAAAAAAATTAGATTACTTCTGGTATGGTTGTGTGCTGTATGGTAACATTACGACATGGGAAAAATTTAGGCTGTTTTTTATCATCACGATGTTTTGAACTCTGTGCACTGTTTCAAATTACAATGTGTGTTCATAGTCTTAAGTAACTGTAAAGAATAATTTTGCTATTATTTTCATCTGAAATTAAGTACTGTACTTTTGGAAACAGTTTAAGGTTTTATGTAATTTTTTGAAACCAGCATTTTAATTATGAAAATCAGTTGTTTTTTCAGCAGACCAATATTTCCATCCAGAATAATTAGAGCATTTTGTTCTTAATTTCCTGACTTTGTGCATCTCTGTGCTGCAAAATGTGAAGAGAGCAGATCTTGATGAAAGTTGGTGAATGCAGGTGTGGGAAGCGTGGCACCGAAGGGCGAGTGCTCGACGAACAACGACTGCCCCGGGCAACTGGCGTGCTCTGGAGGAGCGTGTGTGAACCCATGCGACACTCTGCCGTGTGGAGCCAACGCCTACTGCGAGCCGGACAACCACGCAGCGTGGTGCCGCTGTGCAATTGGCTACAAGGAAGCTGCTAATGGGTCGTGCGTCTCATGTGAGTTTCATTCCTCTTACCTTCAGTACCATTTTTTTGCTTACCAGTTAATTTTAATTAGCAGTTATCAGCATTTTGTTTGTGGGTATTGAACAAATATTGTAGTTTATGCAAATTACTGTTCTTAAAGAATTTTTAAAATAATGTTTTTTTTTAAATGTTTTATCTATATTTCAGCTTACAACAGAATAAATAATATTTGAACATAGCACATGAGCTTTAAAATTATTAAATAATTTAAAACTGTATTACAATATAGGATAAAGTTCCAGTGAGTGATATTATTTGCAGGATTGATACATAATTTCATGATCAGAAAATCTTAACAGTATTACTCGGTAGCACCAGTAATTGTTTAAGAGACAAATTGTCTTCCCTTTAATATTGCGTAGGGATTTTTATTCCTTTACTTTAACTTGATGGTAATGTTTGTGCTGTTCCTGGCTGATTTGTTTCGCTATTTGTCTGAAGGTAAAAAAAAAAAAAATAAAGTAAAGAGTAAGAAGTGCCCTTATTTTATTTGACTGATTGGTTTAGTCCATCTGAAGCTTATTCTACATGGCTTGTTAATGTCATGCCACCTTTCATTATCCACATATAATATATCATAAAAAGTTTATTTTTTTCTTCTTGTCTTCTGCCTTTGTAGCAGTTATTTTTTTTAAGCTCTGTTAATTATTTTTATTTTATCAATAAATCTCTTAGATCTCCTGTTTTATATGTTTACTTTATCATGTGAATTTTCTGTTTCCTTAGTATTTTTCTTCTATTATTTGTGTACTGAGAAATTTAATTTTAATATGCTAATTTTATTCTACACATGTCTATCGCTTATATTCACATCATAAGTTTTTCCTTCTGTTGCTATAAGATGAGGTGCAAAGAAGAATCACACTTATTGATGTTGCAGTGTTAATAAGGCTTATAGACTAATCACTGTAAAGTGAGCACTTTTGAAAGCCCTCTCATTTGGAATAATAGTCAATAAATATAATTTATTTTAGCTTTTGATGTTAACTTCAGAGTGCGGTGGAATTTACACGCTGTGTTTATTACTTACATGGCAATATTAATTTAAAAAGGTGGTTCTAGGATAAAAAATGGCTGAAAGGAAAGAGTAACTAGGTTTTCAAAAGTGCTCACTTTACCGTGAACAGCCCCCATAATTGTTCACAATAGTGGGTCATTTCCGTCTTGTGCCATATTACCGCATGTTGGTTTATTTGAGAGACGCTAATTTTACATGTATTGCATTGCAGTGTGCAGCGACGTGATCTGTGGCCAAAACGCGGTGTGCATACCGACGTCGCTGGGGCCCACTTGCGCCTGCCTGGAGGGGTTCATCGGCAACGCGTTCCCAGGAGGGCTGTGCGTGCTGGACATGTGCTCGCCTACCAACCCGTGCACGGAGCCCAGCGTGTGCGTGTCAGGTCGCTGCAAGCAGAGCTGCAAGGGGGTGATGTGTGGCGTGGGAGCCACTTGCGACTACAACACCAACACCTGCGTGTGCAACCCCTTCTTCGTCGGCAACCCGGACGTCCTTTGCATGCCACGTGAGTGAAATAACTACCAGACGTAATGGGAACGTGGCATGCTACGTTCGTATACCTCCACTAACAAATGCTTCGTGTTATTTAATTTTACTTTCAGAATTTTGTAGTTCATCGCATATCATTTTCCAATATGCACACGACTTACAACCAGTGTAGGGCTTTGGTTGCTTTGCAGGTAGTACTTCAGCCTCCCATCATGCTGATCGATGTTTAATTTTAAATGTTGACATGTGGTAAAAATGCTAGATGTTGCTAATAGCAGCAGGTTTTCTTGGGGTGCTCCAATTACCAGCAGCTCATTTTTATGTCATTCTTTCTTCATGCTGTCTGAGAACAAGAGGCCTGTGTAAATCCTTCCTCATGAAGGAAACTACATATTGGCAATGTTCTTTGTATGCTCTGTTAATTTTTTTGTAAAAAGGGTTTTACTGTACGTAGTACTTATCTCCTCTTGTGAGGTGTGCTGAGTGATGTTGGTGTGTGTTTCGACAGCGGTGATAGCCCCCGCCTGCTCGCCGGGCTGTGGGACGAACGCCCACTGCGAGTATGGCCTGGTGAACCAGTGTGTGTGCAACCCTGGCGTGAGTGGCAACCCTTACGAGAGCTGCAGCGCGCAGGAGAGGAAGTCGTGCTCCACTGCTGTATGCGGGCTGGGCGCCCGCTGCAGGGAAGGCATCAACTCCATCGAGTGCTTCTGTCCGCCTGGCTTCGGAGGGAACCCATACGTGCTGTGCGAAGGTAACACACATTTGAGGTCGTTTAGTTAGCATCCGCTTGTTCATCTCTTACAGCCTCAACATTTTCACCATTCCATTTCATCCCCAGAAAACAAAGAGAAATTTCTGGCGGACTCCTTCGTTTACAAATGTACTGCTCGCTATATGTGTGAGAGGATTTAGTCCAACCACTCTCTATGTTTCCTACTATAAAAGGAATTAAATTTTAAATTACCAATAATTGGTATAAAAAGTGACTTGTAACAATCATACAGTACTTTCATTCCGTCATTGTTCTGATTAATTTTTTCATCACTGTACTAAAATTACTACAACCAGGAATGAAAGCATCTACTACTGTGATAGCTTCCTTTTAGTTGGTAAGTGAAAATCGAACATAGGTCGCAAGACACCATCTCTGTACAAACATTTGATAGTTGTTTTACGAAAAGTTTTTAACTGGGTACTTGGGCTTAGTTGTGTGTTATGACAAGTAGGCCATTTCCCCTGCTTTCTCGTGCTTCCTCGTGTCAGTCTTTTTGATGTTATACACATTTCTTTCTTGTAGACGTGGACGAATGCAGCAGAAGTGCATGCGGGAACAACGCAGTATGTATCAACACACTTGGCAGCTATGATTGTCGTTGCAAAGGAGGCTTCGCGGGCAATCCTTTCGTGGTGTGTCAACCCATCAGACACGAGGTGTGCAACAATCCCGCAACTTGCAAGTGCAGCACGGATGTTCCATGTCCTTCAGGGTGAGTCTTACGAGATAAGTCTCTCTCAGTTCTTCCCCTTTCACTGAAGTAGCCACTGAAATTGTCAAAAAAAAAAAGACCTGTTTCCTATTTAGTGGTTTTCCAGTTGGGTTATCAACGTGTTCGCTACACAAAATATGTGGTTAAAGAATTTGCAGAATTTCTCCAAGATGTAAGAGGGATTCTTGGTCCAGCGTACAGTTTTTTTTTATTGTGTTTACATTGAGTGAGGGGATAATGAGATGCAGGTGGGGAAAACAACACTGCTATTTAGCACAAACTATATTATTCTTCTAGTGTGGGTTCTAACTGAATTTTCTGTAGTATTGTTCAATCTGTTTTAGTAGGTAGTTTATCTCACTAGGCCTTGTGCACAACAGTGCTTCACAGTTTAGTTTCGTGCAAAGTTAAATACACTATTGTGAGATAAAACAAAACTTAAAATGTTGTTGAACCAATAATGTTAAATAAAATAACAATATTGCAGTAGAAAGTAAAATTGCTGCCGACTGCTCTACAGTGCGGTTAGCTATCTCTGAAAAGTTACTAATAAATTGGAGTAGTGAATTGAGAGTAGATGCAGATATTTGTAGCCAGTGATTTAAGATTAGGATGCATATGACTGTTCCTTTTAATGCAACATCTGAAATTTGCAAATTTCGCAAGCAGAAAGTTGGTTGTGGCTTTGTATGGTTACATTCACAGGTTATTTCCAATTCTTATTTGTCACATTCAGATACAAAGTTATCTTCAACGATAACATGCCGTATATATCGGCATAATCCTCACACCTTTGTTACATGCTAGTAGTACGAAAAAGTTGGGTGCGGGAATTATGCGAGGAATCACAAACGCATGAGTTCGTAAAAACTTAAATGAGGTATACTCTACTTATGTGTCATGACTGACTGCTGGCGGCTTTTGCTAGGTCATTAGTTGGAATAATTACAGGAACGAAATAAAGAAATAAAGGGCAACATTTATGTATTATTGCACACTGGTTGCTGTTTTGTAACCTGGCTGTATGTCATATAAAAAAGTATGTGTAAGCACTTATGGTGGCAACAGCGCAACTTCACTTTTTTCAACATAACTGCCTAGTACGGAAAACAAAAAATATTTATTTGACATAATGTTAGAAATATACGGTTTATATTGTAACTATTAACATTTATTGAAGAAAAAAAAACAGCACCGGTAATGCTTTAAGTAGATAATAACAGATTACAAAGGATACCATTAAATATTGTCAATGTAACATACTATTAAGAAATCCATCGTGCATAACCACTACCACTGTTGTCGCCAGTTGAATTGCTACCGTGGCTGCCTGAACTCTCGTTTTCAGCCCTTGAAAACTTTCCAAGACTTATTGGTGTTTTGCAACTCCCCTTAAAATATTACAATATAAACCCAATATAAGCATCAGTAAGCACTTTGCGTGGTAACAGCCACCCTCTTACAAGTCCGCTCCATGACTGAACTTGTTTTTACATGTGTGCAGCATGGCAGTTACAGATTGATAACAGAACTAGTGACCTTGAAATGTCAACAGCTGGGAGCAAGCACCCTTGGGGGGCACAGTGAGTGCCAGATGTTACCTTATTGAGAAAAAAATGCTATTTAAAATATGACAGAAAAAAATTTTTTCCCTATATTTTGGCACTGTAAGATCAGGGTGCACGAATTATGCCAGGGTGAGAAATATGCCAATACGTATGGTAACAATATAAAATAAATTTTTAATCAGTGATTTTTAAATTGACTTTTTTTCAATTACACCATTTCTGGTATGTTGGTAATACACTTAATGTCACGTAGAAATTCTTATAATTTTGTAAAACGGCTTCCGAGCTGAGTAGATGTCTCACTGTTGCTACAACTTTTGTTAACAGGTACACATGCAAAGATGGTCAGTGCAAGAATCTGTGTGCGAACATCAAGTGTGGTCCTGGGGCTATATGCGATAGTGGAAAATGTCTGTGTCCACCAGGATTCTCTGGAGATGCATCTAGCCTTGCCACGGGATGCAAGTTGCGAGGCCAGTGCCACAACGATTTGGAATGCAGACAGTCAGAAATTTGCTTCCAGCTTGGTAAAGGAGTGCGCAAGTGCGTGGATGCATGTGGAAAGTTGCAGTGTGGTCCGAATGCTTTGTGCGTGGTAGAGAACCATAGATCATTCTGCATTTGCACTGATGGATTTGTGGGCAACCCAAGCGACCTGACGCTGGGCTGCCAGCCGGAGAGAGCAGTGCCAACAGGAGAATGCGAAACTAGCAGCGACTGTAAAAATGGTCAGGTGTGCGCCATCAATTCAGACGGGCGACAGGTCTGCGTGAATCCGTGCGATAATGTAGCGTGTGGACAGAACGAGGTGTGCCAAGTCGATGGTAAAGGTCATCCTGCGTGTAACTGCCTGTCAGGATTTGTTTGGAATCCCGTCAGCTCGGTGTGCGAGAAGCCTGCGTTACCAGGATGTACGGGAGACGACCAATGTGATCAAGCAGCTGCTTGCAGGCCTGATGCGCTGGGAGTGTTGAAATGCGTTGCAGTCTGCTCAGAGTTCACCTGTCCTTCCAATGCCATCTGTTCGGCAGTATCTCATCACGGTCAGTGTCAGTGCCTCCCTGGTTACACCGGCAACCCGAACGATCGCACTGGGTGCAAGCCGGCCATCAGGAACCAGTGTGCAGTCGATGGCCAGTGCCAGGAAGCTGAGGTGTGTCGTAAGGATCAGGTCACTGATCTCCTGATGTGCAAACCTTCGTGTGATTTCATCAAGTGTGGACCTCATGCGGTATGCGTCGTGAACAACCATGTGGCGCAGTGCCAGTGTCCTCCTGGACCCTATGCTGGGGACCCCAACGATTTGGCGAAAGGCTGCAGGACAGTACCTTGCGTGTACAACATAGATTGTCCTCCAACTCAACTCTGTAACCGCCTCACACACACCTGCTACGATGTCTGCGAAGACGAAGCATGTGGTACGAATGCTGTGTGTATTGCAGAGGATCACAGAGCAACCTGCCAGTGTCCTCCAGGTTTTCGTGGCAACCCGGTTCCAGATGTAGAGTGTGTTCCGACAGAAGTGTGCAGCCCAAATCCTTGTCATCCGACTGCCATCTGCGAGGGCTCGCCCTCCGGACACATTTGTCGCTGCCCTCCGGGACACGTGGGCGATGCCTTTACGTCAGGTTGTCGACCCGAAGGCAACTGCCCCAGAGGCGATGTGGATTGCCCACCGCAATCCACTTGTAGGAATGGATGGTGCATCAACCCATGTGAGGGAGCATGTGGCCCCAATGCACTGTGCAGTGTGGTCAACAGGAAACCAGTGTGCTCGTGTCCTCAGAGATTCGTTCCTGGACCGACAGGCGCAGCATCTGGATGTCTGAGAGCAGTGTCCCAGTGCTCCAGCGACACGAACTGCAAGGGGGACGTCTGCCACGGCGGTCAGTGCAAAGGTCAGTGTGGGAAACGTACCTTGCTGCAGATAAGCTAGAGTTAGTAGTGAAGCAGGCGTGCAGTAACGAGATGCTGTGATTGTTACAGTGGTGTGTCGCAATGTGGACGACTGCTTGCAAGGGGAGCGCTGCGTGCAGGGCATGTGTCAGCTGCCATGTGGGGGCCACCCGCAGTGTGCTGAAGGTCAAGCCTGCATCAGCGGCTATTGTCAGATAGGATGCAGAGCGAATAAGTACTGCCCTGGAGACCAAGCCTGTATCAACAGCAAATGTCAAGGTAAGAGTTGGTTATCTTTGTCACTCATATGTGTGTGTTCAGGAAATCATCGTTGTAGACATACAATGGCGGCTCTCTAGCTATAAAAATAAATTAAATTAAATATTTTTTTTTTCTTTAATAGTAAGAAATGTTTTCACTGTCTTTAGAAACTATGCAAGTACTAGGAACATATGTATGTTTAAAAAAGAAAAGATAAAATTCCTGTTTTTCTGTTATTTTCTAAAATAAGCACATTGTGATCAACAGTTTGTGGGAAAATGTGAGTTCAAGAATATTTTTAAATTTTCAAATGAGTTACTTTGGTTTTATTTTTAGCTCAAAATGAATTCTGTAGTGTTGTGTGAATATTCAGAATGCCAAAAAGATAAGTGAAAGTCAGAAAATAAACTTTTTGTTTCAGTAAGAAAACTTGTAAAATGAAAAATTTTGAGTTCAAGAAATATTTGAGTACTGATAAAGTATTTCTTTGATTGGCTAACAATGGAGAATTTTTGTTTGAGCATCCACATATCATAATTATAGACCCAGAAATTCCAGAAATTGATTTGAGGACAAGTTAAACTTCAACCACGTGTAGGTAAATTTGTGTCTCTGCTTCTATTGGAAGACGGTTGTTAAACATGCCCCGGACGACTTTCAGCCAATAACAGACCTGCAAGTAAAGTAAGGACAGAATTCGGTGCTACTTAATCTGGCGTTAAACTGAAGCAACTGCCAGTGAACAACTCACTTTGTTGAAATGCGCAAAGGGTTTTGGAGTATAACCTTTTGCCAAATGAATCCGCGAAATTTGCAGGTCTACAATTATAGTGCATGTATCTAAAATGACCTCATAAAACTAAACTTGATATGAGCCCAGTACTGTTGTTTCATTATAGCGTTTATTACTTCTCTACGCAGTCCACTCATGTAACTTATTTTTTGTGTGTGCAAAACAAAAACATTTGGATGTTTTGTTTGTTATATTATACAATTGATGGTACCACATATTTTATTTTGTATTTTAAATTGAGTATTTTTGATAATGTGCCACAATCTCCATAACCTTTTTAGTATAACACTTTTTTTTTTTAAACTTGTCAATATTTTAAGAATTTCATTTAGCTTTCATTAACGTTGAATTATCATAATAAAAAATATTTTTCATCTTCATTTCGGTTTTATGAAATTCAATAACATATGTATTTTGTGTAATTTTTGTCATCTTTGCTATGATAATTATTTTTATATTTATAAACTTTATCGTTATAATTTTAGTATGCTATTTTTAACACATTTTGTAAATCTAGTGGATCCATCATTTCTCAAGGGACTGACAAAAAATTTCAATACATGTGGACTTTCAATACATGTGGGCTTGACTGCAGATAAATTAAAAATGGGACCACACAATATGTTTCGTGGATGCAGATTTTCAATCCATCTGGAGTCAATACATAGAGGTTCCACTGTAAGCTGGTTTAGAATTAATACCAGTTTATTTCCTCTGTCTTATTCCTGCAGCAATGTATATTATTTTTTGAGTAAATGCTGTACTCTGTTTACTTACAGATCCGTGTAAACGCAAAGAAGTGTGTGGCCCTAATGCCATTTGCCGTTGCGAAAACCACGCAACCCAATGCTACTGCCCCGAGGGTTTCTCTGGCAACCCAGTGCCGCAGCAAGGTTGCATACGCGTGCCGAAGCCTTGCGGCAAGCTGTCGGACTGTCCCGCGGGCCAGCGCTGCTCAGCCGGAGTGTGTGCGCTACCGTGCAGCCGTGCAGAGGAGTGCGCCGTGGGGGAGCGCTGTGATGATGGAGCGTGCGTGAAGGTGTGCTACGGAGACAGCAACTGCTTGGCAGGAGAGGTGTGCCTGGACGGGACGTGCCGGCCGGGCTGCGGCTCCGACCAGGACTGCCATGCCAACCAACTGTGCATCCGCAACATGTGCAGGTGTGTGCCGCAGCCCTCTGCTCTCGGCTGTCCTTGCTGTCCTCATTCACCTACTAGCCCATGTCTATTCTTGAAATAATTTTTTTTTACTGATGTTTTATATACTTTCAGGATTGGTTCGGTGTACTGTATTTACTCCATTCATAGTGAATACAGTCATTTGTGAGTAGTACTAAATGTGTACCACTGTATCACATTTTGTGTGTGCGCACATTATTTCGTTGTTACTTGCAATAAAAAAAAGCTACATACATTCAGCTGATGGTCTTAATTTCCCGAATTGACAACACAAACAAACGGTGTAGTTAGCGTTATAGCAGAACTCTTTCATGATGTTCTGCAGAATACCATGAGAAACTGACATGAGCAGGAAAACATTATAAGATGGAAAGACTAAAATTCAAGATGGCAAACTAACACATGTAAAATTAGTTTATAAACGAAAGAATTGTAGTAACATTCACTTCATAGCAATTATTCTTCTGGTTGCATGTCCTTTCTGTCGTATTTGTTACGAGCTTCACCCTGCAAGGGTACACCAAGTCGTCCATGACAGTTTTCTCTGTTTATCCAAAAACACAACACACACGGTTTACAATTCCAAATACTGCCAACATTACACTTTCTTCTTCAATAAATAACTGTATGTCAAAATGAAAAAGTAACTGCTTCACATAGGAGTGGAAAGCAATGTACGCAGTCCCTCTGAATATCCAATGATATGTGAGCTAGTAATTAAGCTACTTTTTCTGCAGTTCCATCTTCACTATCTTGCTGCAAAAGTTGTAAGTTAATGTTAATTTTATTTGCCCCACTGATGTTGATTTTTACAGAAAGTGTTTTGAGGATTAAATCATCTAATTCATGTAGAAAAAATATCAGAAAAATTTGGTGGGTAAATATGTACAAATATAAAGTGCACTGTGTGTGTACACATATGATGACTGACATATATTCCCAGAGGAAAGAAGTTAGTGTTAAAGACTACTTCATTATAGCAAATCTACATCATCAAATAATCAAGTACAGTAGATACTATATAAATGTAAACAAAACATGCGCTTGCTTTGTAAATTGAAATTGTATAAAATGGTTTGGTGACAAAGAATTACATTTTCAATAGGAAACAGTTTGCATTATCCAAAGGAAAGTAAAATAATTTTTTCAGGGAATGTTTAACTTTTTGCTTATGGATAAACTGCTGGTACAGTGGAACCCTGTTATAACATCCCCTCTTATAACATTTTCCTGCTTAATAAGCTGTCTTTTCTTGGTCCACAAACATGTTTTTCAATACAAAATTACCCTGTTATAAAGTTTTCCCTTATTTAAGGCTGACATTTCTTGTCTGATGCAGTGTAACACACCAGTACACTATGAAGTTACTGAGGCAAACAAACCTTTAGAAAATATATAGTGAAAAAACTTGGTATTTATTAACTGTTGAGGTTCTTTTCAGTAGGGATTATGTTATGGCAGAAACTGGTTATCAAAAACCAAATATTTGAAACAGAATATTACATTTTTATTTAACATGAGTGGATCACTTTCAGTTAACTCATTTCAATTAATTTTTTTTTTTAATATCCTCTGCCACTTTATTTGTTATAATTCAATGCTTGTTCATTGTTTATTAATTTTAATAAAGTTTTGTTGTATACGTAGTTAAATTATGTTGAGTTAAAAGTGTAATTACAGAGTGTCAGCCTACTTTTAAATGTGGCACACTTTGCTTGTCATTGAAAATAAGTCCTTCCATTGAGGTTTGTTGTTGCGTGCAGGTGTGGTAGCGGATTTAAAACAGTACCAGGAGGCTGCCAGGACATCAATGAGTGCGAAGACAGCCCATGCCACCCGACTGCTAAGTGCTCCAACACTCCAGGTTCGTACAGGTGTGAGTGCCCTGGCGGCATGGTGGGCGACCCGTTCCTGGAGCCGGGCTGCCAGCCCCCGGACGAGTGTTCCCGGGACGGCGACTGTAGCGACACGCTGGCGTGCGCGGGAGGTCGCTGCAGCGACCCTTGCACTCTCAAGGGAGGCACCAGGTGCGGGCCCTCTGCCATCTGCAATGTCTTCGACCACGTGGCGACCTGCGTGTGTCCTGCCGGACACCTCGGGGTGCCTGCGGACACCAAGACCGGCTGCTTCAAGGTGGAGTGCATAACAAATGAAGACTGTGCTCTCACAAAGCACTGCGATGGGCAAAGCAACAAGTGCATCAGTGAGTATAACACGCTCCTCAACATTGCACAGAAATATATTGGTCTTACAAATTAATTTACTTTTTAATTTATAATGATGTCATAAGTTTAATACCGTGGTTACCAAAATAGTTTTTTATTCACATTTCACATTATTGATCTTAAACACATATGCTCAGTGTGAAAGCATGTTACTCTGAATATAAAAAACAAGTGTATTGATAAATGAGCGCCAAAAGTAAATAAATAGAGGATGAAGCTGTAAACTGTTCACGGAAGATTTAGTGCAGTTACTTCTACAATATCTGCATTCAAAAACATGTATCACTCGCTGCCGTAGAGACAGAATCGCCGCCTGTTAATGTTCACTTGAAAAAATTCTTGCTTCGAGGATGATTAAACTAAGAAGAAGGGAGAGAATTCCTACTTTGTCTCCCGGCACCCTAACGACTCCTTACGCCGGCGGAAATGAATTTAATAGATTTCAAATGTCCGAAAAATAAAAGAAATTTGAAGTGATGGACGCTGCCGGTGCAAGTTACGATGGTCGCTCACTGTTCCTCTCTAGACAAGCGCTCCTCGGTTTCTATTGACTGTTTTATTGTGTGACTGGTGCATGAGAAGGGTCGTGCCTACTCTATATATTGATCGAAAATTTCATCATCTGAACACAGCCCAATCAAGGCATCGCGTGGTGCGGTAATGTCTAAAAATAGCACACAAATGCGGACGTGGCTCTGGAAATATAGTATTACATTCATGTGGCAGGTCACGTCAGCCCAATGTGACCTCCTGCACCTTCCTTATCTCATCATGTATGTAGCGCAACACAATGACTACGTGTCAAGCATACAAACCCAATGAAAAAGTGCAATGTCATCCTATGACGTCTGCTACTACTTTTGAATGACTCAAATAAAATAATAAATTTGGAAAAACGAAAATATATAATATACAAACAAATTATTATTGCCTTGATATTCTAAACACCAAACGAGTACTATCCTTTACAGAAATATAGAAAAATTAAATATTACCCGAATCTATCAATTACAATATACTGCAACATTATAACTTGCATTGTGATTCATTTTGGTTACCAGAACATGTCATCTTTTGTGATTCTGTGAAATAAAAAGAATTGTAATACTGCGTTAAATAATGAAATAATTTAAGTAAAGTTGACACGTAGGCCACTAGGCTACCAATAATTATAAAAGGACAGAAACACAAGTACTCACAGTTTAGTGCTTATCAACAGGCACACGCACAAAGACGGAGGCACACATTTTTCACGCAGTTGTGTGGTCATGACTTTTCGCTGGCTAGGCCAGCTTCATCGGGCTGCAAGTTGTAGGGCTCTGCAATATGGTGGAAGGGCTCTGTTGGCAATGAATCTAGCGGCCAGGTGGCAAACTAAGGTGCGGTGGGAAAATTGAAATGTTGCCGGTATGGCTGTCGAGTATGGTTTCGGATCTGGGATTATCTTATATTGAGCCTGAAAGCTGCCTGGATTTTGTTATAAATTCATGAGCTAATTCCCAGCATCTGAGTTCTGAGCTAATTGCTTGAAGGTGGTAGGGCTTTCGCTATAGTACTGTATCATGAGTCGACTCCTGCTACAGTTATTACAAATATGTATTATAAATATAGAATATTATAAATAATGAAATTATCCAAAATGTAACTTGCAATTCAAAGAATAAAAATTTTAGTTTTTGTATTCTGTCATGTTCGGCTACTGATGCATAAAAGTTACACAGCGAAAATTTAATTTTCATGTTGCAACCCATATTTTGTTTTTCCTTGTAGATCCATGTGAAACAGCAAATTGCGGTAGAGGAACGTGCACGGCCAAGAATCATGAGGCACTCTGCATTTGCGCTGATGGCTACAGCCTGGTGAATGGAAAATGCATCGACGTTAATGAATGTATCCAGAATCCATGTCACAAAACTGCCATGTAAGAAAATTTTCATTATAAGGTCATAATGATTTTAGTTTGGTATACCGGTACTCATTTTCCAGAATGCTGTTGTGTTTTGCACTGCCAACATGAAGAATCGTGCAAACCTGCTGTATGGTATAGCAACTGACGTGATAACGTGATTAAGGTTTTATACAGTACTGGCTATGTTTGGATAACAAGTAAACAAGCAAAGAGATGAAATAAATTTTGAAACATATTTTTTATATGGCAAGGGGTAACTGATAAAATAATTTTGCTGTCTGCCATGCCAGCATTTTCTAGTTTAAACTTACGATTAGGTAAAAAGGATAATCATCTATAAAGAAATTACTGTATTTCAGTGGTTTGGGGAAATATGCAAGTCTTTACATTACTACGTATGTATTATATTTATTTTGTCTTCATTATCATCTAAAAGTACATAATGCTCACTTCGGAATGTAAAAGTGAACCTTAAACATTATAACATAAATGGTGAGACAGTATCAGAAACTACCCACACAACAAACAGATTTGTAATCGTGCTGTTATGTAGAACTGTGTCTAAATAAATATTCTAATACAATTTTTCGAACTTTACACAAATATGCATAATTTTCGTACACCAGCCTTGTTTTGTCTGGTTTTAATAAAATAAGCAAAACTTAATCATATTTTTTACTGTCTGATGTATGTCAGCTTATTACGTTACCCTTACAGCCAGATCATTTGAGATTGTGTTGATATCTGGTAGTTTGAGACAGAAATGCTGACGGTTGTAGTACGGCTCTTTTTTTTTTGCACCGTGTAATTTTATTTGTATGTGCTTTTGAATTTGCTCCATGAAAGTACAGCATAATCTTGAACAAAGTACACAAAGGGACTTTCAGTTATATATGTGTACTAAAAAAACCTTTATACTGAAGGAATATTTAATAGCACATCTGTCAGGGATTTGAAAGCTGTATGTACTTTAAAGTGAAGTATTCTTTGTAATTTCATTTTACTGTAGTACTCACTTTTATATTTTTTTTTTTTTAAGATTTTGATACATTTATTTCACTAATCCCATGAAAACATGAAACCATAGTGCGTGTGCATTTGTTGTCTCACGTTGAGAACGACGGTACTTTACCTGAGGTGTATTGCAGATGCAAGAACAACCCAGGCAGCTTCTCTTGCGCGTGTCCGGATGGTCTGATCGGGGACCCAGTCAAGTCGGGCTGCAGAAACCCCGGGGACTGCTTCACGCACTCGGACTGCCCCACCAGTGCCGCGTGTACGGACAACCGGTGCCGCAACCCGTGCGATGAACCAGGGGTGTGTGGCCGTAACGCGGAGTGCAGCGCCCAGGCGCACATGCCGATGTGTACGTGTCCCGTGCAGACCAGAGGAGACCCCAAGGTCAGTTGTTGTGCTGATTGTCAATAACACACCAATCCCAGAGTCCTTTACCCAAAGCAGATGAGCAATTAATTTTTGTATTACCCCAAACGTAGCAGTCATTTTTTTTGTATCATTACTGCAGTTTCAAGGAACTGCAATTATTAAAGTTTTTCTATTTAATTTTGTTACTTTTTAAGAGGTATTCTAAATTTTGTATCCACATTTTATTATGTATTTTTTTGTAGCTATAAACAACAAAAATTAATGCATAATTTATTTTCAGTGCTAGATATTTTAATTTTGTCGTAGGTGTAGTAATATAGTTATGTACTTTGCTTTTTATGTCTGTTTTGCGAAGTACACGAAAACATTGGAAGAAATTAAATTAGTTGTCTTAAACAGCTTACATCTAAAACTAATAGAATACATGTGTGACACTGCAGATGACACCCGACGTTGAAAATAAATTATTAATGTCAGCTACATGGTAACAGTGTGCCGTATTATAGAATGTCCGTAGATCACTTTTTGGGGACTTAGTGAAAATTGTATGTGAACTTGCCTCAATATCTTGTACATGATATAACACTGTCAGATATAATAAAGATTTAGATGAAAGCGTGAAAAAATTCAGTGAAAGTTTCAAACATCCATGACAGAGGTACTTCCTTTCTCTCTTTCCCTTGTTTGGATGTTAAGATCTAGTTGGCGGGAAGGTGACGGATAGTGAGGTACATTTATATTTTCTGGTGCCAGAAATATGTGTCCTGTATAAACACATGGAAAAAAAAACAGAGACAAGAGCTACAAGATTTTTATAAGACAGAAAAATTTGGCACTATTCCTACGTGCTGCCTTCCATTTCACCTCCATTTCTTCCTACCCACCTACAAAAAATTCTGCTCACTTCCCGTCTTTTCACTATTTTCGAATTGGAAATACTTATTTAACAGGAGGGTTGTACCTGGGCTTCTTTCTGTTTGAAGAATGAAGGCATAGAAGTTAACTACTGGGGATAGTGGTTCCTGGGAATTTTTCACCACTGGATGTGCAAAAACAATACAATTTTTAATGTAGTAAAATTTTTCGGACAGTTATTAAAGCTGATTTACAAATTAACAAAATGTTTACAAGGTCCTCATAATGTAGTGTAGACTCTCAATTTAACGAAGCTCTGCTATTCGCGGGAATTATTATTTTAATGCTGCACTCATAAATTCAAAACTAATCAATTTTGAAACTTAAAAAAAAGCTCCACTTCATACAGTACCTAGCTGGCACTGTGGGTCCAAGGAGGTGGAAACAACCACTCACCCTACTCGGGCATGCAGGTGCTGTACGGGTGGGTGGCTGGGATTCAGACAGCGGGAAATTCACAAGTTGGCGAAGTTCTTCCCTGCAGTGGTATTGACGACGGTGGTGTCGTCAGTGGCAGCAGAAAGACATACCACGGAGGGGGACTGCAACATAGGCAGAAGCTCATAGGGTCAAAAATGGTGCCTCTTAGTGCATAAAATTTAAAGTATTCAATTCATTTAATATACGGTTACACATTATCTTGTAGTTGATTATGTTACCATAACATGAATAAATTTTTACAAGCGGCTCTATATGATATTATTTTCCAAATAAAAAATTAATTTTATATACATCAAATTGTTGTTATGTACCTGATAATCGCATTATTACACAACTGCGGTGCCCACACAGTTTTACGACTACCTTTATTCTGCAGGTGGAATGCAAGAGGCTGGAATGCTCGGACAGCAACGACTGCGCAGCGGACAAGGCCTGCGTGGACTCGCGCTGCATCGATCCCTGCTCGCTCGCCAACGCGTGCGGCAAGCAGGCGGAGTGCACCCCGCTGAACCACCTGGGCATGTGCACGTGCGTGCCTGGCAGCACTGGGAACCCGCGCCTCGGCTGCGTACCCGTGCAGTACTGCGCGTCCGACTCTCAGTGCCCAGCCAGCACCAAGTGCACCAACGGCATCTGCACCTGTGAGTGTCTCTCATTCCTCGTTTCCTCTCCAGGCAGTCCTCTTTAAGTTTCATACATTAAGCCATCTACATTCATGCTAAAAAATGAAGCTCCATTCATATAAACATAGACAAGTATTGAATACCTCTAATTTATTATCATACAAATGTATTTTTACTGTTTGATTTTTTTATATATATGTGTATGATATAAATAAATCCCCACATGGTTGTCAGTTCTGGTCAGAAGGGAGTTGCAATATGTGATATTTTAGTATTGTTTTCATCATAAGTATAATGAATGGTGTGTAAATCTAGAGTTATTGTGCGTAAGTTAATTCAGAGATGCTTGTAGAGGCAGTCCGCCAGTGCAATCCATTACCATCATAAGCTTGCGTTTCTTCAAAGCATGACAACTCAGGAGTTACAAGCGACCCTTATGTTAAATCATAACTCTTGCCTAGCCAATACATTTGTCACTGGAGGTACCGGTAGCTGCTGTTAATGCACTCACATCGATGCTGAGGCTCATGATTGCATCGTAAACACAATATTTCATCTCCGAGATGCTTTTCTCTCATTGTGAAACAATTGCCTTTATAGCATTTCACTTTTGTTTATTACCTTATTTTGAATTTTATTTTAGTCTGCTTACCAATTTGAACTTTTTGGTGGTACCGATTGCCGCAGTACAGCAGAATGAGGCAGCTCATGGTGTTATACTCACAGCATTCGTATAGGAGCTGGTTTCAGAGGCTCTTACTATGCTCTTTGCATTGTGCTTGGTGCACATTGAGATTTTACCTTTAGTTGGCCTCCAACACCATTTGAATCACTCTGACGGTTGGGCCAGGTCAAACCAATTGAGCACCATTCCTTCTAGTTTTGCCCCACAGAGTTTTGCTTTTAAGTGGCACTCAGTTGCAATTATTATCGTCGAGTATAACCTACACTGTAGACCTCTTTAACGTCTCTAGTTGGTAAGAGGGAAGTGCAAGGCTACAATCGCCGGGACTGCCCTCTGTTGGAGTTCTTTAGCCAAAGCTGTCTGCATCTGCACATCACAGTGTGGACACGCATTAGCAGAAGGACAAAATTATATCCTAAGTTTAAGGTCTCATTACACCATACAGGAGAGACACACGTGATGTATTTAAATACTGACTATGGAATACCCTCCACAAAATCATAGGAATTATCTTTTTGTTCTGAAGATCTGCAGCCAGTAAGTCACCGGCTAGCAATACTTGGGGACAGATCCGAGCAGTTCTGCCTAACAGAGTCTCTTGCGGCACATATTTACCACGTGCATGCAACCTGCACTGAATGCTGTTGCCTGGTGGCCAGCATTTGCTAAACTAGCTCATGATTTTGGCTCTCTTGGGGGAATGCATTACCATCTCTCCCTTGAACATTGCCAAAGATGAACTCAAACGTAATTTACCTTCCTGTCAGCCAAGGTAAGCCTAAGATGGGTTCCTATCTGCACAGTTAGGTCGTATGATTAGCAAGTGCATACTCCTTCTGCGATCGTATGTTTTGTGACTTGGCAGCCAAAAAAATTTATACAGGACTTACTGCACGAACTTGTTATACGAACTTGCTACATAGATGCATAATCATGCCAGTTAGAAATGGTGTGTTGAATAATAATAATGGCGTGTGGGGAGTGCACCCAGGGTAAGGCAACACCCTCCGAGTGACGGTCTTTCCAGTTGGGACCCGTAGGTGACCGTCATCCCAGAGCATGACAGAAATGAAAACCTAGAATGGAGCGGTGCTGGAATGCAAGGGCAGGAGTACCCCGAGAAACCCCGCCGGCAAGCGGCATCGTCCGGCACGATTCCCACATGCGAAAATCCGGCACATGCGAAAATCTGGGAGTGAACCCGAATCGCCGTGGTGGGAGGCGAGCGCCCTAGCCACTACGCCACCGCTGCCCCACGGTGTGTTGAAACACATTGCAAGCTTGTCTAATGTTAAAAGGAAAAATTTTGTCTATGAACCAGTTTCATTGGAGCATGGATATTTACAATAATTCAACTTGTGGAGGGAGGGGGGAGGGAGGTATGTTAAACCAGCAGGGTCTGGTAATGATTTATAATATACTTAAAACTCTTACATGTTTTTGTGTGCTTGCAGCATTGTGCTCGAGCTCTCGGGACTGTATTGGAGACCAGCTGTGCATCCAAGGAGTCTGTCAGCCAACATGTAAATCCAACGACAGCTGCCCACAGTTCCAGTATTGCCAGAACAGCATTTGTGTGCAGGAGGTGAAGTGCCGCTCAGATGAAGATTGTGGCGACTCTGAGAAGTGTCTTGAAAATAGTGTCGGCCAGGTATATATTTGAAGATGTGCTTAAAATATATTTTACATTATCAAGTTGATAAAGGTATTCCAGAGTACATTTTCTTGCCTCACATAAATATTAATAAACCTGCATTGTTTCTTCTTCGGGATGGGCTGGTTTCACCTTTTCACCGGTTATTGGTTCAGTTTCAATTCTTAAAAATTAGTTCTTGGTTATTTTCTTTTCTTGCAGTTGATAAATAGGCTCTGGTATGTTGATGTCACTGATTGTTACAATCCTATGACCTGGACATATTGATACTGTTAAAATTGTTCATCCCATTTCCTTTTTTTTTTTAATTTGAGGGTAATTTTGACTCCTTCCGAGAAATCAGTTTTTCGCTTTGCGTAGAATTCATTTTCACTGCAATCAGAAAAATACTGTCATACTTTGGAAGCCATTGTTTGCTTTTTACCTATGCAAAAATAATATCTCACTACAAAAATGAACTACATTTCTGATACCTTAATATTGTTAGCTGTGGAGAAGGAAATAAATTACACATTCAAAGAGAACACTGATTACTCCAGTTGGGAACTGCCATTTTCTCATACTTTCGCCTCTCCTTACTCTCCCAAGTTGTTCTGTAAGTTTTTTATATACAATTTACCTATTTTTTCAAGGGAATTCATAGTTTATAAAAAAAATGGCAGTCCATGTTCTTGTAAATACAGTTTTTAGTCCTGGAAAAATCGTAAGAAATTTTTTTTCCAGCAAGTGTTGTGGCCAACAGACACGCGTGTCAACTGGTCCGTGTTGTGTTCCAGGCGGAATGTGTGAACGTGTGCAACGGCTTGGTGCTGTGTGGGAGAAACGCAGCATGCACTGCCAAGAACCACGAGGCAATATGCACGTGCAAGTCAGGTTACCACGGCAACCCCAAGGACGAGAGGATTGGCTGCGAGCTGACTGAGTGCACCAGCAGCGACCAGTGCTCTGGTGACAAACTGTGCGAGGGCTTCAAGTGCAAGATAGCGTGTCTCACGCACAACCCTTGTGGAGAGAATGCACTGTGCTCAGCAGAGAACCACAAACAGGTAGGTTTCGTAGCACTGTTATTTATTTGCGTGGACTGCGTCGTTACTTCCATAGTTAAGTTAATGATTGGCAGGGATGAGGTATGCAGTACGACTTAGGCCCACCCATAGACTGAAGCTAAATCATTATTGATACTGCCATAAGAATGATGTGGTAACATTATCATGTTACTACTTAAACATTTACATATACAACAATCGGTTTTGTAATATTATAATTTTAACTTGTGGTTTATTAATTCCGAGATGAAAGATATTTAGCATTTTGTAACTAGATTGAGATTTTTGAACATTCGCCACTGCGATGCAGATACATGTCCTGGAAAAACAAAACTGAACTGAACACAAAAAAAAAATGGGCGAGAAAACAAATATGTATGTAATTTTTTCAAGCATGTTTCTAGCCTGTGTTGTGGTCTATGTGTTATCTGTTAATCGTGTATATATACACATATATTTTTCGTAACTAGTTGCTGTCCTGTTTTTAGACTATTCTCTCTTGGAATTTTCCATTGTTGTAATGAGTGAACGTAACAAGTAAGCCGCCAGGCTACAAATAAAGCAGAAGCATACAAACTCACATTCCGTTTCTTATGTTATTTAAATTATGTAATGACTCCCGTTGCTTCGAAATATTTCACGCGTAAAACATTTGCCTAGATTATTCTTACAAATGTTTTCAAAGATGTTTTCCATTATTTCACTACTGCTACGACATATCTGCTTTCTGATGTGCTAAATCGTGGAATAATTTAAGGTTTTATCTACAAATTCTTAGGCCTACAACAAGAGAAAAATTGATCTGCACTTAGTCTGTGGTAACACATGTTTACAATGAGAGAAAATGCTCACTCTGATAGTACATATACAGCTGTGACTGTTTCAGTAGATACCGTAATCAGAAAAAACTTCTACGTTTTAGAGCCTTGGGAGAGTATAATACATGCATTGTATAAAAATAACGAACCAATGAACACAAGCCAATATTATATTGACATCAATTTGCAGGTATTTATAACTCCAGTATTTATTGAATAAATACAATACTAGTATAATTTTCCAAACAATGAAATGTATACATTGTGTTTGCAAGGTGAAGCACATGGTAGTGTTTATATTTACATGCAGCAGAAAGATACAGATTTGTTGAAAATAGAAGTTAATTCAGGCTTTCAAAAGTGCTTCATGAATTGCTCATAGTTGAAAAGCTTTGTTTTAGGCATTGTGAATATTATCTGAAATAAAATAAAAATTATAATAGTGGGGAAAGTAGGTGATATTTATTCAAAGGGAGCATTCAAGTTTAAAGTCTAGAAAATATCGTAAGTAGACCGGTGAACACACACGACCCATGTTCCAGGTATGCTACTGCCAGCCAGGCTACACTGGAAACCCACAAGCAAGTTGCCAGCTCATAGACTTGTGTGAGAGGAGGCCATGTGGTCCCAGTGCACAGTGCACTAACGCTCGTGGCTCCTACAAGTGCAGTTGTCCTGTGGGACTCGTTGGAGACCCGTACGTGGGTGGCTGCCAGCCGCCTGCCGAATGCAGCAAGGATCAGGATTGCCCTGATGCTGCCAAGTGTGTGCAATCCAATGGCATCCCCAAGTGCAAAGGTATCGTGCTGTCTCAAATCCCTGTTTGCATGTCTCTCACTTTGTCGTTGAAATCGATGATGCAACCAGAATTTACAATCACTCAGGGAGCTATTAAAAAATTGCAGGATAATTACTCCAGCATCTTCTCAAAGTCAAAAAAATTGTTTATATAATATTGCAGAGTAATAAAGTGTAAACCACAAAAGTGATACCAAAAATGTTTTAATATCATAAAGGAAGTTTGTAAAATTATCAGGAAAAATGCATGTTCTTGTTGTAAGTTAAAAATGATGCCGACTGTCTAAAACAAACTAGCCAGATGTCTAGCTTCCCCTTGGGAACTAGGAAGCTGCAATTAATGAATGGGGTTTTACACACTCACCCTATTTACTTGGTCAAACTGGGTGAGCCGATATCTCAATAATTTTACAACCCGTTGGTGGTGGTGCTGGTCTGAATGTAGGCCTAGTTGGTGCTGTCACTGGTACCAAGTCTCTGTAGGCTGGGCAGGCCAGCTGGCATGCAACAGGGCACGAGGGGCCCAGGTCTAGTCTTTGGACCACTGGCATGTCACGAGGCCGTGAGGTGGCGGGTGGCTGACGTTTAGGAGGTGTCAGAAGCAGTGGCGTTATGCAATGGGGAACTGCAAAACTAGCTCCGCATTGTGCCAAAAGAGATGCAGATGCTGGTATGGCACTGTTCCACAAGACAGTATGTGCGCGTGCTGCATGCCTTAGTAAGACGGTTGTGTTGTATATTCTCATGTACTATATCGCGTGTGTGGGCGTGGAACTATATAGTGCGCAGCGCGCATGTATCCAGAATCTTGCAAGTAGTCCGGCAGCATTCCCAGGAACAGCAATGAATACCAATATGGCGAGGCGGTAAGTTCACGTATGATGAGTGTCCATCATTATCCTTCTCTCTCGAGTGCTATCAATCAAATCTTGCAACAGGTTGTCTCCTTCTCTTTATAGTAGATCCTAGAGGCAGTAGGGCCTTGCTCGTCAGAGCACTTAGTTTAGACAGCTAAGATCTTGGCTGCATTCTTCTGGCCAGCCCGATGTCGGGGCATGAGGGACAGTTTTGCTCAAACAACTGTAACACGTCAGAAACGTTTCCTTACAGACGACCAATCAAAGAAGAATAAATTTTTAATGGATTCAGTAGATGTTCGTAGGAACAGGTGCAGATGTAGTTAAGGAAATAAATTATGGCTGTGATAGCGCAGGGATGGAAGGAGTTGGTGTGGACTACCCAGTGAGGTAATAACTCTCCGTGGTGCCGTTGCCGTGGGGTGATCCCCGCAGCAGCCTTTATCAGAAGGGTAGCATCTCCAGCAGTGTTACCAGCTGGGATGTATGCTTCCTGACTGATGGTACTCGAGTCAGGAATGTTGTAGTGAGAAAGAAGGCTTTCCAATCCTTAATAAATGTTATTATCTTTGAAAAAAGTAAAATATTTTAAATCTATTCTGCAGCACCTGAAAATGGCACCACAAACATTTTTCTTGTTAAAATTCAACAGTGCCTTTGTAATGCTTAGGTATATTTATTAATATGTTTTTGTGGCAACAGATGTCAGCACAAGTGTGTTATAGGAATTATAAATATATTGTGTTTGTGTAGGGGCCTGTGAGAACGCAGTGTGTGGTCCCAACGCAGAGTGTGTTGCAAAGAGTCATCAAGCTTCATGTAAGTGCCGGAATGGCTACGAGGGGAATCCAGAAGACCAGAGAGTGGGCTGTCGACCGAAACCTGTTCCTTGCCGAGCAAATGCAGATTGTCCTACAAATACCTACTGCTATGCTGAAATATGTCGTTGTGAGTATTATGAAATTGCCTTTGTGGAGGAATTCACTAAAAAGGTCTAATGTGTTATTTTCGGCCTGCTGTAGTTTTTTTTAAAAGTAAAGTACAACTTATCAGTTGGGGATGTGATTTTTATTTCATTTATTTTATACAGTATACACAAAAAAAAAAAAATCAGCAATTTTTATAAGAAATGCAATGGAATATGGAAAAAAAAATCATAGCTTCCTGTATTTGACTGGTTGCGAAAGTGCGTTTCTCCTTGCCCGGTCTGCATGGGCTCTCATTGTCGTCGCAGATGATGTATTCTCAAAAGCCTTATCCGCCATGTTGAATTTTGCATAACTTTTTTTACGATTGAACAACTAAATATGGTTTATAATAGCATGTTTATATTCTACAAATGCCTTCAGATGTGGTCCACAAATGTTATCGACATGGTATCTCGTAATTGTGAAACGGTAGGATTCATAAATAAATGATGATGTAATTTGTGAATGTTGCAGCACCATGTCAATCAGACAAGGAGTGCAGCCTAACAGAACAATGTCTGAAGGGCCAATGTCAGAACACCTGCGACAGGCTTGGAGCGTGTGGCATGAACGCCGAGTGCCACATCCTAAACCACCAGAAATCTTGCAGCTGCCCAGCAGGCTTTACCGGGAACCACAGCGTCGAGTGCGTCAGGAGTAAGTAATCTGACACCACTCCCTGCATGCGTACATGGTTCATTTGTTGCTACGAGTTGTTACATGCTGTTGTTGATTGTCGCAGTTCCCGTGGCATGCGACTCCAATGCCGACTGCTCCCGGAACAACACGTGCAGGGACGGAATGTGTCTGCCAGCTTGCGTGTCTTCTGATAATGAGTGTGCGCTCAACGAGAAGTGTCTCAAAGGAAACTGCATGCGTAAGTCTAATGTTTAATCCACTAAAGATAAATGAAAATTTCTGTTGATACTTAAAAGCTCTTAAATGTACCTCATACATATCTGGTATTGTAGCAATGGAAATACTATTTAAAATTCTATTGTTAAGTATATGTAACAAAGAAGGGCCAAAGTGAACGCAAGATCTCGTTTGCAGTAACGTGCCGAGTGGACAACGACTGCTTCTTGGGCCACATCTGCTTGCACAACATGTGTGTGTTCGGATGCCATGCTGACGAGGACTGCAGTGCCAGCGAAACATGCCGTGACAATCGGTGTGCCAACCCGTGTGCTCCCAATCCGTGTGGACCAAACGCAGTGTGCACTGTTTCCAATCAGAGGGCGAGCTGCTCTTGCAGTCCTGGGCTGGTTCCCAACCCCACGGCAAAGGTAGACCAACCACATCTGTTTTCATACTCAAACACATCTCGTTGTACCAATTACAGCACGGTACTAGTATAATTTCAGTTTCTGTCGTTCAGTTTTTAGTGGTGTAACCAAGATGTTATATCGTAAAAACACAATGTATAATTAACATTTTCAAATTATTAGTGTTATTTTCCCATTTCCCTCCCAAAATAATATGTTTCTTACAATTGTTATATGGTACATGAAATTCTTAACACACACAACAATATCCTATTATTTGTATTAGCAATTATTGTGAATGCCCAAATAATTGAATTGTGGTTTGAAACTCAAGTAATACAAATATTTTATTTTATTTTTTCGTAACATCAAAAACATTTCCAACACGTTATTGGCAAGTTAATTATCAAAATTAGTACAATTTATTGGCTTAAAAAATACATTTTTCCCAGCTGCCACAGTGTAGAATGTTTTGTTACAAATTAAAATATAGTACATTCTGTTGAAAATATTTCCCAAAATTTTTGGCAATGTTTGACGCCCCGCCTGTTTGGAGTGCCTTCGGCAGGCGGGCCTAGACAAAGTTTCCCCTGTGGGGGGCGGGGCGTTCCTTAAGTCTTGTCGCTTCCTGATGCTGAATGGTGTACACCCTGCTTCCTATCTGCTCGGACTTCACAGCTTCCCTTGTTAGAGCCAAGGTCTTCCTGACCACCTATAGCGCGGCATTCGAGTTGCAGTAGGAAAGGTAGTTAGGGCGGAATAGCAGGTGTTCTACAGGTGTCTAGGAGACAACAAAGGCATACAACGTGAGAAAGGAGGGTAATAGATGAGATTAATTCCTGGGTGGCTTCCCTGATTGTGCAACGCTCTACACAACACGTATTTGCTTTCCCAGGATAGCGAAGTGAACGGGATTATCGCCAGCACTCCAATTCTTCGTCGGGAGGCTCGCAGGTTGTGCTTTTGGGGTGATTTCCGCTGCCGGCCCCCAGCAAGTACCAAGGTGGGGCGGGATTATCGCAGACGCAGCAAGTACTCCACTGAAGGTTGCGTCAGTAGTTAACACTCCCGCTCCGGTGGCGACCGACAAGGCCAGGTAGTCTCCATACCCTAGTCCCCAGCACGGAAAGGGATGTTAGGTGTTGAATGAGGCTGAGGTGCGATACGGGGGTTGGGACCCATGTCAACTCCTGGAAAAGTGTGTAAGGACGTAGACTGAAACAGGGAGTAAAGTAGAAAAAAATGGAGTACAGCGTCACATGTTTCGTTAATTACAAATGAACTGATAATTATGTAGTTGCTGAGTTGGAGTCAGATAACTCTTGGCAAAACTAAACCACTTTTGCATATTTTTAGATTAAGAATAGGCAATTCAAGCTACCGTAAATACAGTTTTATGAACACCACATACTGATCAAAATAAAAGTGTTGGAGGTGCACTATGATTTATGTATGAATAAAGGTTAGGTTAGGTATTCTGAATGCAAGTACATATTTAAATTTTTTATGTGTCATTTTTGTTTACAACCGGTGTTTCATATTTATTTTATTTGTTTTACGTGTGTGCAATCTGTGAAAACGACCATTGCAAACCAACAAACAGAATAATAAATTTATCCTACTTTCAGTAGCAGAAGAATTGCCATTGTTGTTTTTCATCCGGCGATAAACAATTCCCACATTTCTCCTATCTGACATAATCCAAAAAAAAATGTAATTCTTGTTTTTCAAAATAAAAATTTGTAAGCATTCTTAGTACAAAAATAGACATGCCTGGCATGGTTTTTAGTATTGTATAAATACTTATGATGTTTTAACACTGACAGGCATACCATTGATGCTAAGTTTATATAAATTTCAAATTTATTTCCATCATCTGTAATATTACTGTGTGTGATTTTTCTTTGATTTTTAAGCTTTATCAGAAATTTTACTGAGAACAATTTAAATGTAGTTTACAAAAATTAGAATGCATTATTTAAATTTCTTTTACTCGGAGTATCGAGTATCGAAAGTATCGAGGGTATTCAGCTGAAAACGGTATTGAGTATTGAGTATCAAAAACATGGTATCATCGCACCTGTAGTTTATTTCAATATACACGTGTCTTTTGAATAAACTTATATCCTGTAAGGGCCTGTTTGACACCTTTTGTCGTCTAATAATGTGTAAGCACCGAGCCAAAGTGCAGCATAACTCGCGACAAGTGTAAGTGTACGGGAAATATCAGAGGATGTAGTTTTGAATGATTAATTATTGAAGACCATGAAGAAATAAATTTTAATTCCCTTATTTATTTATCTCTGTCTAAAAATCACCATATTTTAAAAATGAAATATCATTAATTACTTCAACTGTACGTTTTCCACGCGAGCATGGCGTCACCAACCTTGCTGTAGATAGAAGTTAATGTGGCCTGAATCGCGTAAGCTTCAGCTGTCCTCAATGATATTCGACAGAGCCCGTTTCCTCCCCTCAGACGGCGGGCTGGGAGGGAGCTAGTTGCCTAGCAACCAACATGGCATCCTTGCACCCTCTCTCTGAGTGCTGACGGGTTTGGAAATGGAGCGGTACATAGTTTAACACTTCCCGCTGCTCAAGTTTCCCCTTCGCCGTCATATGAACCCACTGCCGGTCAAGAACCTCTTCACGCGCTCTCAGCTGATCGAGTGCGCGTTGGAAATTCTAAATTTGGCTTGCATTCGGTGTTCATTTTCGGTGAGTTTGAAAGTTTTAGGTCAGCTTGCATTCAGTGTTGGATTACAATCAATTATATACAGTATTTTGTGATGTTATATTTTTTATTTAAATGAGTTGAGGTGAAATATTTTTAGTGTATTTATTATTTATTGTTATAGTAATACAGAAATATATTTTTTTAATTCCCATTTTTTTTGTGTTTATTAGTTAAACTTTATTCATAAATAATTTACAGCTCTCATTATACTCAACACGAAGTCTAAAAAGGTTAGAAGTTGTATTTTATTAATTTACATGCCAGAACCCTCATCTACTGAAATCCCGGATGTATGGAAATTTTTTGACAGTCCCCTGAAAAAACGGAGTCCACAGTAAACAATATGCAGTTATGGCCAAGAATATTTGTCAAAAGTTAATTTCTAAAGTGCTTCTTAGCTACTTGTGAACCAGCTACTGAATGGAGAACGAGGTGGACCGCAGGGGCGCACCCAGGCAGTGGGCTTTTGCATCACCTGCCACCCTCCATATTATCAGTAAGAACAATCTGTTAGTCATTTACTTCATTCGTGGGTTTTAAGTTTCTTGAAATTGAAAGAGGGATGAAAAAAGTGGCCTTACAGCAATCCAAGAGCTACTTGAATATTGATCACTTGTTGCTAATTGTGGCAAAGATACACATGTACTCACCACTTGGGTGAAAGCTTACGACACTACCCCTGTAGAATCTGACAGAGAATAGTAACACAAAAAAATAGTAACACAAAAATGTGTAGCAGTTATAGTTGGCAAACTTAAATGACCATTTTCTAGATGTAACATTTCATGAATAATTAATATTTTTACTAAATATTTCCTTGTTTATACAGTGACAATTTTTTAGTGTTTAGTGTTATGTTTTACATCTTGCGCCCCCTCCAAGCCAAAATCCTTTGTGCGTCCCTGAGGTGGAGATGTTGTGTGGCAGGTTGCATGCGTGCGGGCCCCAGCTCCTGCGTGCAGCGAGAACAGGGACTGCCCCAGTGGCAACAAGTGTCTGGCCGGCACCTGCTTGCCCGTGTGTTCGTCGGAGGCAGACTGCCTGGGCAACGAGCGCTGCGACGCCGGGGCGGGCGCGTGCCGGCCCCTGTGCCGCCGCGACCAGGACTGCAGGAGCGGGGAGATGTGCGAGGGCCTGGTGTGCAGAATTGGCTGCCGCGGTGACACGGGCTGCCCTGCCAGCAAGGCCTGCGTCAACAACCAGTGCACCGGTAACTGACGTCCACCATCTTAACATAAGTAGTTCTCACTTTGAGATATCAGTAAATATCAGTATAAGGGTTGTATCTATGTTTAGTATAAATAGTAATTTAAAATTATCTATAATTACTACTTTAAATTTTGTAATGTCATAAATATACAACCTGTACATCCCTTTTTTCATATATGTAATTGTATAAACAAGTTTTACGAACATGCTTTAGTGATGTTGGCAGTTTTTCTGTGCTAGAAATAAATTTCAAATATTAGAATGATGTACAGTTTCAAACAGTTATCAAGTGTTTGTATATCAGTAGGCAGAGTATTTTAGTGTTGTAAATTTTAGTGTTTTAATTTTTAATCCTGTAACTTAATTATACAATGAAAGCATCTATAGCCTGGTGGTGAGATATGTTTAGGGATGACCCTTGTAACGCAAGCTCAGCGACGGTAACTCTTTTCCCAGACTTGTGCTCGTCTCCAACGGCGTGTGGCACAAACGCGGGGTGCACGATGAAGGGCCACCAGAAGGAGTGCTCGTGCCCTACTCCCCTGACCGGGGACCCGAGCGTCAGCTGTCGCCAGCCCGCCACCTCGTGCCAGGCCCAGCAGGACTGTGCCACGGAGCAGAAGTGCCAGGACAGTTTGTGTCAGACCACGTGCTCCAGGTAAGAAGCCATGCTACCTCTCCTGGCATTGTCTCACACAAACATTATGTTTATTTTGTCCACACCATTTCTTATACTTTGCATTGCCTTATACTGCAATTTCAATCATCATGTAAGATTGTTATCATTATTTTGTGTAAGGGACTTACACTCAACTTTATACTCTGTTTTTGTTCCCTGTTTTTTTGTCAGTCACTTTATTGTAAGTTTATTTATTAAATTTTCATACTCAAAGTAAATTTCCAATTCAGTGGATAATAAGCTTGGACATTGGATTAAATTCTGTAATCCACATACATTATAAAATTACATACATATTAATTTCATTAATTGATAAATCCCTTATAAAATGTACCTTTACAGAACTACTAGCTAATATTTGTATTGTTTGCTTAGTTGTACTTTATTTAGATGTTATTATTAAAGCATACAGTAGTTGAATAATTTAGAATAATGAAAAATAAATACAACTCCAGTAAATTTTTTGTAATGAACATGCAAGTAGAGTGCAGGCTGCCATGCCATTAGGGTCAGACAGTATATTCCTGTCAGCCTAAGAGATGGATGTGTTGATGGTGGTGGAGTATTGGTGTATGTTGTAAAAATGGAGGACAACAAAATGACAATGCTTACTTGGGTCTATGGCGGGAAGCACTAAGGTTGTGGCACTCAAAAGTGCCAATGCTAGTGCCAGGGTCATGGCTATGTGGCAAGTTACTGTGGACAAAGTGCTGCATGAATGCACCATATCTATGGGATGCAAAAATAGTTTGTTGTCATCAATTGTCGTTGCAGGCAGTTTTATGATTATTTTAGTGCACTGAAGGAAGTTTTTCACATTTGTCATTGAAACTGCAACTCAGCATTTTGTCATGTATAATGTAACTTTTCTCACATTATATAGCGGTTATTTGATATTTGCAAACTTTCCAAAATCCTAGTTATATTTTTTAATATAGATTCTAAATTATCTGTCAATGCCACGCCTGATTCCAATATCTTAAAAATGGTATCAGCCGGTACCTATATTCGGTATCGGTATTGCAACAACTAAAAGTTCAAATGCCAACTGTTTTATTCCAGAGATGCGAACTGCTTATCGGACGAGCGCTGTGTGAATGGCGTCTGCCAGACAGTGTGCAACAGTGATGCCAAATGTGGGTACAAGCACATCTGCGAGAACCGCCTCTGCGTGCCGGGCTGCAGGAGCGATACCGTCTGTGCTGACAACCAAGCATGCGTGGTCAAGCAGTGTAAAAGTAAGTTCTCAACTGTAAGATAATCGTGCACCTATTGCAGCATCTCTGCCCGTATGTGAACTCTCAATTATCATATGGGCAGTGATTTGTAACCATGAAGTTGTATTATTCAGCTGTTAAATGTTTGTCATAACTGTAGTATTACATTTTGTGTAATGATTGATAAGAGGTAGGATTATCAGAATGTCTAATTCAACTGTTTAAGTGCATTACTAAAATCATCCTTTGACATGATGAGTTCAGTTTCTCACGTCCACGGTGCGGTAACTAAATTTAAACATCTTCTAAACTTTGCATTTGCTCTCACTGATGGATTGTGTGATTTGCAATCTAACATTTACTTATTAAGTGGCCGTGTTAACCAAGTGTGCGTGACAGATCCGTGCGAGGGCTCGACGATCTGCGGCTCGTGCGCCGTGTGCCAAGTGGTGAACCACGGCATCCAGTGCAGTTGTCCCGCAAACTTCTTCGGCAATCCCCTGATTGGTTGCTCGAGACCACCGGTGCGTTGCGGTTCTCCGGACTGCTCGGACTGCGACGAGGCTGGTTACTGCACCAAGAGCTGTCGGGCCGGCGAGGACTGCGCCTGCGGGGAAGTGTGTGTTGGTGGCAAGTGTCGAGCCAAATGCAGTGGGGCCAGTGTCTGCGCACAGGTTAGTGTACTTCAGTGGCTCTCAACCTTTTGTTGTTCGTGGCACCTTATCTTTTGCAGTGTGCCCTCAAAAGCACATTAACAGAGTTGAGTTAAGGTTACAAATAGACCGCTAGCTTACCAGAAATATATAAAAGGACGGAAATTCAAGTACTCGTAGTCCAGAGTACTTGTCGACAGGCGCACACACGTAAAGAAGGACGACACATTTACATTTTTCACGCGGTTGCGCAATCGCGACATTTCGCTGGCTAGGCCAATTTCATCAGGCGCAACTGCACGAAAAATTTGTCGTCCTTCTTTGCGTGTGTACTTGTTGACAAGTACTAGAATGTGAGTACTTGAATTTCTTTTTTTGTATATATTTTTGGTAGCCTAGTGGCCTATTTGTAACCTTAATTCACATGTATTATATCATTCAGTTTCAGTGTTTTTTACCAATTTAATACCAAGTCATAGAAACATGATGCTGCAACTATTAAAAGGTCATGTTAAATGTACAAGACTTGCCATGACGCCAGTGCATTGTGGTTTGTTTGCAATATGTAATGTTTGTGTAGAAAAAATATTAGTAGAAGAATTGACTTCTAATCCTTGCTTTTGTTTCTGTTGTGTAGGGCCATTTTTGTGACAACGGTGTGTGTGTGGCCGGCTGTCAATCGCACAGAGATTGCCCCAGTGACAGGGCATGCGTGAATCAGCAGTGCAGCAATCCATGTGCCGAAGGCCTGTCTCCGTGCGGGGAGAACGCCCTGTGCCGTGTGTCGGAACACCGAGCCGTGTGTCTGTGTCCTGACGGGTTCCAAGGAGAGCCTACGCAGGCATGCTCACGCTACGAGTGTGCTCGGGATGGAGACTGCGAGGCCAGCAAGATGTGCGGCAAAGATGGAGTGTGTCGTAATCCGTGTCTAGAGGCTGGTAGTTGTGGCAAGAACTCGCAATGCCGTGTGGTTCAGAGGCGGGCGCAGTGTTCCTGCCCCCCGGGATACTTTGGAAACCCTGTGGTCGAGTGTAAGCAAGGTACGTTGTAGCATAGTGTATTTGCAAACTTTAATATTTAATAATAAAAAAATTAAAATTTAAGCAAACAAAATCTTTGCATGGCTTGGTAAAACTTTTCACAAGAATTGGCTCATTATAAATTAATAATGATTTACTTTTGAATAATCAGGGTATCAAAAATCTACCCACCACTAATGAAATTTAGAATGTGTTTCAGTGCATGCAAGAAAGTTGGTTATACCATCTAGAATTTTTCGGAATTGAAGGGAATCCTTTATACATATGGCTTTTGTTAACATCTTGTGTTAAGACAATACAGTAAAATTTCAGTAGCAAGGGACTTTCAAGAGTCAGGAATCTCATCCTCCAACTCAAAGCAGAATAATTACGGAAAGTAGCGTTTGTTGTACATAAAGTTATTTTTAATGTTTTTTGTATTTTTAACTGACTACATTAAAAATTAAATTTCATTGTTGTATACTTAAAATTATAGAAGCTCTTTTGAAAGCAGTGACTGGTATTGTTAGTGCAGGTCTGACATATAACACAACCTTTGAACCTTTAAGAGATCAATGATGTATCCTGGATGTGTCCACAAGTTGCCATGATTCTTGTTGTGAGTTTGTACTTCGTTGTGGGTGTCTTGCTGTAAACCATACAGGACAAAGGAAAGGAATATCTACTAAATTGGAGATACAAAATTTATTTAAAATCTGTTATTTTCAACTAATTCATGCATAACTAACTAATAGCTACTGTTTTCTATCGGAAAGCAATGATTTTTGCTACATAATTGCAAACTTATCTCTTCTTGCCTTTTACAATACCTGCAAGTTTGCAAAATTGATTCATTACAGCATTACAGGTTGTTTACTGTAATTGAATATTACGAGTCTCTATTACGTTCTGAGTTATTCTAAAAGAGTTCTTTACACAATTCTCTTTATTAATTTAATTTTGGATAATACATTAAAAGTTTTCATCATTATAAAAGCTTTAAATAAAAAAAAATATTGTTTTGATCACATTGCTGAAAAGTTGAAATCTACTGTTGATTTCAAGGATGAAATTCAAGAACAAACCATACTATTTATTTTTGTTAGATGTTATTAGTCATGTTGTACCTAGGCTGTTACATTCAAAGAAATTCAAAAACAAAGCGTACTATTATTTTTAGATGTTACTAGGCTATGCTCAATGGACTTCTGGAAAGAATCGTAAATCAATGAAATTAAAAATAATTTCAAATTTCTTTTTTGTTTTAGCAAAACGTTTCTGGGCTGACTTCTGTTGTGTATTGCTAGGTCAAGTGCAGCTTACATGCATTATAGGGAATATTGTTGTCTTAAGCCGTTTATAATAAAACTTGTCAACATTTCAGGAGCTAAGGAAGCATGTTTCCGTAACCCGTGTGGAGAGAACGCCAAATGCCGCGACACCGGCGGTGCTGGGTACGAGTGTACGTGCATGGCTGGCTGCTCTGGTGATGCGTATCAGGGATGCGTGTGCGACAAGTGCCAGGACAAGGAGTGCGGAGTGAACGCAGCCTGTCGCATGACGTCAGGTGGCCAGTCCGAGTGCTATTGCCCACCGCAGCACCCAGTAGGAAACCCATACAAGCAATGTAAGTCATAAAACTTTCTGCAGCTCTACAAGTTATTATGTACATGTTTTCACTCTGAATACATACGCACCTGTAATTAGAAACATCTCATTTTCATGAACCAGTTCTTGACTAGTTTCATTTTAAAGCACTTTAGCTCAGATTACAGATTATTCTAAATGTTGTGCATCTTAAGTGCCTGCCTGCAAATCACAGATTTCAGTACCGTGGTAACCTAGTTCTGGTTGGCTCAATCAAATACCACAATTTCTTCTCACGAAGGCAGATGGCCAGTAACCAAAGGAAAAATATAAAAGTCTGCACGTAGGATATTATCCTGCATATAATTTTTTTTTGTGAAAATCATGTGTCCCTACCTGTGATGCACCTGCCTCTCTACCACCGTTTGAAGTTCACTTCCGCGTAAGCATTTGCGTGTTGCTTCTGCCGTTGAGGCTGGTTCGACGAGGTTGAGATGGAAGGAGGCTGGCGCCAGTTGTCAAGCCTGAGAAGCAGATCTGTCGCCTCTTGCCAGCTTGAAAAATGTAAAAGGTTAAACAAGGTGGGAGGTTTTTTGTGGAACGTATTAGGTTCACTTCTAACATTTCTGTGTCGAACTTGGTCATTACAGGGCATCAGTATCTAATTTAACACATTTAACGTATCTAGTTTTCTTTGTTTAGCATTTTCTCTACCCAGTGCAAATTAGAATTGTTGGAGACTTCATTGGCTTTATCTAGCAAAGCAAGATTTACACTGAGTCCATGATCAGGAACACGCTTATAATCACATACACCGTGTTTTGTTTCTCATTTTTACACAGAAAATTGTCACTTTCTCATTTTTGTACTCAGAATTAATCTTCCTCTGTCTTGCCTGATCCTGCAATATTGTGTACACTTAACTTTTCACTTTCAGCACTTTGAAAGTGACATAATTTTTTGCATTGGGGGGACGCAGCTTATGGGAGGTCACGGATGTCGCCCATGGCACGTCAGTCTGTAGACCTGGGTGCTTCCACTGGCAACAAGGAGTCTTCATTCCCTAACAATGCAGGGGTACGCTAGCTGGCATGGTCCACCCAGGGAGTAAACATTGCTCTCTGGTGCCTTACCTCGGGGTGATCCCTGCTCAAGCCCTCGTCAGGGGGGGCTGCATCTCTGGCAGCGTAACCTTTGGAACTTAATGCCTCCTGACTGAAGGTACTCATGTCCTACAGCAGCTTGGAGAGAGAGCCTCCTTCTCCACCCGAGGAGGCATAGTACAAGCAAGCGACCTTGCCATTCCGTAACTTAATGTGTCCTCTGAATCACAGCGTTCTCCACTGAGTCTGCGATGTTACTTGGATGAGTGTAACTGGCTCAAGAGTCCAAGACTCGTGGCAGTCTCAAATGGTTTTCTCCTTTAGCCTATGAGCCCTTGGTGTATGTTATGTTAAGTTGGTTTGTTAGCCAGGCTCTCAGTAAGTCTTTTACATGTTACACACTTCAAGCTATCGAGCTACCACCACACAGACCGTTATACTCCCTAAGTTGTTCGGGTGTGCCTGTCCAGTCACCCTGCGGCGGTCCGGAAACAGCTTTGCTGGGTGCCGATCAATGTGCCAACCACGCAGGTTTTGCTTTATTGGAGTGAGCTGTGTTTACAAAATGGAAGCCGACTTAGCAACTAGAATTGCTTCCTACGAACTGAATGTTCTTTTGTCATTAGACTATTAGAGGTTTGTAGGCATTCTGTACCATGGCCATAAAAATTGTGTCCCATTACAGTCGTGTGTTGAGTAGATGAAGAGGAAGGGAGAAATTTGGTGTTTATTTATGAAACTTGAATTATCTGTATACATTAAAATTTCCTTGGTAACTCAGTGGTAAACACTTATTCTGACTAAAGGATTGCTCTGATAAAATGTTTGTGTACTTGATGTAATTACTTGTACATTACTAGTATTTATTAAATTGTACTTGCTGGCAGTACATGTATGCATGACCATGTGTGTGTCTACACACATGGTCATGTCATTACAATGTTTTCAAGCAAGATGTCGATAGTAATCTTAGCCCCCAGTTTTTGAATATTTTTGCAAGTGTGGCTTTGATGAATACTCGGGTTGCATGTTCTTCAAAGTAATAGAAATTTTTTGCTGCTATGTAATTTATTTTAACAATTGCTCGAGCGAGAAATGTTGTATTGATGACCTTGCAGGCATACAAGAGCAGACCACAAGCGATTGTCGAACCAAGGGCTGTGGGAAGGACGCGGAGTGCCTGCGCGAAGGCGTGGCCTTCGTGTGCAGGTGCCCGCCAGGTATGAGAGGAAGACCAGACGTTGAGTGCAGGCCAGGTACAGCCAACGCCTTTACTAGACTAAGTTGCAATTACTGTACGTCTGTTGAACAGACTTGTGCTTCCTGACTACCTGTCGTGCAACTCCCGGTGCTCGGTACGCGGGACGTCACTGTACATAGGCACTGCGATGTCGTGTCACGCACTCCCTGCATGTCGAGAGTCAAGTGGTCGCTAACACGCGCGTTGTGCCAGAAAGGATGAATGACACTCTCTCTACCTGCAATATATGACAAATATGTAAATAACTACTTATCATCTAATTTCTGGTTTCTGTACATATTTCATCAACATGTGAATGCCAGTAATTTTATAGTTTACATGGTAACTGTCGCCAGAAATATATACCGGTATGTTCTATGATTTTTTTCTATAAATGAAGATACTTTGCACAATGTTTTAACTGTTTGTGTTTCTGCACGTAATCCAAGCACAGACAGGTAGTCAATTTTTGCAGTTGGTCATGTGCACGATTATGCATTGTAACCGTGAATGTTTTGTATGCTGATGGCTACTCCTGTAAGTTTTAATGCACGCGCTGGCAGTGTAACATTTTTGTTTGCTAAGAGGAATGTGGGTGGAAAACAATAACCTTTACCTAATTGCTGTAATTTACTTTAGTTGTACTTGTAAAGTTACATTCAAATTGAGGTACTTGAGCATTAGTAAGTTGTACATATGGGGTAGTGATATGTCCCATCATCACCTCATGCATTCATACAGGTTCCATATTTGAACTGACAAAGTCATGTGTGGAATGCCATCACAGTATTCCAATCTGTCTTTTTCACTGTTTACAGCTCATAAAAATAATTATTTTTTTCTGCGCGTGTTTGACTTATGAGCCAACTGTTGTTGAGTAGGATCACGCATTATATCTTATTCTCATACTTCTAATTGTTGCAAGGAGAAGTTAGTGGGTTTTTTTTTTGTTACTGTAAATTTCTTACGTTCCACCCAAATTTCGCTGTGAAAAATGCACAGATGGGTCCAGGTTTCCGCAGTAATGACATTACACATCTACTGCTGCACCTGTACCATGTGCCGTATCAACATTTTTGGATGTGTACATATCTACATAGAGTATGAGCATGGTTATGCAATCACTTTGCATAGAAATAAAAATAAGTCAGATTGGGAACTGTGAAAGGAGCATTCTCACATTGTACTGTAATCCAAAAAAAATTATCATTTTAGTCATAGATTTTTCTCTTTATTTTACTTTAAAATCTTATTCTTTCATTTGGGGCTTAGCTTCCAAACATCTTTGTAGACTTTCTTTAAATTTTATGTACAAAACAGTGCTTACCTGTCTTTTCAGTCTTCATTTGGGCTGTCCTGGTCGTAATATGCAAAGCATGGTTTTAGGTTGCTATGTGAGAAATGTTTCCTTTCACAGTTCTTGCAGTTGCTTTTCTTTTTTTCCTTTTTCCCTATGCACTGTGTTTTATTTTTCCTTGTCGCATCCCTCTAGAAAATGTGTGTGCCAACGACTATGACTGTCCCAACGAGAAAGCTTGCGTGAACAAACAGTGTATAGACCCTTGCACGTTGAGAGGAGCGTGTGGAACAAATGCTCTGTGTCGGCCGGTGCTGCACAAACCGAGATGTTCGTGTCCGCAGTGCTACGTCGGCATGCCGCACGAAGCGTGCACGCTAGAACCAAAATGTGAGAAAACGGTCCCTAGACCTAATCAGCCGGTCACGGGTTGCACGCACGATGATGATTGCGCAGATAACTTGGCCTGTAACCGCGCTACAAAGGATTGCCAAGATCCTTGCCGTGCGATGCTTTCCTTTGCTTGCGATGCCAACAAGAAGTGCGAAGTGCATAGACACAAGCCCATGTGCGTGTGCAAGTCAGGTTTCGTGGTCAACGACATGGGCGAGCTGACATGCGCTCCGGAGCACTCTGACTGTTCGCACAACCAGGAGTGCGGATCAAATCTGGCATGCATAGAGAAAAAGTGCCAGAACCCGTGCACCGCACTTCGCAAGCCCCCGTGCTCGGCAGACAAAACCTGCGACGTCTTAGACCACAAGCCCATGTGCATCTGTACTCGAGACTGTAACCCAACACTGTCTATCTGCCTGCGAGACAATGGCTGCCTCGCCCACTTGGCATGCCGAGGATATCGCTGCATCGATCCTTGCTCTAACGTCACCTGCACCGATGATGCGCCGTGCTACGTGGAGGAACACAAACCAGTCTGCAAGTTCTGCCCTACAGGATATGTCACTGACTCAAAATATGGATGCTTGAAAGGTAACGCAATAAAGGAAAGCAGTTGTTTATGATGTTGGTAACTAAAATATACTGAAAAATTGAAAACTGTAGCTTGGTTTGGGTTAACTGAGTCTCTCTACTCAAGTCAATAACGCTGTGGGCACAGCAGTAAAACAGTAGTGGTTCACTTTAGTTAAATCTTTACTTAAATTAATTTTGATAAATAGTTGTGCAATAAAAATAACTAATAATATGGTTTACAGTATTTGGTTGCAAGTTTAGATAAAATAAACGTAAATCACATTTCAGTTAGATAGACAAATGTTGGCCTATTCAATTAATCAACATGTAACAATTGATGTAATGTTTTAAATTAGAGCATTCAAGAAATACAAACATTGTATTAATCTGCTGTATTCTTCTAAGGTATATCAAAGATATTTGTTAACTTTCTTGGAGTTAATAGTGATGTGGTCCTCTTCCTCTTCCTTTCATTTTCTTTTATTGTTGGGCTGCAGTGCATTTCACATCTTCCATTCTACATCTTATCGCAATTGTACAGTACCATTTAATATCACTACCACACATACATGTATGTACAGCAATATTTATTAGGCATGCTGCTCTCTGCATTAACCTTATAGTGACGTATCTAAACTCACGAAAAAGCTTTCAGTGATTCTTCATGTAAATGTAGAAAAAAAAAGTGATAACTACTCACATTTAATTTTCAGTACTTCTTTAACATCAGTTTTATAAATGTTATATTCTTTTACTAATACTGTATACTGCACCATAATGAATAGAATTTATGGTAGCTGAGTGAATAGTACGAGTGTTACAAAGTTTTTGCATTAAGTTGGTTAGCTAAGAGTGTTTTATTAATCTGGTAATTAACTGTGAAGAAGAAATATTATTAACAAAAAAATAACAGAATAATCTTTCAAGGGTAGATCAGGAATCTCAGGAATGATGTAGAGGATGGTTGGCAAATGACAAACAAGTTCGCAGAACATGAAAACTTGAGGCAAAACAAGCTGTCTTAGGGAAGGAACAAAGTGTATGGTTAGCGGGTGTGTATACACAAATAAAAGCAACATTAACTTGTGTTACGTCATACACATTGATATATGATGAAAACCGTAGTAAGTCAGGCATTAATCAGTGCGTTTAACAGTTTTTGTTTTAACTGAGGTTCAACATTTTTGCCTCCATCTCAAAGTTGGTACCATATTTATCCGATACTCAACCACACATTTTTCGACAATATTTAAAAAAAGCAAGAGTGCGGTTTAAAATCAAGGTACTACCATCAATTTTTTTTTCTAAAAAATTTTTTGTGTGAATACAATTTTTTTAATACAGTGGAACCTCGAAAATTTGTTTTTCAGAAGACCAACAAAAAAAAACGAGGCAAGCTGAGAAATATCATACATTACCTCAAAATGCTTGTTTGTTTGAACCAACAGCCTAAATATGTCATTAAAACAACTTATTCAAGTCAATTTAAGGTAAAATATTCACCTTAAATAAAAAACTTTTCCCTTGTGTAACAAACTTAATTTGATGTGAAATACATATATTTGTTTAAATCAAAACCATTTCTAATGAAGGTAAATATTTATCATCCTACTAGAGTCAAATTTTCTTACTTAAGTGGGGGTTCAACCTTTGGCTATATATTTTATGTGTTTTCCCAGAATTTTTCACATAAAAATAGGCACTGCTCATAATCGAGGGCAGCGTAGATTTGTCGAAAATACTATATTGCGGAACAGCCGACAGATGAAGATGATCATCAATTACATGCGTCACAGCAGCACGCAATCTTGCTATATATTCTTTGGTGCTTTCCACAGGTCACAGTATTTTCAGTTCCTTTATCTAATCTCCAAAACAAAATTCATTGGGTCGTGGACCAGAGAGTTGAGTGGTCAAAATACAAACCTTCTCGTCCTGACTGAAAATTAAATCCTTTACCACCGCATTGCCACAGGGACAGACACGGTTAAAAGTAATACTTGGCATTANTCCTGACTGAAAATTAAATCCTTTACCACCGCATTGCCACAGGGACAGACACGGTTAAAAGTAATACTTGGCATTAGTGAGGGAAACTACAAGTGTAATTATTTATCTAATTCATAATGCTAAAATTTAGATTTTTTTTTTACAATACTGAAACATAATTTACATTTGAAAAGGAACATTTATCATGTTATTTTCAATCAGTCCTTGAAAGCTAATAAGTGAGTTTATGTACAGTACTGTATTACTACCACTTTGTGTATCTTTGCTGAGGTGTTGGTTTTCATTTGCATGTAAATATACTAATTTAAAGGAGTGACCTGCTTGCATGTGGGGAAAAAGTTACGCATGCTGGGATTTTGGTGCTGTGTTAATATTTGTATCTGTATTTCTCAATGAGAAAGAGCAAGTAGAATTTAACTGCAGCTAAAATTTTACATTTAAAAAAATGTTTTATTCTGTTTGTTGGTCACTGCAAGATACATTTTGGCGGTGGCAAATTGTTAAAGGTAAATGCATATTTTAAAGAACGTCCATCCATGCAGTAAAGTGTTCNATACATTTTGGCGGTGGCAAATTGTTAAAGGTAAATGCATATTTTAAAGAACGTCCATCCATGCAGTAAAGTGTTCGCAACACGTCATAGGTCACTTAATGTCTTGTTCTGGAAACGTGATTTAACAAAGATGTGAGAGTATCTTTCGTGCTNGCAACACGTCATAGGTCACTTAATGTCTTGTTCTGGAAACGTGATTTAACAAAGATGTGAGAGTATCTTTCGTGCTGTGGTTCATAACTTTTCTGACTGCAAAGTTATCTCACAGTCGGTTATGTCCATCTCTGCTATATAGTAACTTTTCAGGACAAGTATTAAGTGAACATGTTACCATTCCCCTTTGTAGCATTCCAACTACTTCATATGTATATTGTTATTATTAAATAAGACATGTGGGGGATTTGCTCAAGTTCCCAGTAGGCAATGTAGTACAGTGGGTTTCACTGAGAATAATTTTGTAATTAGCTAACAGGGAGGTAAGAGATTGCTTGTACCTCAAATTGCAGTCTGTGTTTTAGTAAGATGTGACAGGTTGAGATCCACACTTGAGGTGGATTAGGTTGGGAACACTTCGACACAGAACGGCAGGGGCCACAGAAGTAAACGGCGGATGAGCACGAGAAGCATGATAGTGTGAAGCAGATGTTGAGAGAAAGAAGGAAGGAAGGAAGGGGATAACAAAATGTTACAAATGGTTTTTTAGAAGGGTGGATGAAGGGGGCATAGAGGGAGGTTAGACTTTGGAAAGTTGAAGTGAAGAAATTATTGTGACGGGAAGGTATTCAGGAAGGCGGTCGTTACTCTTGCCTCAGTAGGACCGCCAGGCGGTGGAACCACCTTCCTTGAACGATTATGGAAAACAAAATACATAAACTAAAAGATTTTTTTAAGGAGACTGGTATGCCTTTAAGGTGACTCAAAAGCTTAATGCTGTGTCAGCAGCAACAACGACAGCAATGTATACATTTTCAGCTGCAAGCATTAGCTCAGATATAGTCCCCTCATCACCACACATGTAGCTGTCATGGTGTAGCACTGAGTATGTGTTTGTGCTCATTATTTTCTCATTTCCCTCATGTTTGGTTGGTAGAAGAGCTTGCAGGCTTGGCTTTGTGGGACAGACATGTCTCTGACGACGGTCTGTCAGGACTTGTAGGACGTTTGTAGCTAAAACGCTTGTCCGTGAACTGAGTTCGCATCTGGAGGCGCGAGTCTAGGCCTAGGGTAGCAAACGGTTCTCCTTGTTGGGTCGGACGTAAGCTACCGGAGCCCTTGTTAAGGAATGCAAAGCCTCAGGCAGTGCCTTTAGGAAGGATTAGCAGTATTGAGGTTCTACTGGGCATGCATGACATATGGTGTCAACTTGATCCAGACTGCGTGCAGTGTTGCTGTCTTGGGGTGTAGGGGCAATAGTGCTACCCTCTGGACATAGTTTTATTGAACTACTAAAGCACGTTTGCGCATTGGGTCCTATCTACACCAGGTAGAACTGGCCAGCTTATGTTGTCATATTGTATACAGAGCTGCGACAGGTGATGGCATTTTATGAAAGATTGACCGGATATTGTAATGAATGCTACTATTTCACTTGTTCCATAGGCTGTAAACATGACATTTAGAGGAGTAAACCTTGCCTGGTGGTCACGCAACTGAGTATAGACTTGAATTGACGTACCAGGTCCTTACAATAAGGTGGCAGCAGTAAGGGCTGCTTTCGTGAATTCTGCTTTCTGCTCCCCCACATTCAGTAAAGGTTACGAGTATTTCTAGTGAAANCAGAAGTAAACGGCGGATGAGCACGAGAAGCATGATAGTGTGAAGCAGATGTTGAGAGAAAGAAGGAAGGAAGGAAAGGGATAACAAAATGTTACAAATGGTTTTTTAGAGGGGTGGATGAAGGGGGCACAGAGGGAGGTTAGACTTTGGAAAGTTGAAGTGAAGAAATGATTGTGACAGGAAGGTATTCAGGAAGGCGGTCGTTACTCTTGCCTCAGTAGGACCACCAGGCAGTGGAACCACCTTCCTTGAACGATTATGGAAAACAAAATACATAAACTAAAAGATTTTTTTAAGGAGACTGGTATGCCTTTAAGGTGACTCAAAAGCTTAATGCTGTGTCAGCAGCAACAATGACAGCAATGTATACATTTTCAGCTGCAAGCATTAGCTCAGATATAGTCCCCTCATCACCATACATGTAGCTGTCATGGTGCAGCACTGAGTGTGTGTTTGTGCTCATTATTTTCTCATTTTCCCCCATGTTTGGTTAGTAGAAGAGCTTGCAGGCTTGGCTTTGTGGGACAGACACGTCTCTGACGACGGTCTCTCAGGACTTGTAGGACGTTTGTAGTTAAAACGCTTGTCCGTGAACAGAGTTCGCATCTGGAGGCGCGAGTCTAGGCCTAGGGTAGCAAACAGTTCTCCGTGTTGGGTCGGACGTAAGCTACCGGAGCCCTAGTTAAGGAATGCAAAGCCTCAGGCAGTGTCTTTAGGAAGGATTAGCAGTATTGAGGTTCTACTGGGCATGCATGACGTATAGTGTCAACTTGATCCAAACCGCGTGCAGTGTTACTGTCTTGAGGTGTAGGGGCAATAGTGCTGCCCTCTGGACATAGTTTTATCGAGCTACTAAAGCAGGTTTGCGCATCGGGTCTTATCTACACCAGGTAGAACTGGGCAGCTTATGTTGTCGTATTGTATACGGAGCTGCGACAGGTTATGGCATTTTATGAAAGATTGACCGGATATTGTAATGAATGCTACTATTTCACTTGTTCCATAGGCTGTAAACATGACATTTAGAGGAGTAAACCTTGCCTGGTGGTCACGCAACTGAGTATAGACTTGAATTGACGTACCGGGTCCTTACAATAAGGTGGCAGTAGTAAGGGCTGCTTTCGTGAATTCTGCTTTCTGCTCCCCCACATTCAGTAAAGGTTACGAGTATTTCTAGTGAAAAGCTACCTTTCAGTGGATCCTCTGATAATATCTCATGTGCTGTTTACGTAATTAACAACCTGGTGGCCAGAGTTACTTTAAATCAAAGATCCTTACAGATTCTTTCTGATATTAACTCATGGCAGTTGAAATAAAGGGGAATCAGCCAAGGGCATACTTGAGGATATCATTACTCGAGTGTAGTTTTTAACTGTTGCTTATTCATACCACTTCTTTTACGTTCATAGGCTAATTGGTAGGTGGCTTACAAATTAAACTTACACTGAATGATGGTATCATATCCATGCCTTGGATTCAAATCCAGATACCTCTTCGCCATAAGCTGGCATTCTAGCCACTACACAGGTTGACTGCCTTGGGTGTGGTTAATTGTTTTAGTGAGTGAGTGGATTATCCAAGTATCCCCTGGAGAACTTCAGTGGATAAGACACTGATGGCTTCCAGTACGCTGGACTTGCATTCCCTCCTCTTGTCTCAATAATAAAAAGCCTCAATAATGAAGTGCCTCACGAATTACTTCCCCCAATCAGAGCTGCATGATCTTATGTACAATACTGTGCCCAACTCTTCNGTACGCAGCGGAACTTAACAAATGGCGCACAACTGTGAGGCAGAAATAATATTTTAAATATCGCTCAACTAGACACTGCCCGGAATATTACAGCTTCCAGTACGCTGGACTTGCATTCCGTCCTCTTGTCTCAATAATAAAAAGCCTCAATGAAGTGCCTCACGAATTACTTCCCCCAATCAGAGCTGCATGATCTTATGTACAATACTGTGCCCAACTCTTCCATTTGTTGTCTGTAGTTAATGGTTATCACAAAGTGCACAGAGTTGGATGTTTGGTAGTAAAATTTAAAAGTGGGATGTGAGACAGGCAAAGCGGGTAAAAAAGTGAATCCACCTTTAAAAAAAAAAACTGAGAAAGAGTGGACCTGGTTTGGCACCACCAAACTGTGAAGAAACTTGTAGGGATGTAATGATTCCACTTTTCCTCGATTCTCGGTCTCTCTCTGAAGTCCGGGATTGGTTTTCCCGTGACTTGTACTTTCCCTGCGATCCCGGCTGGCGTTCCTGGTTGGAGAGTGCTTCCTCCTCGTCCTACTTCCGGCTATCGCATTTCTGCATTCCCACCGCGGAAACTGCCACTACGTTTTCGGAAATGAACTCATAAGTTCTCGGTACTTTTACTGGGTTTGTCTCGGGAATTTACACATGAAGTTTCGGCTGTTCCTGGGTTCTCTCCTCGGTGACGTTACGATTGACTCACTGACTGACTGACTGCTCGTCTCGTCGCCATACGGCGCACGACTACGTCTTCTCGGGGAATGGCGCCACTCAAACTGGTGCTANCGCCACTCAAACTGGGGCTACCACTCGTTTCCGGGAATTTACTCATATTCTCGGCACTGTTCTCGTCACACGACTGATTACTTCCGTGTCTGATTCAGCTTCTCCCGTTTCGGCTGCATCTATCTCGTCTCGCGGCTGCACCGCCGAACAACTCCCGTCTCAGTTGAACAACTGACTGCGAACAACTGATTACAACTGACTGCCTGGGCCAGGCCCGAACTCCAGCCCGTTGATACGACTGCCTCTCGCCTAACTGCCTTCTCTGTCTCGCATCGCTGCTGCTGAACAACTCCTCGTCCACGGCTGATCACGACTGACTGCCCACGACTGAATGACCACAACTGCCTGACGATAACTGACCTCGTTTCTTCGTTGCTCCCGAATTTAACCCGTCTCCCGATATATTCAAATTGGCTGTCAGCAGATTGTGTCGAAAGAAATAGGGACTTCCCCCATGTAACTCGCTCGTTTTTTGTATAGGATTTAGTGTATCGTCAGCTGCGCGCATGCTCCAATTGGGGTAGAGAGAGGGGTGTGGCAACCATCTCGGGGGTTCCTGGCAGCTGTGTCTGCAGTCATTCTTGGTGGGGGTTACCCTGTTTCCTTTGCCGAGGGCTTATATCTGCTAATTTTCGGGATTTTCCCTGTTTTTCTCTCGCTTCGGTTCATCCCCCGCGTGTCCTTATACGGCGGGACTTCCCCGGGGTTATTTCTCAGGGTGTGAATACAGCGCAATTCCTACCCTATGTACTCGCCACGCGTCAGAATAATAAGCCCCATACTTACAAAAATTGTACTTCTCTTCTGTACTGAAACAAGATATTAAATAGTGTAAATTTTCAGTTAACATTACCTTCTGCATTTGCAATCTTGTAATCAGTTTACAGCTAAGAATAATTTCATTAATGAAAACAGTTCACTAATACGTTAGATTGTGATAGCGTTTCCTGAAATAGCAGCTAAAATTGAGTCTCTCATACCATGTGAAGGGCAATTATTTCAGCTGAATCCAAACACAGCCTAGGTCCTACCAACCAGTTTGATGTTGCAGATTGCCAGGGTACCGGTGAATAAGATTTCAAGTGGCACACGTATTAACATTTCAATCATTTCTACTAATATTTAAGTTTTGGCTCCTGTAGTAGCATATAGATTAGGCGTTACCAAGTGTTTAGCATAATTTCATTTGCAAAGTTCTTAATTTTTTAATCCTGAAAGTTTGCCACACAAATAGAAACTATGATGCAACAAAATTATTATTGTTGCCCGGAAGTACGTGAAGAGGAATGATTAATTTGGGCCATAAATGTGATTTGTAATTTAACGTGTGCATGGAGGTATACGTACATACCCCACACTTGTAAGTGTTTGCAAACATACAATAGATCACACTTACAAATATGGCATGCATCTCTACTATCGAGAACTGCTCTTATTTGAAAAAAAAAATGTCCCAGATTAAATTGATTTAGGTGTATTAGCTCTGGCTTAATGCACATTAAACAGTGGTACTACACGAAACCTTTCTCGGTATAATTATTTAAAGAACTAAATTTTTTCTACTGTAATGGAATAACATTGTTACTGCTTACTCATCTTTATTGAAGCTGCTATGATTGATGGAATTGTTTTGTAGTGATGTGTAATTTTTCACGTTTCTTTGTAACAATTTTGCTACAGTAGAAACATTCTTCACTTCTCTTTGTCATTTTTCTACAGTTTCTGTATCTTGTGCATCTTTACTTTGGTTTCAGATGTGTTTTAGTTGCTTTGTGAATTGGTTGGTGCACCTGTTGTCTTGTCGAGGAATATTTTTGTCAACATGTGTACGCAATGAAAGATTGTGATGTGTGCTTTTAACACTTTCAATATTATATAGGTAATGAAACTCAGTTTAAGTGGATTGAGCAAGTAAAATTGTCAATCTCCTACGGCTCTGTATTACCACCTCTGAAGAAAACTCTGGGATAACTATCGCATGGACAGGCTGGCTATGTAATATAGTCAGCTTTCATGTATTATGACCTCTGTGTTGTAAGTTAATGGCTATCAGGCAGTTATTACAGCAAGCAGCATAAACTATGTTTGAAGAAGCAATGTCTGGCCGGTGATGCATCCGTGTTGACCTGGCATCATGCGTCTGTTTATCGCTTCATGGTTAACAACATGAAATATGAATCAAGCAAACAACATTGTGTGTAGTACCTATTAGAGAAACTGATTTTGTTCAGTGGAAGGACAATAAACAGAAAGACTTGCTGGTGCATGTCGATGAAAAATAACGCAGATTGTGGGCTATAAAATGTTAAAGTTTTAAGACAGTTGTACTTAAAAAAAAACTTGGCGTGAAATATTTGCAGATAAATATATTCAGAATGGTCTGAGATATGGAAAATTATGTAGGAAACTTTACTGTCGAAGTTACCAATAATTTCTGTTCCATAATTTTTTTTAGATACTACGCAAAATGTAGGCATTTCTGCAATATCGAGGAGCCTAACTTTGCTGCTGAATTGTTTTGTTAACAGATGTTTTGCAGAACAGACACTTTTCTGGGAACACACCCTGTCCATCAAGGACTAACTTGTGACTAACTGCTGATTAACAATCACTATAAATGCTGCATAAGCACGTTATTGCAAGAAGTGCATTTAGCTTTCGTTTCGTACAACTTTATGCGTTCCTGCTAACTGATTGCATTCGTACATAAACAAAGCTTTGATATCACTGCAGAACGTCAACACATTGACTGGGAATGTACCGCAAACCTACACTCTATTTCAGCTAGTGTCACCATTACAGCTTGTTCCAGTTAAAATGTATCAGTAACAGCCACACACTAATTTAAATTTTAAGAACGAATAACATATTCCAATTTTCTGAGTTGTGAATCTGTAACAGCTGTAGTTATTTTGGTTTCATGACTGTCTGTAAACCAACATGTTATTTTGAGCGAGCAGTTGAGATTAGCAAAATTTGGTAGCCTTGTTACGTGTGTAGCTGGCTGTTACCGGTTTCCAACGCTATGAACACAAAAGGTTTTGCTCGAGGGGCTTTACCTAACTTCGAACTCTTGAGCCGCAACTGGAGTAATCTATAAATTATTTAGGCGACAGCATAATTTTTTTTTTTGCCCAATTCTTACTCGAGAAGACAGATGCTATCAAAAAATTGTCAGAACTGCTGTATTTCTGAGTTTAATAAACAGCATTTGGAAGCTCAGAGCACTGAAAAGCCTATTTGTGGGAATGAGCTGCTAAATAGCCACTATTCAGGAGTCATAATTCTATTTCACAGCTGTCAAGCGAATAAATTTTATCCAGAACTTTGTTTGGAGGAAGTAATACAGGCCCTTAATTGTAGGTGGAGGAGATAAAATGACAATACCGTGGAAAAAGCTTTTTTTTTTTAAGGAAGAAGGTAGTGTATGAGAATAGTAGTATTTCTCGTTATTAAAACTTGCAGATTTGACCAATGTTTTAATGTTTCTTGTCTATAATTCCTTTGAATTTTATATAGTTTGGTATCCACATTACAATATCAAAAAATGTACTCGACTCAAAAATGACTCCTCGAACTCTTAAGATAGTATCAGTTTGCATGTAACCTGTTCTACCAGCTGTAAGACTATCACGTTGTTCTGTGATTTATTAATGAGAAAATAATAATAAATAATCATATAATTGGCATTTTAAATAAGAAGGTACACTACTGGCCTTTGTTTTCTCCATAACAATAACAAGTAAATGCACATAAACTTTTATATAACTCAGCAATTTAGAAAAAAAAATTTTCACCATAAATGTAGTTATTTACTCATCAGTCTNACATAAACTTTTATATAACTCAGCAATTTAGAAAAAAAAATTTTCACCATAAATGTAGTTATTTACTCATCAGTCTAGAGTACCTACTTTATTATTAATTCCCAGAAATGTGTGAAAACAGTGCACTTTTATTAAGGGTTCCACCCACCTGTAGCAAGGGCGAATGCGAGGGGGAAGCTGAAGGGGTTGCAGCCCTGCTCTAAATAATAAAAATATAAATAAATATGAACCAATTTTAGAAAATTAACTGAAAATTATGTACTGAAATTTGGAATAAACAATTGCAGTAAGTTTTCCTTGAGTGTACACTTCAAATTAAAACATTTTTTATTTNTGTACTGAAATTTGGAATAAACAATTGCAGTAAGTTTTCCTTGAGTGTACACTTCAAATTAAAACATTTTTTATTTAGGGAAAAGGGGTTTTTCTTATCGTGCAAAGTGCTCACTCCCAAAATAAAATCCTTTGTATACAACTGATCTGTCGCTATTTTGTACATTTGAGGCCTTGAAACACGTGGACTCTTAAGGCCAACTCTGGCTCGTACACTCTTCCTTCATTGCCTCTACATGCACAGTACTGGACCGGCGTGTAGTCTTTCCTTCGGCAACTCGCCTGAACAGTACTTTAAGTGAACATCCTATATTTTTATGGTGAGCTAACAAAGGTGAAATTCTGATATGTGCTGAAAGAACACTCTGAAATTTCTTAATAGAAAATGTAGCAGTTCAAACCGATTCTGAAAACACCTGTTTTTAGCTATTTCCACACCCAAGAAAATAATCCTTGGAGTTGTAGTGAGAACTTGGAACATGTCTTTGGGCATAAAATGTGTTTTAAATGCTGTTTGTGTTTAGACACGGGTACAGAATATCCAACCATTTTTAAACCACGTGTTTTTTTTTGCCCTTCATGTACCAGCCAGGGGGACCCCTTATTGTGTCTGCTCTCCCAAGTACATATTTGGAAGAAAACGGTGAAGTCAAAATATATACAATTTTGTAAGAAAATTGATGATAAGTATAATTTTTGGTTTGTGTGGAATTTTTTAATTTTCTACTTAAACTGGTTAATTAATAGTGAAGTTTAAAAATTCAGGAAACTTGTTGCATTCAGCAGTATAATTTAAAAAAGGCAAACCCATACCTAAAAATGATGACACAAATTTGTAAATACATAAAGAAGTTTTAATTAAGCTAATAAACAAATGGCTTTTCAACATTTTTATTATTAAAAAAAAAAAAATGTTTTACCTTATAAATGACAAAACATGCTCAGCTGGCAGTGTTTAAATTATATAATTTAAAAAATAATACTAAGCAAACCATAAATGCTGTTTTTTTATTATAAAGAAAGTAGTTAAAAGCACATGACACAAGATTTTTTAAAAACAGCTCAGTGTAATTAAGTTGCGAATATTTTTAAAATAATGTATTTTTCTAATGACATTTTTACTTGCATCTAGATGAAAGCTTTGTAATTTTATTTTAACACCAAATGTACATAGTGTACTCAAGTTACAAATTTTGCATAAAGTGAATTTGCATAATACATATAGTTAATTATTACTAACAATTTTGCAAAGTTACTAACAAACTTTTTTATGTAATTTACTTTTCTTAGCTTATTGTCTGTATTTGTAATTAATTTTGTGTCTTAAAATTATTGCTTAAATTGAAAATAGCAGACTAGTATAACAACTAGAATTCTACAGTTCAGAAGATAGTATATTTCTAGAGACCTGAAAAATTCGCTGTTTCATTTCGGGACAAGCTAGAATTCAAAACCTCGTACGTTTGTATTGCTTATTCTATTGGCCCAGCCATTAGTTTACACCTCCTGGACAACTCTGAACCAATAACAAACACACAATAAAATGCAGACTGAATCACCGTCTTCCGCTAATACAACAAGCAACCAATGAACAGTGATTATTTTACATGCGACACTGGAGTATAGCCTACAGGTCATTGAACTCGTGAATTTTTCAGGTCNTGTACTGAAAATTGGAATAAACAATTGCAGTAAGTTTTCCTTGAGTGTACACTTCAAATTAAAACATTTTTTATTTCAGGAAAAGGGGTTTTTCTTATCGTGCAAAGTGCCCACTCCCAAAATAAAATCCTTTGTATACAACTGATCTGTCGCTATTTTGTACATTTGAGGCCTTGAAACACGTGGACTCTTAAGGCCAACTCTGGCTCGTACACTCTTCCTTCATTGCCTCTACATGCACAGTACTGGACCGGCGTGTAGTCTTTCCTTCGGCAACTCGCCTGAACAGTACTTTAAGTGAACATCCTATATTTTTATGGTGAGCTAACAAAGGTGAAATTCTGATATGTGCTGAAAGAACACTCTGAAATTTCTTAATAGAAAATGTAGCAGTTCAAACCGATTCTGAAAACACCTGTTTTTAGCTATTTCCACACCCAAGAAAATAATCCTTGGAGTTGTAGTGAGAACTTGGAACATGTCTTTGGGCATAAAATGTGTTTTAAATGCTGTTTGTGTTTAGACACGAGTACAGAATATCCAACCATTTTTAAATCACATGTTTTTTTTGCAATGCACTTTGTGTACCAGCCAGGGGGACCCCTTATTGTGTCTGCTCTCCCAAGTACATATTTGGAAGAAAACGGTGAAGTCAAAATATATACAATTTTGTAAGAAAATTGGTGATAAGTATAATTTTTGGTTTGTGTGGAATTTTTTATTTTCCACTTAAACTGGTTAATTATAAACTGGTTAATTAATAGTGAAGTTTAAAAACTCAGGAAACTTGTTGCATTCAGCAGTATAATTTTAAAAAGCCACCCACACCTGAAAATTATGACACAAATTTGTAAATACATAAAGAAATTTTAATTAAGCAAATAAACAAATGGCTTTTCAAAATTTTTATTATTAAAAAAAATAATGTTTTACCTTATAAATGACAAAACATGCTCAGCTGGCAGTGTTTAAATTATATAATTTAAAAAATAATATTATGCAAACCATAAATGCTGTTTTTTTATTATAAAGAAAGTAGTTAAAAGCACATGACACAAGATTTTTTTAAAAACAGCTCAGTGTAATTAAGTTGCGAATATTTTTAAAATAATGTATTTTTCTAATGACATTTTTACTTGCATCTAGATGAAAGCTTTGTAATTTTATTTTAACACCAAATGTACATAGTGTACTCAAGTTACAAATTTTGCATAAAGTGAATTTGCATAATACATATAGTTAATTATTACTAACAATTTTGCAAAGTTACTAACAAACTTTTTTATGTAATTTACTTTTCTTAGCTTATTGTCTGTATTTGTAATTAATTTTGTGTCTTAAAATTATTGCTTGAATTGAAAATAGCAGACTAGTATAACAACTAGAATTCTACAGTTCAGAAGATAGTATATTCCTAGAGACCTGAAAAATTCGCTGTTTCATTTCAGGACAAGCTAGAATTCAAAACCTCGTACGTTTGTATTGCTTATTCTATTGGCCCACCCATTAGTTTACACCTCCTGGACAACTCTGAACCAATAACAAACACACAATAAAATGCAGACTGAATCACCGTCTTCCGCTAATACAACAAGCAACTAATGAACAGTGATTATTTTACATGCGACACTGGAGTATAGCCTACAGGTCATTGAACTCGTGAATTTTTCAGGTCTCTTATTTATTACATGTAAGTACAGATAATCAAACGTACACTAGTACTGTATGTCCTGATATGAAGTTGTATCATAATCCTTGAAACTGTAGCTTTATGAAAAAACTACTTTGTGGAAGTTACGTTCTTCCATAAAAACGAAGTTTAAATTCACTGGAAGGCTCTCCAAAATTCCATTGTGTTGCTCAACTTGATAGCAGGATTTGCAATATTAAATTTCCTTCCAAGCAGCTTTTGCTCATGAACACATTCACTGCCAAGCATATGTGCAAACAGCGTACATTCTCCGAGCATGGATGGATCCATGGGGGGGAGGGGGATAATAACACCCCCAAAACAGCCCAACTTGGCAGCAAAAAAATTAACTACAAAAATATGTTTTACCTTGTGCCACTGTAAACAGTTTTGACGGGAACTGGGAAATTAACACTGTTTTAAATGTTGAGAACTGCGGCCTCGCTATCTGCCGCTACTTTTCGAGAACTGCGGCCTTGCTATCTGCCGCTACTTTTCATGGTTCACAGCCCCCTTGTATTTCTCAGTTTTCTGTAATGGTAACTTTGTTAGCAAATTGGATGTAACACACAATATCTCACATCATAGTGATAGTTGGTGTGTGTTTTTTCCAATTGACGGGTGGGTAGATGGTGAATTGCTTTTTCTCTCTCTCCCTCTCAAAATTAGTTCTATAATGATCTCAGTTTCCTTTACAAATGGAAAGTGTTATAAGAAAGTTTATGAATAATCATTAGCATTAAAGAAAGAGGTAACCGAACATGTAAGTTTAAGGTAAATTTCCGATAGCGTAGAATGTTTTGCCTACAATATTTAATATGCTTTATTTCATAGTCAATAAAAGTATGTACGTGCTAGGGATTTTTCTCCCCCTACCTCTCACAGGTTTTGAGACGAAATCTACTGTTCGCCCGTTTCCCCCCAAATGCCTGGTCTGAATGGATCTGTCCATGGCTCTGATGCCAGCCATTATTCACACAGACATCTATCTGCATGGCACCAGTGATGTATGGCATTGCACAAATAAATATTTATATGCTGTCGTTGGCAGTGATTGTGTAAAAAAATTCTTTTAACACATCTTCTCTTGCACGATCCTTAATATGAGCTCCATGTTCAGTCGCCATAATTATTTTCACATAGTGATTCAGCAATAGTTCTGAAAGTATAACTTGTTTACGATATTTTAATTGGGAAAAAGTTAGGTAGTTGGATGTAAACGTTTAATTTCGTATAGTTGTCACACTTTTTGTCTCGTTGATGATACGTTCTTGTAGACCGCATACNTACAATATTTTAATTGGGAAAAAGTTAGGTAGTTGGATGTAAACGTTTAATTTCGTATAGTTGTCACACTTTGTGTCTCGTTGATGATACGTTCTTGTAGACCGCATACCTGAGAGGAAATGTAGCTGTACGGGTGGAAATTATTTGCNGTGTCTCGTTGATGATACGTTCTTGTAGACCGCATACCTGAGAGGAAATGTAGCTGTACGGGTGGAAATTATTTGCATGTAATGACGTGAGCGTTGTGTTGAATGGGCAGCTGTGAGCTGCAGGAATCACGACGCTTGCCTGGAGCACCAGGCGTGTATCGCAGGGAAGTGCCAGAACCCGTGCAGTGTGGCCAGCCCGTGCAGAGGCCAGGAGGACTGCCAGGTGCAGAAACATCAGCCTGTTTGCGTCAAAGGTACTCTACCGTTCATGTATCATCAGTACGTGGACGTGCTCGTGATTAACGTAGGTGTTAGCGTTGTGGCGAAGTGTGTTTCACGGGTGTTCTCCTTGAAGATTCANTGGACGTGCTCGTGATTAACGTAGGTGTTAGCGTTGTGGCGAAGTGTGTTTCACGGGTGTTCTCCTTGAAGATTCATTTGGTCTTTTTTGTGTTTTTACAGTAAGAAAACAGTGTTCGAGTGCATTGATATCCATGTTCTGTTTGTGTAGCGAGTGTCTGTATCAGCCTCCCACTTCCACACATCCACACGCTTGCACGTGTGTGAATGTGCGTACACACACACTCATGACAAATATTTTCTTTAATCAACAAACAAATGATAACCAGATTNTGCCAAATATTTTCTTTAATCAACAAACAAATGATAACCAGATTTTAGATCTTCACCACCAGGCAGTTGTCAGACAACTCGCCTCCCATCATGGTGAACCAGGTTTGATTCCTGGCTATGCCAAACCCAGATTTTTGCACGTACGAAACCTGGCAGATGTTGAAGTTGGCTGATGGTGCATTTCCTTTGGGTCCTCTCATTTCCCCCACCACTCCTCCTTGTCACACCTCCGTCGGTGATTAACTCATCAGCTTTTTTTTAAACTCTCTCTCTATTTCTGTAATTAAAAAAAAAAACCCAAGGTCAAACCACAAAGACAAAACAAACACTTAAAAAAAAATTTGGGAATAATTATTTAATAAAACATTCCATAATTCAATTAAATATAATTTTTAAAATATTTTATAAAGACTTTTTATAAATAACTGACAGTGATGGCTAGATGCTTCAACTGAAAATTATGTGTGATGAGTTTATTCAGATCGCCAATTTTGAGTAACAAAACTGTGTGGACTTAGTTATATACATGTTGTTATTTAGCGTACATAATGTAGTGTATGGAACCAAGACTGTAGGGTGGGTTAAAATTTGTGCAGCAGTAAAAGAAAAATTACTAGGAAAATATTTTACATTCTAAATCCACTTGTATTTGGACGTATGCAAGGAAATTTTAGAACGTTTTTATATTCAGAATGTAGTAGTTATAAAATGTCAAGTAAAACTACTGTATTCAAAGATAGCCAGATCTTGTGTTTAAAACTTTCAATAAAAAAAATTCATAGACTACAGTGCCTTTGCTCATGTTACCACCTTTAGAAAAGCACCTCATGTTACCACCTTTAGAAAAGCACCTCATTTTACCACCTTTAGAAAAGCACCAAAGAGGTGACATTGGTTTGTGGTGTTCAGTTGGAATTGTAGGATTTTAATTCACCCAATAATAGTCTCTTCCGCTGAAGAGATGAGCCATTCCTCTTGAACAAGCTCATGATTGCTACGAGATTGCATTTTCATATATTTAAAGAAGCTCTTTTGTTTTCCTGTGAATTTCCATTCACTTTGTGTATTGTTCGTTTACATTTCCTCAATGGCGATTGCAAGCAAACCAAGGCTGTGTACGAATGAACTGTATTTAAGTGCAATTCGTTGCTCTTTTCTTTAAAAAAATTACCGTTCAAATTGTATTGAATTTATAGTGGGAAATTATATTTTGCAAGGGTATGATGTAACTTATACAGATACAAATTAATAACATTGTTTTAATTCAAGAACATATTTTTCATCACAAAAGAGCCAAGGGATGAGTGAGGATGATAGGCCACATGAGTCTCAAGGGGAAGTAACACGATAGAGAGGAAAGTTGGTATTCCTGAATAAACTATCAGGAACGTACATATTTTTCAATTTAAAACTCCTGAGAACCATTTTTTGCATATTGGTACAATGTTAAATAAGAACTTATCGTAGTCTTGTAACTTCGGGTTAGAAATTTTAATTTTTGTTTATTCATTCAGGGCTTTTGCCAAGAAATTGTTTCCCACTAAAATTTTGCCTCTAGTTTGTGTTTTATTGCACGGTTGTCGTGCATTTTCTGAGGTAACTGTTGTTAATGTATCAAAGTCTTTATCCAGCACACGTTTACCTCACGCAGGCAAACACACTTTGGATGAGAGTGTCACAAATAACCAAGTTATTACTCTGCATTCCAAGACTGTAGAAGTTTCAGGGGTCTGTGGTTTTATCCCAGGCCTCCGCATGGTCGGGCTAGATGTGGTTC
>NQII01000318.1:165860-177616 GCA_002778355.1 Clitarchus hookeri | reverse complement strand
TGTGCCACCTCTCCGCTCCTCATATTGACCCAGCCTCAAATTAAAGAATAGTATGCAAATTTTACCATGAAACTTTGGAAATCGGTAAAAATTTGGTACGTCTTTGAATTTGTGTTTTTTTCAAAATGTTTGTTGTTTTTAAATTTTCTCTGGATCTGCAAGTGCTGGTATTGTCAACCTTCATGCATTTTGCTTGCACTTTTAATTTCAACACACACGCACAAGACAAAAAAATTTTTATGTAGTTTTAAAAAGGGATTATTGTGTCGTGTCTTTGTTGGTGGTATTTTGTTGTTTTTTCTGTTATCTGACCTTTATGTCATAATTGTCTGCAGTGTGCCAGTGTCAGAGAACTTCAGAGTGCCAACCAGGCCTAAAATGTGACGGTTGCAAATGTGTAGGTACGTATAAATGTTGAGTGTCTCTAAAATACTGTGAAGTTTGCTGGACGTAATTTGAATGACGAGGACATTTCATAACGCGTGTGTTGTTTTTTCGAAGCTCGGGAGCCAGTGGTTACCGGCTGCGAACACTGCCTTCCAGGATATCTGTGTGAGCCATCTACGGGTGCCTGCATCAAAGGTAGGATTAGAGTAGGCAGTCGTACTCTCACGCCAAGAAATGGCAAACTGGTGTGTTGCTGGTCCGCGTAGTATGTGATAACACGAGTCCGACACCCACCCGCCTTTCCCCGTCTTCCACCGTCCTCGTAACACTTGGCAGCTGCGGAAGATGTCGGCGGTGTCGGTAGCTTGGCCCGCCTGCTCCAGGGGTGACGGTCCCGGCTCGTCCCGCGCGGACGACTCACAATTGCTTGCAAGTGGCTTCCTACCTGGGCCAGCTAACTTGAGGCTGTAATTATGGATGGGAATATCCCTGTACATGCTTGCTTCTTGACAACCATCAGAACATTTTCTGTCCTTAACCTGCATCNATTATGGATGGGAATATCCCTGTACATGCTTGCTTCTTGACAACCATCAGAACATTTTCTGTCCTTAACCTGCATCATGTAATTCCTCCTGCAAGGATGTGAGAACAACTCAGATGCATGTGGGTTCCTCACTTTTACAGAGGTTGAGGTTGAAATTCAAGTCAGGGGTTGGTAAAATAGTCTTCTGATACTGATGTNGGGTTCCTCACTTTTACAGAGGTTGAGGTTGAAATTCAAGTCAGGGGTTGGTAAAATAGTCTTCTGATACTGATGTCCTTGTATTCTCTTTCCTCTTGTATGCTGGTTATAACAGAAACATATAATTATCTGTATTTCAATATAATTTTTTCCTGGTTTGTAATTTGGATTGATACATCATTCTTAATCACCTGTCCAGATTGTGTCGCTTATTTGTACTTGTCTGTATTTGTTTGACATTTATACACTTGTCACCAAAACTTACTTATAGAGTTAGTATGTATTTGTACTTCTTCAGTTTACTGTGTTGAGTTTCTTTGTGGTAGAGTTGTTAGTGATTGTTTTGCAAAGTAATACGTTGTACATATTGTAGTCAATGCACAAGCATGCTGTATTTGGAAATGGATGGAAAAAATTTCTGTGTGTAATCATTTATTTGTGTCACATTTTGGATTTCTTGGAACTTGTTTGTGTAGTTCAGGATTAACTTCTAATGGCTTCCCCNTCATTTATTTGTGTCACATTTTGGATTTCTTGGAACTTGTTTGTGTAGTTCAGGATTAACTTCTAATGGCTTCCCCAGCTGAAAATACTCTCTGGATTCGTGCAGATACTGCCGCATTCGTGTTTTTGTAAGAATTCTACCTAACTTTNCCCCAGCTGAAAATACTCTCTGGATTCGTGCAGATACTGCCGCATTCGTGTTTTTGTAAGAATTCTACCTAACTTTGACTATATTTCGTAACCACTTTTGAATAATTACGGTGATCCACTTGTACATATGTAAAGTTCACATTTGAAAATGTATTTTCAAATTTTCCCTAGGAGACTGCATTAACAATATGATTAAAATATTTCCAATAAAAAATAGCATGTACCATATGACATCTGGTAGTATATATATTAAACTTCAAGAATTAAAAATTTTGTCAATGCTTCCAAACATTGTGTCATAAAAATGAGACTGCACCAGGGTTTAATCGTAATCTAAGTTTTGGTAAAAAANTCAATGCTTCCAAACATTGTGTCATAAAAATGAGACTGCACCAGGGTTTAATCGTAATCTAAGTTTTGGTAAAAAATTGGCCATTTAACATGTCTTTACGATGAGTTTCGTGAAGTAGGTAATTATTCCATTAAGTATGTGGCTAGNAAAAAATTGGCCATTTAACATGTCTTTACGATGAGTTTCGTGAAGTAGGTAATTATTCCATTAAGTATGTGGCTAGCCAAAATGACAGTACCAATTTTAAGCAAATGTTGCTCACATTTTGACGAAACTCAAATGTACGAAACTGGTACAGGTGGAAAGAGAAACTCTCGGAGTGCTTATTGTTTCCACGTTGACAGGCCTGGTAAACTTCGTGCATCAGGCACCTGACCTGGCCAATCATCAATCAAGTAAATTCTGGAAAAAACATTTCAATGTGATTTTGCACCCACATTACCCTAGAGCACACTACACTGCACTTTGGATGTATTGAATTTTGGTAGTGCTGCACTTGCCAAACTTTAAGATATAAGTGAACTGAAGAAATATAGTTAACCTTTTTTATGTACTGTTTGNGTAGTGCTGCACTTGCCAAACTTTAAGATATAAGTGAACTGAAGAAATATAGTTAACCTTTTTTATGTACTGTTTGCTTCAACCTCCTGGTTTTGTAAATAACAGTGTTGTAGTCCCTAGGAGGTTATCCAACCAATAACATCGTATTGAACTATATGTTGATGTTCATTTATCGAAAGAATATTGCAAAAGTAGTTTAAATATTGAAATATCGTATTCTCTTTTAGGTTTGCACCAGTAACTCTTTTTAACTGGGAATTGTCATTAAAATTTACTCGTGAAAAATGTTACATGAATTTGTGGAATGTGGTGCTTGCTGCATTGCTTAATGTACAATATATCTATACCCTTATACACATGTGCGCACACACACACACACATACACACCTTATTTTTTTGTGCCTGCGCCTAAATCAAGCATATTCAGAATCTTCTATACTGTTTATTTCACAGTTACCCCAAGAAAATTTCAAGGTTTTATGATCTGGATACAAACAAATCAACAGTTGTGCTTACACAATTTTTTAAATATTTTTTTTCACTTACAGCTGTGCATATTTCATTTATCTGTATTTTTTTTATTCATCGGTATTTACTGTATTTAGTTTCAAGTCAGTAATAAGAACGTGTATGGTTTTATTTTATTTCTAATAGTTTTGTGTGCAAAGTTAATGAAAGTCAGCTATGTCATCAGTTAAATTATCTACGGTCTCTGTTGCATTTCCTATTTTTTATTACTACTGTAGCTATTTTTTTTTCCTTTAAGAATGCTATTTCTTTAATGCAGTATTACGACACATTCTTGTCCTTAGTGATTTGTGATTTTTTTTGTATGTAATTTTATTTACCTTTAGGAATCCTTGCATTGATGCCTACATTAACCCTTTCATGACCCATTGCAGACAATTTTTCTACATGTTGCACAGAAAGGTTAAATTTGTCCGGTACTGGGCTCAGTACCCAGTATCTTCCCTGAAGGTACCTACCAATGGTTCGCATCACTGCCATCAAACACAACAATAATGAAACAAGTTTTTTGTCAGCTACAGCACCTATCAAAAAAGTGTTTTATTTGCAACACCAGAAACCATAAATTAATTTGATTGGTTAATTGTTTAAAAAAAAAACATTTTTATTGTAAAAATCACTTTCAAGGCTGAAAAGTTGAGGCATATTGTTAGGTGATAAATTTTTCTGTGCTAGCAAAAATCAGCTTACTTTGTATACATTAAAACACCCAAGTACAATTTACTTACAATAATCATATTTAGAAATAGTTTCTGAGGTATACTACACTGCATGCACTTAGCTTTGTTGGCTTTGCTTTGTAAGCGCTTGGCTGCAATGTTTGCTTTGACTAATACTAACAATGGAACATTAAAGATCTGCCTGATTTAAAATCTTTTTAACTAATAAATAGATTAGTTCTTGCATCTTAGAAATTTTTTCCATTACTTCCTTAAAAATTATTAATCATGTTGAAACTTTAAAAGTAACTCTTTTCTTGTTTTAAAAGTCTGTCTTTGCATATAACTGTTCTCTCAAAATAGTTTAGCAACATATAAATAGTATATTGTATGTAGCTAATTGTACTTTTCACTCTTCAGTATCTCAATGCTATACTAACTTTGTCATTTATGATTTTTTTCCATCCTCATCCTTTTGTACACAGAAACTACCACCATCAGCACAGCAGAAATGCAAAGCACAACCCACACTCAAACACAGACAGAAGTACCAGAAATAGATTTATCGTCCACACAGACTTTCACGCCAGAAAAGACAGAGAAATCTGCTGTAGAGAACACAACCTTTGAAAGATCGACTGAATTCGCACTCTCGGACAATGACACACTTCTCACGACTGTTATCAACATGCTGACTTCAACGTTGTCTGGACTGATGACAAGCACACCGTCAGGGATGTCCGTGGTAGCAATTGAAACTTCTGCGATGCCGTTTCCTTACTCGTATGACGTATCCCTGGAAGCAACAGAAATACCAGGTATCACAGAGGAAAGCATGTTCACAGAAAAATCATCACCAGAGACACAAGCAGAGAATGCTCAAGGTCATGTGACAGATGACAAAAATGAAGCCACAACAGATTCAGCGGCCTCTATTTCAGATCATACAGAAAGAGAATTCCCAAACAAGTTAACCACGCCAGAGAGTGAGCAGACACACAGTATTCAATATAGTACTAATATTATTAGTCATGGAAATGATATTTCTATAAAATCTAATGAAATAACTCCTGTCACTGATGAATATGGAAGTACCATGGCAACGAAACAAATGAAAAACGTAGGAGCAGAAGTACCTGAAACAACCAGTGAAGTTATTAGAACAACCACACAAGTTCAGGAAATTACTTCCAATGCAAATGCTATTACAGAAAATATTGGTACTGACTCTTTAAAAACAAGGAATAATGAACTTCCTACTAGAGAAGAAGACACAGAAATGCCCATAGAAAGCACAGTTGCGAAATCTCAAGAGAGAACCAAAACACCATACACAACAGAATCCATTGAAACTAATTTTGTTAACAATTATACATTGGCACTGGTTCCTGATACGGCTACAGAGATAATAACTTTTAATACCAAGTCCACAACGAAAGCTGCTGATAAATTAACAGATGAAACCACACCAACATCTCTATTTTCATTGCTTGTTACAAAATTGGAAACTGTAATGCAGATTCTCACAGAAATTACCACACCAAGACCTAACACATCATATTCAGATTTGGAAAATACTATTGTTAGAGAAACTGCGGATCAACAGGCTACCACGAAAAATCCGCAGGCGTCATTATCTTATGGTACAACAGTCACAGTTGCTAAAGAAACGGAGGTACCTGAGACAACCACATCAACAGTGGCCATTGAAATGTTCACATCAGAGCATGCAACACAGCCTGACGAAAAGAACAGTGTAACTGATGTTGCCTTTACTGATACAAAATCATCCGATGTAGAAGTACCAGTAATTGCAGTGGTCCAGTTGAACGAAGCAAGCACAACAGCTGAAACAGTTACATCATATACACCAACAACAATTCAGCAGTCAGGTCTGCCAACAGTGCTAGAATCAACTACGACAGCAGATCAAACATCTGAATCGTTGGAGAGAACCACATTATCAGGTTACGGATTACCATCAGTGTTGACCGAGTCTGCATTGCCATCCGTAACTACACTAGCGGCCCAAACCAAATCGGAGGCAACTGCAACAAACCCAGCTGAACAATCTGGCTCATCATTAATGTTGACAGAGTCATTCTCACTGAGTGAGACTACTCAAGCAGTTCAAACCAGCTCTGAGACAATAGAAACAACTACAGATGAGCAATTTCGCTCAGCATCAGTGTTGACAGAGTCCTTCATAACCAGTGGAACTACACAAGCAGCACCAACAAAGAATGAGGCAACAGAAACGACCACAACTGTACAGTCCAACTTGCCAACAACAACTGAGTCATTTACACCAAGTTTAGTTACACAAGGAGTACAAACCAGCTCAGAGACAATGGACACAACCACATCTGAACCATTTGGCTCAGCATCATTCTTCACAGAGTCCTCCATACCTGCTGTAACTATCCAAGCATCCCAAATGAAGAATGAGGCAGTAGAAACAACCACAACTGAACAATCTGGCTTACCAACAATCGGTGAGTCATTTACACCAAGTTTAGTTACACAAGGAGTACAAACTAGCTCAGAGACAATGGACACAACCACATCTGAACCATTTGGCTCAGCATCATTCTTCACAGAGTCCTCCATACCTTCTGTAACTACGCAAGCAGCCCAAACAAAGAATGAGGCAGTAGAAACAACCACAACTGAACAATCTGGCTTACCAACAATCAGTGAGTTATTCCCACAAAGTGTAACAACACAAGGAGTACAGACCACTTCTGTCACAGTGGAAACAACCACATCTGAGTCACTCGGCTCCGCATCATTGTTGACTGAGTCCTCTGTACCTAGTGAAACTACCCAGGCAGTGCAAACAACAACTGAACAATCTGGCTTACCAATGTTAACTGAGTCATTTATACCAAGTGCAAGAACACAGAGAGTCCAAACCGGCTCTGATATAACAGACACAACCACATCTGAGTCTGCGTCCTCTGTACTGAGTGCAACCACGCAAGNTCATTCCCACAAAGTGTAACAACACAAGGAGTACAGACCACTTCTGTCACAGTGGAAACAACCACATCTGAGTCACTGGGCTCAGCATCATTGTTGACTGAGTCCTCTGTACCTAGTGAAACTACCCAGGCAGTGCAAACAACAACTGAACAGTCTGGCTTACCAATGTTAACTGAGTCATTTATACCAAGTGCAAGAACACAGAGAGTCCAAACTGGCTCTGATATAACAGACACAACCACATCTGAGCCTGCGTCCTCTGTACTGAGTGCAACCACGCAAACAGCACAAACAAGATCTGAAACGATTGAAACAATTACATCTGAGTCAACCCTACCAAGTGTAACCACGCAAGCTTCTCAAATAATATCTGAAACAACAGAAACAATCATGGCTGAACAGTCTGATTCACCACTAGTGTTAACAGAGTCATTTTCACCAATTGTGACTACCCAAAACGTGCAGCCCAGCTCTGAGATGATGGAAACAACCACATCCCAGCCGTTTGGTGTACCATCTTTGTTGACTGAGTTTTCTGCACCTAGTGTGACTACACTAGCAGCACAAACAATGCCTGATATGGTGGAAACAACCACAGGTGTATCAACCAGCTCACCGTCAACGGCTACTGAACACTTTGTACCTGACACAACTCTGCGAGAGATGGAAGAAAATGCTAACTCAGTTGAAACAACTACCAGTAAACTGTCTGTCTCNCAACCAGCTCACCGTCAACGGCTACTGAACACTTTGTACCTGACACAACTCTGCGAGAGATGGAAGAAAATGCTAACCCAGTTGAAACAACTACCAGTAAACTGTTTGTCTTNCAACCAGCTCACCGTCAACGGCTACTGAACACTTTGTACCTGACACAACTCTGCGAGAGATGGAAGAAAATGCTAACTCAGTTGAAACAACTACCAGTAAACTGTCTGTCTCACCAATAGAGCACACAGATTCACCTCTACCACATACTACTTCACGTGGCTTTGAAGGAAAACCTGGTTCAGCGCAAACATCATTTGGGCCATCTTTGGAATTGAATGACTCTACTGTTCCAAGTACTACAGTGCCTGTTGTTGAAACAGTATCAGAGTCTGAAGGTGGAACAACAATTTCTCAGTTTGGCATATTGTCACAGATCACAGAGTTACCTTTTCCAAAGTTCTTTACAACCCCAATGGTTCAAGCAGTTACGATGCCAGTAGGTGAAGGGAAGCCTACTGTTCCTAGTGTATTTAGCGCCGAGTTTACCACGGAAGGCATGACCGAATTGACGGGAATTCTTCAGCAGACCACTCTCGTTCCTGAAACCGCATCGGAGCTGACCGAATCGAGTACTCAGACGATGACAGAGACTAACACTGTATTCCACGAGACGACTCAGATGACAGATACAACCTCAGGTGCAGGAACTGTTTCGACAAACACAGCAGAATTGTCATCCACAGTAGCACGCACCACCACCACCCTAGCTCCCGTTGCAAACAGAACGTGTATTTCCGATGGCGACTGCACCCTGGTCGAGGCCTGCAAGCGAGGCGAGTGTGTGAACCCTTGTGCCGAGAGGGACAATGGGTGTTCGCACAATGCCCTCTGTATGGTTTCAAATCATGTACCAGTTTGTTCTTGCCTACAAGGACATACTGGAGATGCTACGGTGGATTGCCAAAGAGGTATACGACACTACAACAAAATTATTACACAGATACAAAGTCATAAGCACTGTAGCATTGTCATTTTGATTGTAAATACATAGCTAACTTTATCATTAAATACTTCAACTCTTATCTATTTCTTTCTTTGCTCGTTATTTTGTGTTGTAGTATTTGTAGTTTTTTAGTCACTTTAGCACAGTGAATGGTAATGCACTAGCTCTGAAATATAAAGATACTTTTTAAAGGCATAAATGACTGTTAATTATCTTAAATTAATGTATGTTACTTAACAACAGTAAAGCATTAATGCAATTGTACAGTAACCCAGCTAATTTAGCTATTCACCCTGTCTTAACTGTTCTTCTGCCAATACCTGCAGCCCTTCTAATTATAATTAAATGAATAAGCTTAACCTTTTAAAGGAAAAAAATAATTATTTTTACATTTAAATTTTTAGGTAATTCTGTTTTTGAAATATCATACTCATGAATTATATTTATTTGCTTCAAAATTATTGCACTTTCATTCATATTGTTTCCTTTCTTATGTATGATAATTGAAATACATTATTTTTAATTTTTTTCATGCTATAAATGTCTACATTTTTGTATATAACCGTTATTGGCAAAGATATTTGAGGCAATGACTAAATAGATATTCACACTGTTAATGTTGGTGTTACTAATATGCGCTCCTCGTATAGAACCCGGCACTCCCAAGAAACCCCACCCCTGTGAGTCTGACTCAGACTGTCTGGATAGTGAGGCATGCTACAAAGGGATGTGCGAAAATCCGTGCGAGTTTGCACAGGCGTGTGCAGATTCCGCGCAGTGTCGCACCAAGGCGCACAGACCGGTGTGTACTTGCCCCCCAGGATATGAAGGGAACCCTGCAGAGAAGTGCTTTCTGGCTGAACCATGTAAGATCACGTGACCGGACTTCCGATATCAGACCAACCCAAGTTCAACATTTGAGTCGTTCTGGTTTTACACGGTGCTTCAGCTTTTTTATTTATGAAGGCGTGGACAAGGTTGTGGGAAGAGTGTTGAGTGATGTCTTCGCGAATAAATTATTCTCATACCTCCATATTTATGTAATTTTGTGCTAAGTAGCATAGGATACTGGCCATATTAATGTTATGTTGAATATACTTGCTAAATTGTGTTTCAGCGCTGTGCGAATGTTTTGTACTCTGCCAAATCCGAAGATGGATACCGTTAGGCAAAAATTACTGTTCTGTTTTCCATTCCCATGTCCGGTGTTGTGTAGAAATATTTTTGTTTGGTTTTGATGTGATATGCTTGTATTAATTTTTTCCTTTAATGAGGACCATGTAACGACATTTTGTACAGCATAAATACAACTTCAGTCTAAATGTGTAAGATTATGCAAACAGCAGTATCAATAAAGCCCAAAATTATCTCTAATTAGTTTTGTGGTAGTTGCGTATTATGAAAAAGATTGCACAAACATAAAATTACTACATAAATTCACTTTAACTTATTTTTAAGTACTTCAGTTACTTGAGCCAAAAAAAAAAAATCAGCAAAGCGACTTGTTTTGTGCTTACAAACCAAATTTTCAAAATAATTTTCAAACCATTTCCAACACTTTTTTCATACAAAAAGTATGTGAACGCATGTGACTGGAGAAAAGCTGGCAACACAGGCAATTGTTTTTCCTATTTGTATAGTAGGACTTAGGACGTGGGTACTCCCGTCCGATCCTATGTCTTAAAAATACGGACCAGAACCGGAGTGTCCACTGTACCTATCCGGTTCTGACAAAACCGTGGTTTGATCGGAGTCAGGCAATCATCAGCTAGTGTGTGATGGGCCTAAAGGTTAAAAAAATATATATGGAAGAAGTGTTTTGTTTTTTCTGTGACGTAGGTATGTTGAAGGCCTTTCGCCAGAAGGTTTTGTAGTCACAAATACGAAAGTTAAATTTATAATTGTTAAATTTTAAACTTAACTCCATAAACCATAAAGTTATGGTTCTCATCAATCACAGGAATTTACCTTCAATTTTCTTGTGCCCCTGGGACACCTTGTTTCTGACGGGAGAGAGAAGTGGGGAGAATTCTGATGCTATTAACTTTTAACCTGCTGATACAAATGTTGTTACTTGTAATGTATTAGCCAACACTAAAGATAAGGCTCGGAATATTCGTTAATGCTTATCACTTTATTTGATTGCACTGAAAGAAGCGGTCATATCCATGAGCTTCTCAGGGATTTTTGCAACTTCGTAACTCTTCTATAGATGTAGTTTCTACTTCTTCCTTTCCCTACTGCGCCCTACTCTCTGGTACTGTCAAGCAGCTACCACTCGTGTTGGTAGGCCTGGTTTCAACCTCGAAGGTTGCCGTAAAATGAATTGTGCCACTCACTGCCAGTACTGCACTCCTGTTCGTGTGAAATGCAATCTGCGATGCGGACTGATTTCAGTTCATAGTTTAATTTTACATAGCAGCTTGTAACAGTTCCTTCTAACTTAACTCTCTTACATCGGGAAAGAATAAGAAGGGTTTAACATTCGAGATGAAATCTAGTTGATTACTGTTAAAGTAAAATAAAGGATTAAGGGGCAAAACTAATCTTAATTAATGAGGAAGCTGGGAGTATTCCAAGATGACTTGTGGTTGGAGCTAGCGTTCGCTAAAGGAAGTAAAAAAATTATTAATGAAATATTTTTACGTGAGTGTATAGAATCAATTATAATTTAATTTCTGTAAATGTAAACAGCTAAAATAAATTTTCACAAAGATTATGAAGTAATAGTTTACATATTTCAAAATGAATGTAGGGAATGTCACAGCTCCACATACGTATATCCTTGTGTTCTTTAAACAGCTCTCACAGTGTAGTAATTGTAAAAGCTCCAACTCTAAATGCTAAGTGAACATGCAATATCCGGACATGAGCTCGTACAGGATATATTAAAACTGAGAAATACTATATATATATATATATATATATATATAAAAAATGTGGAATGGCTCACAGAGGTCAGAGTGGACTTGAAAGCTCTCAACATCACAGAAAACGCCGTACAAGACAGAAACACTTACAGGAAACTGATTGACTCCACAAAACCTAAAACCAGAAATAAACGCAACTACGAATACATATTCACAGAAGAAAGAAAACAAGCACAATTAGAGAAAATGAAGAGGTACAGGACGCGAGAAAACTCAACCAAAATGGTTCATCACGCTCCTA
>NQII01000318.1:0-158574 GCA_002778355.1 Clitarchus hookeri | reverse complement strand
CACCGACGCCAGCCAACAGGTTGAGCGTCTCACTCTATGGCCATTCATTCTCTGTCTTAAAGTATTGGTAGTAAGGTCAATTTATTCTGCATTGCAGTGAATGCTGTGTAGTTGGTAAACGAGATTTTCCATTGCACAGTTGTAGCTGCTCTGAATAGGATGAGTCTGGGTGGTGAACCTGATGTTGGAGGTGGAAGATTGGGGCATAGCGCAAGAACTGCAACTGACTATTGTAAGGTTGAGACCCCAGCATTTTTTTTTGAGGTTGCATTTTTAAGAGGAATGGTTTGTTGGTTCCCTACATTCAGAAAATGTTTCATTGACATTGAAATTTTGTAAAGTACTTCCCACATTCAGGAATAATTTTTTTTTTACCCTTTTACTGTTTATAAAATTATAGGCTTATTTTTAAATACCAAGCTATTACATATTATTGTTGTAATTGTTATGTGCTCTTACTGACGCAGATATTGTAGTTCGACTGAACTTTATAAACTAAATTTCCTTCACAGTGTCAAACATACTGAAGTTATTATAAAGACTTCTGTGCTTGTTTTCTGAGATTTCCTCCACCTTACCCCTGTTAAATTGTTGGTGGAGACAATTGTAGGGTTTTTTGTAACCATTGTTTAGGCTCGAAGATATATGGTGTGCGGTGTAGTACAGCAATGTACAGTATTTAGTTATAAAAAATCCACCACAGTTAAAACATAAACTGCAAATTTTTTAGTTGGCAAAAATAAGATGACGTGCTACTTTTTGGACATGCGTATTAGAATAAAACGTATTCTTATGAAAGTAGGCTATTTTCTTTGGCAGCAGTCAATGCTTGTAGAGTATGAATGCCCCACTTCTCTTGTACCTTCATGCAACTGTTTGATCGCACCCCACAGAGCCTGTGAAGACACTGTGCCAGCCAGGACCTTGTGGCAAGAATGCAGACTGCTACATCAGCAATGGTCTGGAGCAGTGCTACTGCAAGCCGGGCCACCTAGGAGACCCGTACTCGGCCTGCCAGGCCGAGCCAACCAGCCCCTGCCAGCCCAACCCCTGCGGCCCCAACGCAGAGTGCATCGTCACCTCCCAAGGACACTCGATGTGCGTGTGCCCGCAAGGCATGTCCGGGGACCCGGCCGGGCCGGGCGGCTGCCGTGGCCCGGAGTGCAGGACGGATGATGACTGCACGTTGCAACGGGCGTGCATGGGCTACAAGTGCCGGGACCCGTGCCCTGGTGCCTGCGGGGCGGGAGCATTGTGCCGTGTAGAGAAACACCACCCTGTCTGCACCTGCAAACCAGGCCTGATCGGCAACCCTGTCGTTCGCTGTTCCGCTAAGCCAGGTATGTACCATCCCTAAATGCATTATCTTCACTTGCAAATGGTCCTGTCACATGTGTATAAAATTCTCAGTGTATAGACTTAGCAGTGATTTTTTTAAAATTTCGAGTTTTTTTTTGCACATTACAAATACATTTTCTATAGCAAAACCTTTCAAATTATGTAAGATATAATTGTGTCTCATCCACTTTAAATATTATTATTATTATTTTTTTTTTTTAATTTTTTTTTTTTATAGCAAATATGTTTAATTCACATAATCTTAACCTTTTACTGAATATTTCATGCACCCACCTCCTTTTTTTTTTTTTTTTTTTTTTGCCATTGATCAGTGCCACTGCTCTTCCTTCAGGCAAAACCTGAATAATGTTTGCAGTATTAATCATGTCTAATGACAGAATTTTTATTGCCTCAAGTTTAAGTCTTGCTATAAGGAGGTATTTCTCTCAAATGATAGATGTTACAGTGGGATATTATTACATGCAGTGTAAGCCAGTGTATTGACTAAAGATGTCACTATGCACTTTTCTCCTTCCCCTTAAATAAACTGCACAGGAAAGCTGTAGAAAGGGCATTTTTAACCCAATGCCAGTATTTTTACTGTTCAAATATATTTTATAGGATGAAAGAAAAAAGTGGTAGCGGTGTGGATTATAGTTTTCTTTTCCAGAAAAAAAGTAATATTTCCAAAACAATTCTTTACTAAGATACCTACATGTATATGTGCAGACACTGGTTTTACAGACAATATCTTACTAGGGAGTCGCCTTAAACTCCGTTACGCACGCGACATAAAACGTACCAAGTGCTGTCTGTTTTACAAACACACACTGCGAACTTTCAGCCTAACTCTGACACCTCTGTCTGCTTACCTACAGGCACTAGCCCTGTGGTCTGGAGGGTTGGGAGGGGGGTAGCCTGGAATGTCACGCAGTGTTGCCGCATCTCTGCCGGTCGACAGCTGTTTATCAACCTCGCGCTGCATGTGCTTATGCTTCTACCGCTTTTTGGGATTAAATCCACTGTTTTCTCGTCTCGTACATGTCTACAATCTGTACTTGCACAAATATGGTACTTGAGAGTGCAGACTATCAATACACTCAAAAAAATGTGTGTATAAATATGTTATGATGACAATGTTATGCAGTGTACGTAGTTGTATTGAACATCCAAGGTTTCCACACATCCGCGAGTGTCGTGGAACCATACAGTACTGCAGATAAGGCGCGCCGACTGTACATATATGTCTTAACGCCTTGTTGTATTTTAGTGGATCCCTAGACAGAGAGGAGTCCTGCACTTAACAAAAGTAGATACTCTATCTGATATAATTTCACAAACATTATCATAAACTAACATGCAATACTAACAAAATTTTACTCTTTTCCTTGATATAATTTTTTTTTTTTTCCATTTTTTTTCTTTTTATAGGCATTATATGTAGGGGATGGTACGGCCTATAATTTTTGTCACGAGATGTTCACATCAGGCAATTTACAGGCAGCCACTATATGTTTCAAATTTTTTTTGCCTTCCTTGTCTACTGATGATTCTTCCCTGCTTATACACGAATATAATTATATGCATCAAATTAACCTTGTTTGTTTTTTTTTTACATTTTCTAAATGAAAGAGAGGCACATTGTTATTGCCAACTAAGACAAAATGGACTGTAAACTCGAATTACTTCGGATGCGAAATTAAAACATTGATTGGAAGTGAGGCTGCCCGATTCACACTGCGCACCGCCATGATGCTTCACGAACAACTGAATGTTTGTGTAAGCCTCTTAATGTATGTACAGTTCTGTTATCACTTATCACACATACACATACATAAAGCCAAGATTAGAAACCTGCGCCGAGGATTTTGAAATGGACTGAACTAGATAGTTTCGGGGATGACGTGTTATGGCTAGAAATATGATATTTTTTGACCATTTAGTGAACACGAATGTATACTTGAAAACTTACAGAACGTATGGATTAAGGCTGCATTTCCACTAAATTAAAGTGCACCCTGTTGTTGACTTGGGCTGTGTGTATACCGTAGTGCCTTGTCATTTGCAGTGCCCCCACCAACAAGCGACCCATGCTACCCGAGTCCTTGTGGAGCCAACACGCAATGCCAAGTGATGGCGGAACGAGCCGTCTGCTCTTGCCTGGCGAACTTCCTGGGCGACCCGCAGACCGGGTGCCGCCCCGAGTGCACCCTCAACTCCGACTGCCCCCAGGACAAGGCCTGCCTGGATCGCCAGTGCAAGAACCCGTGCGCTGTCGGCTCGCTCTGTGGTCTGCGGGCAAAGTGTTTGGTCAGAGAGCATACTGCAACGTGCGTCTGCCCTCCAGGACACTTTGGAGATGCGTTTGTCCAGTGTGTGCCCAGACGTGAGTTCCGCTTTCTTTTTATTGTCCATGCATGAAATCTGGTAGATGGTGGGCTGTAGTTTTCAAAATTTTGCATGGTTTCCCCTCTATTCATTAGTTCTCACATTTTTTAGTTTTCCTGCATTCCATCTTGTAGAAAAGTTAGGGATTACTGTATTTACTGGATTCCAAGTCACACATTTTTTTCTGAAAATATTTTTGAGAACAAAGTACTATAAATTTTTTGGTTTAAAAAAAATTGTTTAGTGCAACTGTACTATGTGTTTGAATAATCATTTTTAGTTGTTACAGCTATGCAATTCATAGTTTATAAATTAAAATATTCATTTTCCAATTTTTAAAATAAGGTAGATAAGTTTTAAAAAAATTCTGTAAAGGTCCGGAATAAAATTATTTAAGCAAGGTGCGCATATTAAGTGAAGTTGGTCACAGAAGTTACTTGTTGTACAGATGGAATCATACGCGAAACATGAAATATTGTTTTTCGCAGTAATTTTGTACAAAACATATCGCACACAAAACATATCGCATTCATGTCCGTAACGTGAAAACACCCTCCTGAAAACAGCGGGAATTTCCACAGCAGCTGATTGAACATGTGTGTTTTTCCAAAAACAGGCTCTAGAGCGATGCGCTGTATTACCTGTAGTGAACAGCACAGCTATCTAACGGAGAACCGAGCAGCTGCACATGGAGTAACAGCTTACAGTGCAACCATCTAGCGGCAAGCATAGCAACTGCGCTTTGGAGTAACAGCAGAGCTATCTATTGGATCATGAGGCAACTACATGCTGGTGAAACAGCGTGGCCATCAATTGCATTATCGTGGAATTTCATGAGATATACAGGTTATCTTTAAATGAAAGCAATCCGTGAACGGCATAGCTGAAAAATTTCAATTACAGTTGCAATATTCCTTTAAAAATGCAGTCAATCATACTGTAAAATAAATAGTGGTCGTTTACACTGCATTTCAAATTGAATCCAAAAAGCTACGGCTGCAATTGACGTTTCAAACAATTGTGTGTGCATTGGCCATGCTGTATTTGTTGAGCAATGGAATTGAAATGCAATGCTTAGTTTACAATGACAGAAAAACATGTGCATTATTTTGGTTCTGTAAAACAAATGTGATTATTTCTTGCAGAATATATGTAATGGAAATATAGCAGCTCGGAAGCTATTTGAAGTCGATGAATCAAACTTGGGTCACTGGAGAGACCAAAGAAAGACGAACATACGTAACGGCATTTAAAGAGAGACTAAATCAAACCACGCAAGAGGGCCACCCCCGAGAAGCACGCAATGCAATAATTTGCTTCCAAAAGCACAATTTTCTCTTTTATTTTGACAGAAAACCATTTCTATAGAAGGCAAAATTCAGGAATTGAATTTCCTACTGAAGTGGTGATTCAATCTGTGGCCTCATATGTATACCAATAACTTTTCCGAGGATTTTCCCCAAAAAACCAGGAGCATCTTAGCGTCGATAATGTCTTAGATTCGATTAAATACAGTAATGCAGTGCATTATTTGTCATCCGTAATTTAATGATCCTACAATATTTTTAAGTTAAAGGAGGTTCAGAAATTTTATTGATTTTTGTATGTGCAGCTTGACTTATTGTTGGGAAATCGTACACTTATTTATGAATTTAAAATAAATTAAAATTAATTAATAATAAGTAAACCATTTGTTTTTTTAGGCATTGATTAACAAACTAAATTCCATAAAAAATTCTTTGCCATTCAGGGTTAGCCAATTACAAATAAGTACTAAGCCATGTTGCTACATTCTTAGAGTGTCCTGCCCATTGTATTTCTCCTATTGTGAAAACTATATTGCTATAAATTTTATTTATGCTGCAAAATATAAAACAGAACATGTAGATGTAATGGAAATTTAAATCAGTAAAGCGTGGGTAAAATGTGCATGCTAGTGTTACGTTCATTAGATGAAAGCCTGTAATGAGTAGAGGAAAATATGAACAGTAAGATGTTTGGAGTCAAATGAGACACATTACTTATAAATTTGAGCATTTTTGACTGCTGAAATGGCTGACAGGCTTCTGACATACGAGACTGCTAATGGAAACAGAAGCATTGCTGTGAGACTGTATGGCAGCACTTCTCCGACAGATGTGTGGTAAATCACTGAACAGTTGCATGTTTAAACTGGCAACTGTGAGAAACTCAAGCATTTAATGAGGACATGTGCAGACTCCTGACTTGGAGCACGAGAACCTACATTAAGTTGACGGTGCAGCCACAAGCTTGCAAGCTCTTCACTGCATATCCCCTTTTGTGGAGAATGCCACGCGAGCAGTAGTTACATCCCTCCCATCAACGGAAGATCCATAAATTGCAACCAGCATTTACCCTGGTTTTGTGGAGTTTGTGCAATAGTTTCTAAAGCAGACTACATTGTGGAGTCTCATTTTCTGGTCAGTGTGCTCTGCGCTGATGATGCATGTCTCACACATGAGGGGATGATCTATACACACAATTTGCATGTTTGGACAGAAAAAAAGTCAATGTGCTACAAGGATGCATGATCATCAGTGCCAGTTCGCCCTTAATGTATTGTTAGATATCATCAATAATGATGGACCATGCATACCTGCTGTCTCTCCAACCCAGTGGGCTATTATCAGTGCTCCTTGAAGTTATGTCGCAGGAATTCCTAGATGATGTTCCTTTGGCTGCTTGCAAAAGGATGTGGTTTCAAAGCAATAGTGTATCGGCACACTTCAGCCATGATGCTAAGGATTATTAACATTCGTTGACGTAAAACTTTTACCATGATGTAAATTTGTAGAGAGTTTTATACATGTGTATAGATAGTATGTATCAGGTTGTATATTATATTCTGTTGCATTTTATATTTGACAGTTTTGTTCAGAAAAGCTAAAGATAATGATATCTCCAGATTATAATGGTCTCCAAAATATTTGGGTCTGATCTCGGTACTCAAACTGTGCCAGATCATGAGTGAGTCTGAAACCAACTCTGGTTCTTCATCCTCGGCAAAATGTTGGTTGAATTTCACTTGTCAGAATCACTGTAGTGTACTATGATCTCATATTCAGAGGTTTCACTGTTCCTAGCTGTCTTCTGTGTATATGTGTTATGATTCTCCCAGAGTTGTGTGTGCCAAAGCGTAATGTGAATGTGTTGTGCTGTGCAGCGGTCCCCAGCCCTTCGAATGTTTCCAACCCGTGTGTGCCATCTCCGTGCAAGCCAGGGGTACAGTGCATCGTGCACGAAGGTACTGTGGCCATGTGCGTGGGCTGCGGTTACGGCACCGTCGGAGCTTCCTGCCGGCCGGAGTGCCTCACGCATTCCGACTGCAGCTTCAACCAGGCCTGCCTGAACAAGCGCTGTGGTGATCCGTGCCAGGGGGCATGCGGGATCAATGCTGAATGCCTCGTCATGAACCACAACCCGATATGCAGCTGTCCTAGGGGGCTCGTGGGCAACCCCTTTGAGCACTGTTCTCACCCACCATCAAGTACGTTCAGCTTCTAGTGTCACTATGTTCAAGTAAATAATGAGCATTTGTGTTTTAATTGTCAACACTAACATGGGTGATACAGGTTTCAGTGTGCTATTCATTTCTGGGTCAGTTACTCTTATTCAAGTCAAACAGAAACTCTTTAACAGCCAACAGGTGACTAAGAATATATTGGGAGAATGATATGTAATTTGGCATGGGAAATTTTATTCCTTGATTCTGTGTTACTTAATGATGATCAGTAAATAATCAATAATCAAGAATTAATGGATAACTTCAGTTATTTTTAAAAATAACCTTGGTACTAATTTTTTTTTTGTTTCACAAGTCATAGTTCCAACAACTTGCTGGGGTAGTGACAGATATTCATATGATATAAAATAAACATAAGGGCATTACTTCATTGCATGTGAAACATTCAGAGAAAACTAGAAAAGTTATAAATCTGACTGTGATATAAACAAACATCACTGTAAAGTATTGATCATGAAAGTCGGTCACATTTAGAAACATGTCATTTTCATACATCCTATGCTTGCTATCATACACTAAGTAAAACAAAAAAAAATATGGAACTTTGTGGCCAGTGAGTTACCATTCACATTAGTCATGCAATTGCGATCTATTCACAGCTAAGTACTCCCAACTTTTCTGTGGCACAACCTTGTTTCCTCCCCTTACGTGGCTGGTGAGGTGGGTGTTGGTTGCCTAGCAACCAGCAAGATATCCTCACATCCTTCCTCTCTTCAGCCACTGGTAGGGGGGTGAAGGGAGCCTGTGCCCGTGTAGGGGTGGTCGCTGTGTCCTCTAACTGCAGTTCTTCTCAGCCCAATCTGCTTCAGTGTGTCTCCTCCCCTCCTCACCCACACGCATCACATTACAATGATACTCACACTAAACTACCTCGGCGACAGTTTTTAACCAATTTTAACAATTTGTTTGCATATTGCATCATACCAATTAAGGTCAGTGATGTTACAGCAACTTGTATTTTATAGCTAGCCAACAGATGTTTTTAATCAATTTGAATTATGACTCCATCCATTTTTACAGAGGTTTGTCTATTTTTCTTGAAATTTTGGAATTTTTTTGACTTGTTTCCAAGAATGACTCTGTAAAATCACTACCCTTGTAAAATCCACACACACATAATTAAGGGTCTGCTGTATTATAATTTTGTGAGCAGTTGTTGACACATTTAGGGGTGACACATCTGTGATACTGTCCTGGTAGATGATAGTGAGTTTATAGTAGTACTAGATGCAATCTTAGCGCATGAGCATTAGAATAATATGGCAGGTGTAGCCGCCGTTCCACCTTAGGAGCATAAATAAGTTTGCACTGTGTCTTTTCTGTGAGGTAATATTTACAGTAATTTAGGCATAGAGGGCCCATGATCCACAGCCTCACTTACAGAAGTACAATCATTTCATGTCATAGCATATTTGGTGTCTATCTGTAGCAATGAAACTGGCATTCTGTATAAATGCAATTCAGCATGCAACATGCACGTATTCTGTTTTAACTTAATTTTTTATGATAAGAAGAGATTTTCACCAGTAAATATTACATTGTTAATGTATAAAGAGCAAATACCTTCATATTAAGAACATTAGTTTTGTAAACTAGTCAAGCTGAAGTGGAATTGGTTTATTTACGTTACAATTTTCCAACAGCGGAAGAGAAGACGGAAACATGCGAGAGGCGACAGTGTGGCTCCAACGCAGTGTGTAGAGAGCGGAATGGCGCTGTGGTGTGCGAGTGCAAGCCAGGCTACTACGGCGACTCGAACATAGGATGCCGACCAGAGTGCGTTCTCAACTCTGACTGCGCGGCGACCCTCTCCTGTATCAACAACAAGTGCACGAACCCTTGCACTGGGGTGTGTGGCGTTAACGCACAGTGCCAGCCTGTCAACCACATACCAGTGTGCTATTGCAAGGCTGGTCACACTGGCGATCCTTTTGTCAGCTGCTTCCCCATCAAACCAGGTAAACCTGCTGTCAGCACGTGTCCGACCTTGTCTCAGTTGTAACGTAGGCACTTCTTGTGCAGCTGTGTTGGGAACTTTGGTTTAAAAATGCATGCATCCCATATTTTACAGTTGAATTATAGTGATTAGTCACTACCATTTTTATTCTAATATAATTGCTGTTTACTCATTATTATGATTATTATTATATCTGTTATTACATCACATTAAATTTGACATATTTTGACATAATTTTCTGACTTTTGTACCGTCCATTTTTCTGCATTTTGTAAATCTCAGTTTTGCCAGTACAACTCACCCTAGCAAAATTGTAGGATGATTAAATCTTAAGTGGTTTATGGTAGTTTCCCACATCATTTAAAGAAAATGCAGTGTAATCATATGTAGTGACTGTCATTTTTTTTAAATATGGTACCTGTGTACCATCTGCCTCCATGTAAGACTCACACCCCAAGTTTTGAATATCCTCCCAGGGTAAAATATTTTTACATACTCAGCTCTAAAACTTTGTGTTTCAGTGCACAGATATGTTGTACAAGCCATACGTTTTCAAACTAAATGTGGCACAAACTCTACCATATTTACTTAAAATAAATGGCCCTAATTTTTTCAAAAAAAATTTATGTATTGGAAAAAGGGTGGGCATTTTACATGTGATTTAGGCAGTTTTGCCACCCAGTAACAAGTGCCGCTGCCTGCTGAGTAATCAATAACATGAGTGAAAGCTATCACAGGTACTGCCTGAGGATGTTATAAATATCTAAACCCGAAAAGTCACCTATCTCATGGCATGTCACATCTTCAGCTTGAATGTACATAAATAGAGTAAACGTGCCATTATTTATAATTGCCATTAAAAATTTGCTTGCCGATGGAAAACATGGGAAACCGTAACAAAAACTTTGTGTTTGAACGGCTCGCGTGCCGGGCCTGCCGCGTGCCGGGCCTGCCGCGTGCCGGGCCTGCCGCGTGCCGGGCCTGCCGCGTGCTTGTGGACCGGCCTGAAAGCCGTGTTCCCACTCCACCTCCCGTAGCAAACATCTGTCTTGTTTCTCTGTTTCTTTAAATGTCAAGCGACTGACATTATCACTGTTGTAGCCGTGCACTTCTGTGTTACGATGGACCCGACTACTGTATTTTAAGTCCTGTATTTTTCTCAAAAGCAATAATTTCCATGTAAGACATGTGCCCCTTCTTTTAAAATACATTTCTAAGAAAAAAATGTGTAGAAGCCACACTGCTAAATGTAGTAGTTTAATTTCTAAACTATTTAAGATGATTCCATGAACTAGAGTAGCGAGCAGCATGGTGTTTTGTTTAATAAGAGTAATTTAACATCATAATAGAAATGTTTTTGTTCTCATTACTTATACACTTTAGTTTCAGCTCGTGTTGATATGGAAACTGGAGGACACAAGGCTGTGCTGACATCAAAGTGTTGTGTCTCGTGTGCAGGTACAGGCGTGGAGAGGCCCAGCAACCCGTGCGATCCATCTCCGTGTGGACCTTACAGTCGCTGCCTGGTCTCGCCGCAGGGCCATGCTGCCTGCTCCTGCATCCCTGGCTACCAGGGCTCGGTCCCTGCATGCCGGCCCGAGTGCATCGTCAGCTCCGACTGCCTGCTGACGCACGCGTGCGTCAACCAGAAGTGCGTGGATCCTTGCCCGGGAACGTGTGGCATAGGCGCGCGATGCTCTGTCACCAACCACAACCCGATATGCAGCTGCCCGCCCGGTCAGCAGGGCGACCCCTTTGTCAGCTGCTACATTCCAGGTAACCCAGCAACTGAAAACAAAGATGCGAAATTCTGTACCTGTTTTAATGTTGGCAAGCGTGGCCAAAGCACCTCCTGTTATCACGTTTTCGTTAGTGTTTGTTAAATATGCTAGACACTGGTATCTTATAGAATGGGTAGATGTGCTGTGAGTAGCCGCGCTACAATTATGTAGTACAAGTCAGTGGAGGAAGACAGCCACAGACGAATTATATGGGTGGTCAATAAGTCGAAGTTGTGGTGCTCACTGGACAAAGCAAAGAATATGCACAAGAGAATTTGATACTAGAGAAATGGGAATTACTGTAGTTTCAAGACGACGTGGCATGGACTCGACTAATGTCTGAAGGCATGCAGGAGGCAATTCACACCATGAATCCTGCAGGGCAGTCCACAAATCCAATCTGTGCCAATTTGAGAAGGGGTTGCACGTATGTCACGTTTAATGATTCTCGTCAGTCGTCGTTTGTCCCGTTCTTTCGCGATCTTTTTCCGGCCGCAGCGACGTCGAAGATGTGACGTTTTACCGGATTCCTGATATTCACGGTACACTCGTGAAATGGTCGTACGCGAACATCCAAATGCTATCGCTACCTCGGAGATGCTATTTCCCATCTCTCGTGCGCCGACCAAAACACAACGTTCAAACTCATTTAAACCTTGATAACCTGCCATTATAGCAGCAGTAACCGATCTAGCTCCGACCGCATTGCGTTACTCTGATTGGTTCCATACCTCTGTTATTTGCATACGCACACCTATACCAGTTTTTTTGGTTCCTCAGTGTATAAAGAGCAGTTTCACACGTGCTGGACAAAGAAGGAGGGTTGGGCGGCCACCACCAGGTAACAGGGTGTATGATCAATAACCGGCCAGCCGTCCACAGACCACACCCATGGACTGCCTACCTCCCCTCCTATGGGTCTTCTTTCCCACAGCTGTCTTTGTGCACAACCGATACTGCTCTCCAGGCGCTTACGATCACACCCATAGATTGCTTGCCTGTTCAGTATTAATTATTTTTACGTACATAAATGCATACACCACTGCAGTGGACGTTTTGATATGTCTTCACTTATTGTTACCATCTGAACACTGCGGACAAATGTGGCTGTTTCATTACTCTACCAAAATAAAATGCACACGTTGCTTCGAAACACTTCAACATGTGAAATGTTTTTTTTTGTAATTTTTATAGTGCTGTATGGAGTATATGTTATTAAAAGAAAGTATTCTATTGTTTATGTTGTTCTCCATTATTGATTACGTGGTGCTTTTTTATTTATTGAGTAGAACACAACATACTTCTGCAGTTGATGTTAACATTAAATGAAATCATATGGCATGTTTATATTGACGTTAGTAAAAGAAAAAGCTACAAAGGGTTTTCAAAAGTGCTCACTTTATCATAAACAGTGTACGTATAGTGCAACAAGCTGGCGCTCTTTCTATTAATTTTAACGAAATCACGAGTCCATATAAAAGGCACGGGTTGTCATCACTCATTCACAAAATTAGGTGAAAAATATTGCCAAATCAGATTCTAAAAAAAACTAAGCATAAGTCATTAACAATCAGTAATAAAAAAAAACCAAGAGAAATCCAAGTTATATACATGCAAGCAGCGTGAGAAGGCGAGCGCGCGAGAGCACAATGGCAGGACAAGCGCGTGACCTTTAAGTGTGCGCTGAAACATTGAGCCACCTGAGAGGTTGATGGTGGGAGGAGAAGCGGATTCAATGAGTATGACCTGGAAGAGTGGTATCTATTTTTATGTATGTGCTGTGTCCAGTACAGTGCTCGCCAAAATAATTACAAAGTTAAACGACAAAAAAAGTGCAACAAATTTATTTTCAGCTGTTTTCCCTCAGATTTTTTTTACTTTTTCCATTCATATTTTCTACGGTTCCTCAAGAAAGTCATTATAGAATGCCGGGCACAATAAATGGGGTCTGTAAAGAGATGTTGTACGGTAGTGTTTGTTGTCTAATATATGGTGTGTTGTTTATAGACACCAGTTTGTGTTTCATTTCAGTAAGCCCTGTACTTTGTAAGCAGCAAATGAAACTAAGTGAAATAGGTTTAATGTATAAGAGAGCATGAATTTAGGGGAATGAAAAAGTAATTGGAATTGTATTTCGTAAGTTGCTTCTTTTATTTCCATTTACTTATCTTACCAACACCTCACTCTTATTGTAGGTATTTCTACAAGTTTTCCATGCAAATTTTTAAAAAGTTTTCCAGAAGTTAGTTTACTATTAATGTGTAGGAACATTGGTTAGGAAGTACTTGAATTTGAAGTGTGTCTCTCTGTCTCTCTCTCTCTCTCTCTCTCTCTATATATATATATGGAATACTTGGGATCAACAATTAAAAAAATTAACAATCAAAATTAATTGTTAAAAAAGTTAGTAATTTTTAACTTATTAGTTAATTTGAAAATTAATTAACTTTTAACTTATCATTAAAATATCTGGTTAACAATAAAAACTAACGCTAGGTAACTTTGAAATTGCCTGGAGGCCGAAGATGACAACAAAAGATATGAAAATGCCAGTAGTATCTTGACAAATTTCTTAAATATGCGCAACTATTTTACGGCTAACGAGTTCCACACCACAATATCTTTGAGTATAAATTGTAAAATGTTGGTTCATCATTTTGATAAGTAGGCCTGTCTGATTCAGCAACCAGCAACAAAGTTGTGGTAATTGTATTTTTATAGAACTGGAAATTTTGAGGTTTTTTTTATAAATAAACTTTGTTTTTGAAACTTTATTTTAACTCAAATATTTGTTGTAGTTCTTTTACTTTTAACATTAATCAGTTAATGTTTTTGAACTTAAACTTTAATCAGTTAGCTTATTTTGTTACTTTACCAAGTATGACACACACACAAACACACACACACAGATATATATATATATATGTATACATAAACTCACTGTTATGAAAGCAACTGTTTATGCTAAGGAATGTTTTATGTTTTATGGGAACAGATGAAACCGCCAAAGTGCCAACAAACCCTTGCAACCCAACGCCGTGCGGCCCCAACTCGCTGTGCCAAGTGAAGCAGGGCCGTCCAGTGTGCTCCTGCGTCGCCAACTACTACGGCAGCCCGCCATTCTGCCGGCCCGAGTGCGTCCTGAATCAGGAGTGCCCACGGGATAAGGCATGCATGAGCGAGCGCTGCGTCAACCCGTGCAAGGATACGTGTGGTGCCAATGCTAAGTGTGATGTGGTGAACCACACACCTTACTGCAGCTGTCTGCCGGGTCATCAAGGAGATGCCTTTGTTGGATGCTCCAAAATACCATCAGGTACGCCAGTTAACCAGCACCAGAAAAATTTTTTTTTTTTGCACATTTCTGGAAATTTATGTTTGCGCTAAGATTTTATGCTACAATTTGTGGCTTTACTCTCTCATGCTTTGATCTAAATAAAGTTGTGATCTTCAACATACCCTTAATAATGTGATTTAGATAAAATTAGAACTAGCAATAAAGTTTTTAACGATATACAGTAACTTTTTTGTGCTGTTACAGCCGTTCTGTGGCCTAAAACTGAAAAGTGCTTATGATTTATGTCGCATTCTCTTTACATTTGAAAATTACTTTCAGATTTATCTCAGTCAGCTGTAAATGAGTCAGTAGGTGCCATGAAAAATGTCATGTTGAAAATATTTTGAAATATTACTTTAAGTCCTATAGTAATGTGTTTCTCTTAAATTTTTCTGCAGTGACGGCCTTGTAAAATTAAGCTATAATATTTACATACATATTATAGTTTTCCAAAAAAAAAAAATATTTAATTTAACTACAGAGATATTTGTGGTCTAACTACCAAAAATTAATTCTTATTTTGCAGTTAACTATGCTATAAATAATTCATAGGCAAACTTCTTAAAAAAAATTTAAGTTCACCTTATCGGTGGAATGTTGAGTACTGTTTTTACTATTGCGTGAGTTACACAACAAATATTTTGAAACAGGACACATGATTCTAGATTTTGCATAAATAAAATACTGGTAAAAAAATGTTACAGCCATCATTGCAAATTTTCAGGCTATAGAATTGGAGTTAAACTAATATGAGTATTTTCTCACCTCAGATTGGTGCTAAACATCACTTTTGTGTGTGGCTGTCTGTATATGGCCAGTTTATCTTCTCTCCATAATTTTCAGTAGTTGTAGCAGACATTATCAGTTTGTTGGATGCATGTCAACATAGGAAAAATGAATATGTTTCAGAATATTGGTCAATTTTTTTTTAAAGCTTACATTCAGTTGAACATATTTTTTTTAACCGAGGATGTAATTGTGTTAATTGTTGGTAACTGTGTGTGCAGTCGTGGTGACGCCAGTGACGTACGACCCGTGCAACCCATCACCCTGCGGGGAGAATGCACAGTGCTTGACCCAGGATGGGGCAGCTCGTTGCACCTGCATACCGCCCTACGTGGGCAACCCGTACGCGGGCGGCTGCCGTCCGGAGTGCGTCCTCAACTCCGACTGTGCCAGCAACCTGGCCTGCCTGTCGAGTCACTGCCGCAACCCGTGCCAGGGGCTGTGTGGCGTGAACGCCGGCTGCGATGTTGTCAACCACGTTCCGGTGTGTTACTGCCTGCCGGGCCACACGGGGGACCCCTTCCAGTCCTGCCGCAAAGAGAGCCCCACCAGTAAGTGCCACTCCCCTCCATACGTACGTTCCAATTACGCTGTCAAGGACATGAATGTCCCTTCCCATCAAGGGAATAGCTTACATACCAGCACATCCTACCTACAAACTTGGCTCCTACGATGTTTAGTTTCTTTTTTGGTGCCTTGGCCTCCTCAGCTGTTGAATGGGACAGCTACACTGGGATGTTGCACATAATTTGGGGAAGAATTTTTGTGCCTCAAATATTCATTTAATTTTTGACGATTTAACTTATTCGCTTGAAATTTTGTCCATGAATCAGTCTGTCAATAAAATATAATTAACATACCCAGTTATTAAATATGTTAAACAATAGTAGATTCTAAACAGTTTGCATTTATTTGGCATTGTGTTTAAACGTGGAGAATTTATGTATTTTGCAGCAGATTTTATGCATGTAAATATCAGGTGAATTTTTTTTTTTAAAGTTTTTCTGTGGTAGATTATTTAGTTCATTACTGTAAAATTTAAATCACTCTCAGGTAACATTTTTGAAGATTTATAGTGTGCATCTGGAAAGAAATGATTCTTTTTTTTGTAAGAAAAGCCAGAATAGTTTCCAATGCCAGTATACTTTCTCTCACATCCTCAGAAGGTCAGATATATAAGAGTAGTGATAAAATTTAATGATAATTGGCTGAGAAGAGCAGAACTGATTTTTAATGGTTATAAAATTTGTGTAACCCCTTCTAACAAAGCTAATAGTTAAATGAAATTATAACAATGATAGTGACTTTGTCAAATTGTCCGTTGCAGCACTGCCGCCAAAGAATCCTTGTGATCCTTCACCATGCGGACCGAACAGCGTGTGCAGAGTGGCAAACGGGCACTCTGTCTGCTCTTGTCAAGCGGGATACCTCGGAAGTCCCCCGTCGTGCCGACCGGAGTGTGTGGTGAGTGCCGAGTGCCCTCAGCACAGAGCCTGCATCAACCAGAAGTGCCAGGATCCATGCCCAGGCACGTGCGGCGTCGAAGCTCGCTGCCAGGTTGTCAACCACAACCCCATCTGCAGCTGCCCACAAGGCTTCACCGGCGACCCGTTCTCTCTGTGCGTGCGTGAAGGTAACTACTGCGCTCACAACATTTTTTTTTATCATACCATATTTATTTTAAATATGAACCTTAAATTTTTTTGACGAAATTGGCAGCTCAGAAACTTTGTAGGCATTATATTTACAACTCGAGCCATTTTGCTTGCCAGTGAAGCATGTTGCTGCTTGCCGTCCTGTGCCAGGCGATTGATAACGTAGACTAAGCTGTTGAGGTCAAAGGACGGAGCACAACAGGTTTCCTCCGCTCCTTTGCATGGTTCGCCACTCCTAACTGGAATTCCGCAGTATACAGCAACTTCCTCTCCTGCCCACGAGTCGTCACTCGTTCTGCAATAACTTTTCAACGTAAACCAAGTCTCATGCCTCTTGTGCCACTACTGTGCACAACTGCTCACCCGCCTGCCTGGCTGCTTGCTAACAGGCCAGGTTTTTATGGTCCGAAGGCCAGCATTCCCTCCATCCTCCCGCACTGTAACTGTACTCGGATGAGTAAGACAGTGCAAGGCATTTTCTCCTCTTGTCTCTTCGGGCCATTTACTTTTTTTGTGCCCGTTACATGGTGTTCTACCGGTTTTCTCAATAAAAACCTGTCCTCCTCGCCGATCTGAGATATTCCGACTTCCCTTTTTAAGGAGCCTTTTCCTGAATACCCCATTATGAGTCATCAGAATTTTGCTCTGCTTGCCATTTATTGAATTCCTCGAGTCTTCTTCCAGTTTTGGTGGCAAACTCACCCCATGTGTGATGCAGAGCTTCGTCATTCATTACGTTTCCAATTTCTAAGTGAATGCCCTTCTCCTCTGTGATTTCTTCAAGCCAAGTCCTTATATCTTCCGTCTTCAGACAGTCGGAAATCACATGTTCAACTGATTCATCGACTCCACATACCTCACACAACGGAGATTGCACGAGCCTCATGCTGTACGACTTAGCTTTGAAGTTGCCGCAGCCAGTGTACAGCCGCATGCTGTGGTGGTTCGTTCTAATCCACTTGCATTCCACACTCTCTCTAATGTTAGGCAACAACTCATGTATTAGCCTTCCATTTGCAGAAGCGTCCCACCTCTCCTGCCATTCTTCCAGGATGTCATCCATTATTTCATCCTTCTCTGCCTTCGTCATCTTTGAAGCTCGCGCTCTCTCCGTCGTGATCCCTCTATATTTGACCAATAGGTCAGCAGGCAACGCACCCACCACAACTGGGAGCGACTCATTTGGCGCAGTTTTACATGCTCTTGTCACTGTCAGCAGTGCAGCCCTTTGAGCACTAATGAGCTTCCTCTTATGCTATGAAAGTTAAGCTCTGTAATACCACTGCTCCGTAAGATATAATGGCCTCAAAAACCGCTCTATATATAGTTTTTAGCGTATTATAATTGAGGCCCCAGCTGGTATTACCGATTCTTTTCAATTTCTGGGAGACCACCACTGCCTTCCTAGAAATATATTCAATATGTTTGAGGAAGCTCATCTTGTCATCCATGATGACTCCAAGGTATTGAACTCCTGTACATTCTCCACTGAGGCCCCCCCCAAATTGCATGGTCGGTGGTCTCTGCGACTTTCCCTTGAGCATCATGGTCTTCGTTTTCTCTATTGAGAATCAAAGCTTTGTAGTTATTGACCATTTCCAGGTCTTTTCCATGATCTCTTCTGCCTTTATCTCCAACTCTCTTCTAGAGTTTTCGGAGATCAGCATTAGCCCATCATCCGTGTATCCAAAGACAGTGCATCCAGAGGGGGGACCCAGTTCCAGGAATCCATCAAAGAGAATGTTCCATAAGATCGGTCCAATGACCGAGCCCTGGGACATCCCTTCGTTAACTTCTTCTTCACCTGCATGGTCTTTGCAGTGTACTGACTCCTTCTGTTGTTGAAGAAGTCCTGAATAACCCTATAGATGTTCGCAGGACATCTATACCTTTTCAACTGATACATCACCTCCGGCCACCAGGCATTGTCAAAAGCACCAGAGATATCTAAAAATATGGCCATTATATATTTCTCTGTGCATCCCCATAGTCTTCATCACATCATGGAGGGCGAAGTCAGTTCTCATACCCTTCCTGAATCCATATTGATTTTCATTCAGGGTTCTTTCCGCCTCCAAGGCCATTATCAATCTTCTATTGATTAATTTCTCGTAGACCTTGCCTGGCACCGGAAGCAACGTCAGCGGCCGGTAAGACCTAGGGTCATCTGGCTTCTTATTATTATTGCCTCTGTATTAAATTCTCATGCACCCTTGTTTCCAAGGGGAGGGAAACACACCGCTCCGAAGACAGTCATTGTAGATCTTCAGCAGTACCTCCTTTATCCTGGAATAACACCTTTTCAGTATTTCAACAGTTATCCCATCCTTTCCAGGAGCCTCACCATTGTTCGTCTTCTGGACGGCTGTCGTCAGCTCCTCCAGTTGAAGTTCCGGAGCATCCTGTATCTCAGGAACTATTCCCATCGACTGTCTCTTCACGGCATGCTCCTCCCCCTCTTCATCCATGGAGTCATCCGGCAGAAGCACATGGAGCAGAGCCTCCATCGATTAATTTAAATCTGTTATTAGGTGATCATCAACTTTAATAAACGGTGGTGGTGTAGCACTCTTCAGTTTTCCGGCCGCCAGTTTGTACACTGAACCAAAAGGATCTTCATTTCCGGCTCGTGTAACAAACTCCTTTCATGACTTGGCCTCTTCTTGCGCACCCTTCTGAAGTAAGCCTGCTTCTTTTCTTTGTATCTTCGGGAGAATTGCTCTCGCTCCTCACCCCGAAGACCATGAAGCTTTCTTCTCTCCCTCCTTAATTCCTTCCTTTCTCTCTCCAAGACAGGTTTGGAAGTCCTTGAGTAGTCTTCTGGAGATTCTCCTCACATGTGTCTTGTATGATCTTAGTCACTGCTCTGACTCTGTCTTCCACAGTCTCCAGACTCAGTTCAGGACACTTTTGCAGCTTACCCAACAGGGCCCGGTCTCAATTCTAAGACCTTCAATGATTCCCAACAAAATGGTTGTTTTTTCGACGGGGTTTTTATTCAGCAAGACTTTTTCGATTGAATTCTTTTTCATGGTTCCCCAAAAGATGTTTTGAGAGGGTCGCTATTCCAGTGGTCTTAGAAACGAGAGTTGACTTTATGCATCACAATTGTCAATGCACTTTTGGGTTTTTTATTTACACACAATTTGATTGCACCATGTTTTAAAATATTACTGTACTATATGTGCGTACTTCCACTCCTGTGGGTTTACAACTTGTGAAACAGAAAAGTTAGTAACAGCGAGCAGGTGAAACAAGAGCCATGTGCATGTCTGTGCAGCGCCCAAGCCCCCAGCGCCAGAGAACCCATGCATGCCATCGCCATGCGGAGCGAATGCCGACTGCCGAGTGGTGGAGGGACGGCCTGTGTGCTCGTGCCTGGCGGGCATGCTGGGCGCTCCTCCCAACTGCCGTCCGGAATGCCTCATCCACCAGGACTGCCCCACCCACCTGGCGTGCCTGCGTAACAAGTGCGTGAACCCGTGTGCGGGCTCGTGCGGCTTCAACGCCCGCTGCTCTGTGCACAACCACCAGCCTGTGTGCAGCTGCGACCCTGGCTATGAGGGCGACCCCTTCTCTGGCTGCAACCTCGTCGCAGGTCAGTCCTCCTCACAGTCCCTGCTCTCCGCACTGCATGCTACACTTTGTTCTCTTCAGTTCTTTGATGTTATATCTAATATCAATCTCATTTTGCTTTTGATGTTTAAACAGTTTATTTGAACGTGAATGGTGTACATTAAGTTTGGGACGATCAGCTCTGATGATGTGGAATAGAACATAGAAATTATTGTGATGAGTAATACTGATTGTTACTATCAGTCTTATAATGATAGAAAAATGTCGCTGTAATGGTGTACACGGTATCTGTGTTAACACAGTCTATTATTTAATGTTTGAAAAAGTATTCTTTTCTCATTTGATGATTGTTGTGGATGGAGCTCAAAAAGAGTTCAGTCGTATAAACCAAATCAATGTACATATTTTTTATAAGATATTATGAATTAAATGTATTTAATGTTCATTTCCCCTACTAAGAGTAAATTTTCCTGCAATAAGCAAAGTATGGATGATGTGGAATTTTATACACTGTTAACCAGAGATATTGAAACATCATGAAGGAGACATAAAATCATTATGGAATTAATTACACATGATTAAATACATTTTTGATTAAGGATATGCATTGAGGCATATTCCATTAACAGATGAGGACAGAGCAACAAGATTTAATTTGGAGTGTGCCTTTCTTCTTTTGGAGGTAATGCAGACTGCCACTTGATGGGGCATGAAGTAATATAGAGCCTGAATACTGTGTGGAGGTGTATTCCACCATTGTGCCTCCAAGTGCTGATGGAGTTCTTCAAGCGTTTGGGCAGGTTACAGGTGCTGGAGGAGATAGTATCCCAGCCAGCCTATTAGTGTTAAATATAGTGATCTCGCAGATAGTGTCTGTATCTTGTAGAGAACATTACATGATGACCATGGTATTTGGATGCACAGTATTGGGCTACAGAAGGTAATTATATAGAACAAGGGCTTTTCCCCAAAATCGGGAAAATAATACCTGCAAACGTTATATATAGTCATTACTAATCACACTTAATAGGAGTATAATTGGGGCTTCACGTAATTTGCAGTATACAACATTAAATGTGATAGTGAGAAGGGCTATGAAGATTGGGAAGTTTATGCGGTAAAACACATAAATTTTGTGTCCAATATATTTCTATTGGGTCACTTCATTGTACTAAATGTCAGAATACTTTTGGAACCAAACCTTAATTAACAAAACGTGATTCACAGGGTATATTTACACTGACGCGCTAAGGTTATACAGGTATAAACCACTGTAATCAGTCAGTGTTGGAATATCATGTAATTCTGTTGAATGTCTCAAGGCTTAGCTTGTCTATATTCACGAGAGGATTGTACTACGTAACATATAAGTAGTGGAAAAAATATACATACTGTATATCCTACAAAAATACGTTCACAGTTGTTGTATACTAGCAGTTGATGTGTATTGCCATGATACATTCGTTGACCAATCATGCATAGACACAGGAAACAAATGCGCAACGATTTTGTTATAAGTGACGGGTGTATGCTGGGAGAGTGCGCAATTTCAGTGTACCATGTGAGTTTGACCATGCGAAGGAGTGTGAAATCGTGGCTTTGGATGGCCTTGGCAGTTGCAGAGGCAGACGTAGTGTGATATCTCGACTTTGGTAGCAGAAGTGGAGAAATAGCCTGGGGGATGTTAAAACAGGTTGCAGTGATTACCCCCCTGGTATCCTCTCTCCGCTGATGCTGAGATGGCAGGTTGCTGGGTAGCGAAGCCTGTCCTCGGTCCTGAGGCTTCTTCCCGTCGGTTGGTGTAGACCTTTCTAGCCATGTGGTCTGACTTCACAACCTCCCTGGCTAGAGCCAAGGCTTATCTGACTGCTTTCTGCTGCCCAGCCCTATGGTGAGGCGTTTGGGTGGTAAAGAGAGAGATACGTATAAATGGAATAGGTGTTCCGTAAGGGTCAGCACAACTCTAGATGGCAAAAGGGCATATAAAAGGGGTGGTAAGAGATTGCTTCCCTGGAGGGCGGTGATTTCCCTCACGGTGCAGTACCCCACACAACACAGGTTTCCTCTCCCAGGATAGCGGAGCGAGCGGGATTATCGCCGGCACTCCGGTTCTCCGTGAGGAGGTACACGAGTTGTGCATTTAGGTGACCACCACTGTAGGTCTCCAGCAAGTACGCAGGTAGGGTAGGGTAGGGTTATCGCTGGCATGCCTCGTACTCCACTGAAGGTTTCTACAGCAGCTAACCACTCCTTTCCAGTGGTGACTGATAAGGCACGGTTATCGCCATACCCCAGTTTCCGGCTCAAAGAGCGAAGTTAGGTCTGAGTATGCCTGAAGGGTGAGTGTGTGGGACGAGTTGGTGCCAACTCCTGGAAGAGTGTTTAAGGCANAGTTAGGTCTGAGTATGCCTGAAGGGTGAGTGTGTGGGACGAGTTGGTGCCAACTCCTGGAAGAGTGTTTAAGGCACCTGGACGAAACCCAGTAAAACGTCAGGTTTTGGAAGAAAGAGAGTGGGTAGAGAGTAATTTATATCTGTTTTGTAGGTGAACCCATAAAACAGAATAAAAACCAGCCTGTACCCACACCAGGCCTGAAGGGCCAGACCTAGGTTGCTAACTGCTGTAACGGTGTAGTACATTTGTTAGACGTGGGGCAAGGGCGATCCCGAAGTACTGCGAACTTGGAGACGAGCGCAAGGGCTTAGCACTATGGCTAACATAGCAGGTGAAGTGAAGAGCTTGCAGATGAAGCGTAGGTCGATGTGTGCTGGGCAGAGTATTGGTGTTCAACTGAGCTGAGGTGAACCAGACCAATCGAACTGCAGTCTGCGGCTGGTACATATACATTGGGCCCCAGGGCGAGTGAAAGGATCGCGGGGAGGGCAGAGAGAGAGAGGGATGGAGGTGAAAATGGGTGATAGCAGCAGAGCGCTGGGCTACTTTCCTCTCCGTGCAGCGAACAGAGGGCAGAGGGGTGGAAGGGTGTCGCATGCCCAAGCGGTGGTGTGATGCAGACATACAGTCGTCAGCAGCAGCTCCACGGGCAGGCTACCCTTGCATCAACACGGGTCAGGGGTGTGTATGGCTAGCGGAGCTTGAATTGGGTAGGGGTGGGGGCGCGGCTGTGGCGGAGACTAGAGGGTCAACAGATGTCGCCCGTGGCACGTCATGATAACCATATGTACTGTTTTTATTACGGTTTACAAGAAAAGAAACATTAAATGAAACCAGAAAAGTTTTATTTCCTGTTACTATAATTTTAATTAAACTTTATTGTACAATNGAAAAGAAACATTAAATGAAACCAGAAAAGTTTTATTTCCTGTTACTATAATTTTAATTAAACTTTATTGTACAATTAAATAAATTAATTTTAACGTTTGTAGTTTATTTAATTTAAGATATATTATTTCTCATTTTTTTGCAAAATTATAGTTATTAAGGTTTTCTTTTGAAAAAAATTTCTGAGGAAAAATGTGCTGTAATTATAAATTTTTGTAAATCCTTTTTATCAACAGTAGTGGAAGTGCTGCTGATCACNGAAAAGAAACATTAAATGAAACCAGAAAAGTTTTATTTCCTGTTACTATAATTTTAATTAAACTTTATTGTACAATGAAATAAATTAATTTTAGCGTTTGTAATTTATTTAATTTAAGGTATATTATTGGTCATTCTTTTGCAAAATTATAGTTATTAAGGTTTTCTTTTGAAAAAAATTTGTGAGGAAAAATGTGCTGTAATTATAAATTTTTGTAAATCCTTTTTATCAACAGTAGTGGAAGTGCTGCTGATCACNCTGAGGAAAAATGTGCTGTAATTATAAATTTTTGTAAATCCTTTTTATCAACAGTAGTGGAAGTGCTGCTGATCACCATATTTTATTAATTTTATTACATATATTTTCTTTATTGTTATTGCCATGATCTTTTGGATGTTTGTGTAGATGCACCATGATAAAGAAAATAGTTATGACTAGTAGTTAAGGAAAATACTTCGTCTCAGATCCTGCACTCATCCATGTACTGCATTCAGTGGAAAACTTTCTCAAAAGTTTGCTACTATTAATGCAAATGTTGTGTGTATGTCAGATGTGTCAGTATTACTTACGTGTAGGGGGAGGGGGGAGGGGGCTGTTTTTCAGTACAAGTTGTGTTCCAGCACACTTTAGTTCAGAACCACTTTTGTGATTGGACCATTTGAATCGTTACATCTGTCTGCCTGCGAATCACGGATTCTGATGGCCCGCTCATGTAACAGGCTGTCTTCACACACAGGCAAGCGGCCGATAGTCAAATGAAGACTGCTAATGTGCACATCGGATATTGAAGTCTAGCCTCCTCGCATATCTTTTCGCGAAAAACCTAGGTGTAATTTTGAATGGAGGAATTCATCAGTAGCTGAGATTACCTAATTGTCTCTGTTTAGTATGATTGTGAGTGATTTCAGTGTGGGATCCAGGTCATGTATGAATAAGAGGCAGCAATAAATTAAACAAAATAATGGTAAGAAGATGAAATATAGAGGACAAAAATTATTTGAAGCATTTCTGCAAACAGTATATAGATAGTGAAAACTACTTTTCAATCTGAAGCAGTCTGTTCATATGCTTTTTGTCCAAAAAATTAGATAATACACATATTTTAGGCTCTATGAATAATGTCGTCAGTAAATTCACATCTTAATTTGATCAAGGAAACATGTGTGCATGTGTATGAATANAGGCTCTATGAATAATGTCGTCAGTAAATTCACATCTTAATTTGATCAAGGAAACATGTGTGCATGTGTATGAATATTTTTTGCATTTATAGTAAATTTGTAAGATAATTTTAGCTTAAGTTTATTACTAAGTGAGACACAATTTTTAAGTGATAGTAGACACTAAAACACTTAGGAAAATAATTGTGGATCCAGAAATACAACCTTAACTTAAGCAAATGTAGCTCATTAGTATGGTTAAAGATAATATATTCTTAGATTCTTCACAATTAGAAACTGTAAATTTCCAGATTGAGTTAATTAGAAAGAGACATAAGTTACACATTTTACGTCTCTCATGCATTAGTGGTGCATGCTTGTAGCAGTAATAAAGACTTCAGGTTGTGGTAATATACACTTTACCAGAACAAGTGGTATCTGTTTTGGATATACTGCGGTATGAATGGAGGTGGTGATCGGAGCAAAAGTGAAATGTGCTGTGTGTGTTATGACCAGTGCGACCTGCGGAGGCCCCGCGGCCTTGTAGCCCGTNTCGGAGCAAAAGTGAAATGTGCTGTGTGTGTTATGACCAGTGCGACCTGCGGAGGCCCCGCGGCCTTGTAGCCCGTCGCCGTGCGGCTCCAACGCTCTCTGTAGAGAGAGGAATGGGGCAGGGTCTTGCTCGTGCCTGCCACAGTATTCTGGCGACCCGTACACCGGCTGCCGGCCGCAGTGCGTTCTCAGTTCTGACTGCCCCCGTGACAAAGCGTGCATCGGGAACAAGTGTCGAGATCCGTGCCCGGGAACATGCGGGCTCATGTCTCAGTGCAGAGTCGTCAACAACGTGCCTTCCTGTACCTGTCTGCCGGGCTTTACTGGTGACGCTTTACGTGCTTGCTCTCCTGTGCCTACTAGTAAGAACCTTCATGTCTAACTATCCTTTCTCTTATACTATCTTACAATATCTCTTTGAATACTGCAGTCGTTATTCTATCCTCTTGTATCTTTACTGTATATAATATTATTTTTTTCCTTCTGTCAGCTGTAATCTATTACTTTAACAACTGCGGTATTGCCACAACCTGTCAATTCATAGCCTCTCATGTGGCATTACTACTAGAGCTGTTTACCTTCATATTTATGATGTATGATTTCCAAGCATGCAGAGCAAAATAATGAAATTCAAGTGTTAAACACGGGCAGTGAAACAAAGAATTTTGTTCAGATTTGACAAGTTTTTCTAAAAAAAACTTACTTGAAGACGTATTTTTTGCTGTGATGCTTGAAAGTCTTACAAGTAGACTGGGCTTTAATGTGGCATTCCTGTTTGTACGGTTGTTTCTGTTGTGGTTGCTTACTTCATATAGAGTCATATAAAAATACTAAAACATTGTAACCTCAACTGATTTTCTTTTTATGTGTAGAGATCCTTTTTCTTTTTTTTTTTTCTTTTTAATTCTAATCATTACATATTAACTACATACCTTTTTCTATATTCTTTCCTGTAAAATCACTTAATGGCTTTGAATTTCTTCATACTAGTATTTCCTCTTGCTCATTGCTTTCAAAGATAACAGCGTAGAGTATGAAGCAGAAGCTGCACGAGAGGCACAAAGGTTGCAGCGATTGTTGTTCCATGTGTGTAGCGAGTGTTACAACCGTCCCCACGCGGCCAACTAACCCTTGCGACCCGTCGCCTTGCGGGCCGTACAGTACTTGCCGCGTGTTGGAGTCGCACCCCGTGTGCTCCTGCCAGCCAACGTGCGTCAGCTCGCCCCCGAGCTGCCGACCGGAGTGCCTCGTTAGCTCCGACTGCCCTCTGAACAGGGCTTGTGTCAATCAGAGGTGCCAAGATCCTTGCCCTGGCACGTGCGGCTTTAGTGCCCGCTGCCAGGTTGTCAACCACAATCCTATCTGTAGCTGTTTGCCTGGCTTTACCGGTGATCCCTTCTCCAGATGCATTCTGCAACAGAGTAAGCTTAACTCTCTATTCCTTCACTGTTGTTCGTTCTCGTGTGGGCTGCATGAGAAAATAAACGCTGCGTGTTCCATAGAGATTTCTTGCCTGCATGCATCTGTCCACACGTCTTAGAAAGAATAACGCATGACAAACGAGATGGCTTTCTTCTTGCATAGACTCCAGCACTTAACACATTGTGAAAATAATATTTCCTTTACGTATTGACTGTGTTATAGTTGCCTCTTCTTTAGAGTTACTTGCAACTATTGTAATGGGCAGATGTATTTAATGCACACTTAGCACAGAGCTTCTTTTAGATGATTCTGTGATAAAACAACAGCTGAAATTATTTTCCTTTGCAGTCCACATATGTTTGTTTTAATATACTGATCTATCTTCGCTGCCCTGTCTGTTCTTGTAACACTCTTCCTGCTTAAACTTAGCTGATATATGATACATGTTGAGCTGCGCCGATTCGAGCAGACTTCCGCCGAATTTGCCAATGTTAACTGAATCAGCGCTTCTGCTGATTTTTGAACTGCAGATAATTTTCTCCGGATTCGGCAAAGATAAAATATTAGTGGTTACATTTTATTTTTTGAAAAAATTAGGTTCAGAAGTACATATTTTGCAAGTAGCATTGATCCTACCAGTTGCAGAACCAATGCATACAAAAAAACAATCCACCATTTTTTGTTTTAAGCCTATCACTTGACTGTCAATACCAACAAAGCATGTGAATTTTTTGGACACTGTAAACTGAAATAAGTTAAAAACTACTTTTAATTGTGCTGCACTTCACCAATACCATTTTTTTTTTAAGTGTAATAGTAACCTAAGTTCAACATAAATATCAGCATAAAAGTTTTTTCACACATCTGCAGCACATCAGTGAATCGGTACAGAATCGGCACATCGGTGATTCGACACATTGGCATAATTTTGTGAATCGGCACAGCTCTAATTACAACTTCAGTATTCTTCATGCTTTTTGACTTGTTCACTTCTTTTTTCAACAAAGACCTAAGGCAGGTTTTAGAAAAATTTGCATTTTTCAGTCATTTTATTTTCATTCAACTGCAAGTTTTACTTTATTAATACTTAAATGAATGTGATAAGTGGTGTATGGTTATTACAACTAATTAACTATAACTTGTAATTTGAAATGAGGCAAATAAGTAGAGGCAAGATTATATGGTGAATGGCGATAAACCTAAAAGAACAGCAAATTGCAAGTTAATACAAGAATAGACATCAATATTTGAAACGCAAACCTAAGTAAAATTTTCGAACTCATAAAATCACATTCTTGACTATGATAAAATTAAATTAACGGTATGTAATTTTTGCCTATGTACCAAAAAAGTTAATAAAAAAAAATTGTATATCAATATAAATTCAAACTCACTTTAAACTTGATAACATTGTAAGCAATCAAATAAGAGTGGTATATATCACGTACTCAAACAAATAACTCAAATTATGCGTTGTGTGTGAATACAACAACAATTTGTCTTCCAAAATAAAGTATTGATTTTCAAATTTAATTTCTAAAATATTAAAGAAAAGGTAATTTCAAAACTGGAAATTCATGACTCGCCCTGGAATAAAATGAAATTTTTCGCATGAATACATGTTTAAAATCAGTGCGCATGGAGTGGCTGGACGGAAATTGTGATGAAGAGTTCGCAGGGTGATGCATTTTCAACTTTATAACTAATGACAATCAGACAAATGAAATACATGCGGTCTTGTTTAATTGGATATAACAATACATTGCGATCATGACCTTCAATTGTCACCACACATGCATGACGTGTGTTTGGGGGCCTGCAGCAACTGGCAGCAATTTTTGGTTTGAAAAAAAAATTTTCAGGAAGTATATCCCATAGCTTAGACGTGCTAGCATGCAGGTTTTCATGCCAAATGGAAGATCTTGTCTAGATCGGTCTTTTTAAACCATAAAAACCAAGTGGGGCCTATACATTTGGTTATAGGTTGTTCACGGTAAAGTGAGTACTTTTCAGGCCCTAGTTGCTTTTCTCCTTTCAGCCATTTTTTTTTTATCCTTTAACCACCTTTTTAATTAATAATGCCATGTACGAAGAAAGCACGGTATGTTTATCCGACCGTCCGCACTTGGAAGTTAACGCCTGAGGCTAGTATACGTATTGACTATTATTCCAAATGAGAGGGCTTTCAAAATTGCTCACTTTACTTTGAATAACCTATACTTAAATTTAATTCCCATATCCCAAAAAAAAAATGTATTTACTTTCATACGGGTCACACATTTTTGTGCCTATTCTAAGTGCCAGAAAATGGTGTTTAACTCTTAACGCAAGTTTTTCAGTTCAGGTGATAAAATGTAATTTTTTTTATTTCGTTATGTTGTTCAGAACATACGTAAATAATTAGCCTATGTTGATGTTTAATAAATGAAACATCGTGAGGAGTTACCTGCTTTACGTAAAGTGTCTCGCACAAGTGACATGGCCGACGATGCAGTGCCAGACTGCAGCTGCGGTCATCCACGGTCGGTCGTTTCTCTTGAGCTGCAGCCTGAACATCCAGCTAGAAAGGCGAAACGTCTAAAAAATAAACCAGATAAATACTTTTATCAGTCTGTGAAAAATGTTTTGTGCGTAGTTGGAAACGTAGATTTACCAGAGTGCGACTCATATGCGAGAGCAACCCTTTCAGAGAACAGCAGATATTTACGCTATAAAATACACATGCGGCCCTTATACGAGGGTGGCCCTTCTGTGGGTAAATACTGGTAATTACCTGCTAACGTATGCGTAATCACGTGAAACCCACGGTCGTGTCCCTGAGACAGCCGCACTCCAATTTTTTCTGCTTTATTAAAATTAATATTAAGGCTAATATTACCCATTGTATGCAGCAGAAACTCTAACCTTGAATCGCATAGGTCAGTTGGAACAATTATAAATAGAAGAAAGAAAAATTTTAAGAAAGATCATAGGAACAAAATTTCAGGACAATAATATAGTATACGTCAAGAATGAAACGCTATACAAGAAAATTGAAAAACTCTCAGATACTATGCGCAAAAGGAGACTAAAGTTTTACGGACATCTTCTCAGAATGAATTCTAATAGATTAACTAAACAAATTTTTGATTTCTTCCGTAACCGCAAAACGAAGCCTAATTGGTTCACAGAAATTGAAAAAGACCTAAGAGAATTAAAAATTACAGAAAAGTCATTACTTGATAGAACAGTACAGATAAAATTTAAAGACGAAGGGATAAGGTTCCAAGAAAAATCTAAAATAAGGTCGAAACCCATCATCTCAGATGAGAAGAGAAGAAGAAGATCTGAAAGAATGAAGAAGTACTGGGTGCAAAGGAAGGAGCAACACTCAAAGAAATGACTGTTTCGTCGTACCCCAAAGAGGGTGAAACGAATATAATAAATATTACCCATTTTTACAGTCAAATACAATGCTCTTTCTTGTTTATGGAATTGTATGAATGCTAACTACGAATCATTTCTACACAATCATGTGTAGATTTATGTGTTAATTTAACTTTAAAGCATTTAGATAAAAATTGAATTTTAAAATAAAATTAAGTTAAAAGTAAAACCATAAAATCATGCCTCTACAAATTATAAAATTCCTAAAACGTTTCATGCACATTGCATTAGAATGAAACTGTTTTGCCTGCTTAATAAGGTCTTTGTTTCAAATAAAAAAATTACTTCATTTTTATGCTATACTTTTATGCCTTTGCCATAGTTACTAAACAGAAAATTTTTAATATTTTCAAGCAATACTATTAATTTTGTACATGTGTTGTAGTATACCATTTCTTTCTACTGCTGTTCAACTTTTCTTTTGTAGTGTATATGCTATCCTTTAAGTTTTTCTCACATTTAAACAAAATAACTTTTCCTTGTAAAATTATAATTGCAGCATTTTAATGTAAAGTAGTTTTGTTTATTAGGATTTCTGATTTTTCTTAATAATGCATGTAGTATTATAGATGAATACCTAATTTCTTTCTGTCATATGGCATTTGTCTTAAACTGTTTTTTTTTCTTTCCAGTATTAAATTTTCTTTGCTTCATTTAATAATAATCAATCATAAAAGAAATGAAAATATGTTACTTTGGGAAGAACTGCTTAGAACTGAACAAAAAATTATTGTATTAAAAAAATATCTATGAATATTAGTCTTGCTTATTCTTGCAAAGGTTTTATACAGTTTTTTTTTAATGTTCAGACACACACATTTTAGTTCCTGTATTTATATTTATTTAAATACTTTTCTACCATTTGTAAATGTTACAGCCAAATTACTCTGCTTTATTTTGAATTCTTTGTAACTATTATCCATATCGAGAATTTCCAAATTAATTTTTGTAATCTTTTATGTACCTTTATTCAAAAATATTCTGTAATTAAATCTCAGTTCAAGCAAATCTCTTCTGCGTACATATTTTCATTGCAGTTGATTTACATGTGCAGTTTAAGGTAACCAGTCTTTTCCTACTAAACTATTCTCTTGTACTACTTTCCTGTAGATGTTTAGTCAACCTAATACATAAATCAAACTATACCTACTCTTGACTTCTGTTGTCTGCTTCTTGGTATCCCTGGCCTCATAACCCCCCACCCTGTGTCATTGTAGAGTGCCCCACAGTGCCAAGCGGCAACCCTTGCGTGCCCTCTCCCTGCGGGCCCAACTCGCTGTGCCGTGCTATAGGCAGCCAGCCAGCTTGCACCTGCCTGCCGGGGTATGTGGGGCGCGCGCCTAACTGCCGGCCTGAGTGCACTCTCAGTGCAGAGTGCCCGAGCCACTTAGCGTGTGTGCGTGAGCGCTGCAGGGACCCGTGTCCTGGCTCGTGTGGCCCGCTTGCCACGTGTCGGATTGTCAACCATGCCCCGGTGTGCACGTGTCTGCCGGGCCACTCTGGGGACCCCTTCACAGGCTGCAGGCTGGTTCCAAGTAAGGGCGCCATTTGTTGCTCTACACTTTACGCTTTCCCAGAGTCGCTTGGCTCAGCAGGTTGTTATTTTGTTAAAACCAAAAATAATGATTGCAAGTTTTTGATGCGGTGATGGCAGACATTTTCTGTGGAGACTGTTTATGAAATTCTGACTTCACATCAGACAGATGCATGTTGTGTAGTATTTGCATGTAATAATGGAAGAAAATGCAGTATGTTGCCATGATTTTGCCGTACTGTGAATAATTCAACAAACAACAAAATAACTGAGCTTTTGTAATACTTGTAATTGTAAATTTGAGTGGTTTTCTTTCAGTTGTATTTTTAGAATGGACAATGTATGAATGGTACATTATTTATATATTTGATTTCATTAGTGGCTATTCTTCATTTTCACTGGTTTTATACGCAGGAACCAGAATAATCCAGTTTTTTCTTGTTGCACAGCTCCATCGAAAATGTAATAAATTTCTTGTTTTTTTATGAAAATATAATTTGAAAAGCATTCACATTTTCGTACTAACTACATAATTTGAAGTTCTCTTCACTTAAGTATATGGTGACTTTGGTGACCAAGTTTGCTACAACGTTATTCAGATCATGGGTTCAGTGGTTGAATTCAGGTAAGCCATGGAAGTGCGTGCCATTTTCAGATTTAAGTTTAAGTTTCTTTAGTTTTTAAGAAGTTCCCCAGTCAGTCAGCTGTCTGGCGCAAAAGTTGATAAGCCCAATAAAATGTTTAAACAAAATACCATTCAGTGGAATTCTTCACAAGTCTCTCTGCATTGTCATATTTTTTGTCAAGACTGTGCTTAGATTTCAGAAGATTCCATATTCATATTACATAGTTAAATATTTTCTTAACTCTAGCCTTTCAAATATGTTGTTGTCAACATTGAAAGTCGTGATACTGTATTTCTTCATAAGTATAATAGCAGAAACGACATGTATATAATCAACTGTGAAGACCTCGCTCTTAAGAGCCGCCCAAATCCCTTCACACTCACTATTTCAACTGAAATAGTACCATTTGAAGTACTCATATTCCCATCGAGTCTTTAGTTTTTAATTTTGTTATGTAATGTGAGTGTAGATTAGAATCATCATGTGTCATTTAATTTTACGTAGAATATAAATCACCTCTAGTACTATTGCAAAGTAATATTAAACTGTATTAATGTATTTATACTTTGTAATATTTTACTGTAGTAAAAAAAATATAATGTTGGTATCCTAATTTATAAAATCATTACGTTGAATTCAGTGTTGTGCAAGTAGACCATCCATACCAACAAATCAGTACTTATTTTAACAAAAGTTACATCAGCCTTTAACATTTATTTGATAGTAGTAAAAAAAATTATAAAAAATATAGTACAGTCTGTGGACCTTGGGCCTAGAACCAGAAACAAAAACCAAATAGAGTCTCTTTTCAATTTGAAATAATGTAAAATTAATATTAAACATTTGCTCAGTAAATCTGGTAGACATTGGTATGGCAATTTGCACACACATTTTCATTAAAAAATAACTTAATATTTTTGTGTTAATTTTCAGGAACAATTATATTGTGTAATTTTCATGGTAGATAATGGCAAAACATGATGTGAAAATACATGTTTATGTATCCATACAGAATTGGGATGTTAAACTGGCATTTATTATGCTGCGTATGTACCTGAAAATACAGTCAGCTGTTCACGTTAAAGTTACCTTATTTTCAAGTGACGTGTGGTTAATTAAGCAAGTTTAAATATACAGTATATTATTTTTTTATGATTAAATAAATATGCGGAGTTAAATATGGAACTTGAAAATACATTATGATATTTTTGTTGTGATACAGTGTAGTTTTTTTTATGAAAACACAAAATATTCTGCTATGCTCAAATGTAATAGAAACCATTTTCTGCCTGCGTTATAATAGTGAAACATATTTACGAGTAGCATGTAAAATTTTAATAGGCGAGCTGCCACGAATAGAAAATAAATATCTAATACAAATTTTTTTATTTTGAAAAATAAATTTTTGTAAAAGTTGCTACTTAAAATTTTAATTTTGGCCCATAGTGTTGTGTGTCAGTGCATTTGAGATGATTCGCTGTTAGAAAGTATGGGAACACACAAGTGTTTCTACGTATTACTATGATCGGACATGCACACGTCCATGTAAATAAGCGGTATTTGTGGCTGTGTGCAACAGTTTCGACACCAGTAACGGTGAGTGTCAGAGACCCTTGCCACCCATCGCCATGTGGAGCGAACGCCCTGTGCAAGGACCGTCACGGGGCAGGGTCGTGCACGTGCGTGCCAGGGTACTTTGGCGACCCGTACACGGGCTGCCGGCCGGAGTGCGTGCTCAATGCAGACTGCCCCCGTGACAAGGGGTGCGTCAACAACAAGTGCAAGAACCCCTGCCCGGGCACTTGTGGAGTGAATGCCATCTGCCACGTTGTGAATCATGCCCCCTCCTGTAGCTGCTCGCCTGGCCACACTGGAGACCCTCTCAACATCTGTCACCTAGTTCGCCCTAGTAAGCTATTCTTCTTTCTCTTTCTCTATCTATGTCTCTGTCTCTATAGCACTTCTTCTAAGCACGTCTCTCTGTTCATGCTCGAATATGTACTTTGTACCAAGAGCTTTACTTTTTTTTCATTCTGTATGTTTGCTAACTCTTGTAACTCTTTTCTAATTCTTGTCTTAAGTATTCTTTCTATCTGCATGCTCTGTACGTCTGTCACTTTCCTCTCCGCACAGTTGCCACAGAGAAAGACGATACGCACCACGTGCAGAACCCTTGCCTGCCTTCCCCTTGTGGGCCCAACAGTGTTTGCAGTGCGACCCAGGGCCACGCCGTCTGCTCCTGCCAGCAGGGATATTTGGGAGGCCCGCCCAACTGTCGCCCAGAGTGCCTCGTCAGTGCAGAATGTCCCCAGGACAAAGCATGCATTGGCCAGAAGTGTCTGGACCCTTGCCCCGGCACATGCGGCTATAATGCCCGCTGCCAAGTGGTCAACCACAACCCAATTTGTAGCTGTTCTCATGGCTTCTATGGCGATCCCTTTGTCAGATGTCTCAAAGAAGAAAGTAAGCATCTAGTTTTCCTCTGTTTCCTCTAAATATCCTAAAAATACCTGAAAGTTCGCATTGCATGGTGCCCATTGAAGTCATTTCTGTTGTAATGAAAATAAACTTGAAGTAGATATTGCAAAAAGTTGTTATGCAACAGATATACATATTTAAAAAATTTGCCAGTAACCATTTTACATGTTTTAATAAAATTTTTATAAACAATTGAAATAGAACACATACTCATAGCATGATAAAAAAATGTGTTCCCATTGCTTGAAATTATTTATGCCCTTCTCATAATATAAGATTCTTCTCAAGGTTATTCAAATATACCAAAACTTTTTGAAGTCTCTAGTACGTACTAAAGCAAATGCAAAAAATAAACTGCAGAAAGCTTTAATTTAATTGTATTGTTGCTGTAGTGAAATATTCCACAAACTTGTGTGAACTTAAAAGATACATCATAGCCCTATTACAATAATTTTTTGTTACAAAATGTGTTACTAATTGCAGTGACTGGCAAAAAGTTATTATTGATGATAGCAGCAGGAAAACAGAGTACAGTATGAACTGGACTGGAATGTTCTCAGATACAGCCACATAAGTTCATAGCCGTAGATTGATATACTTAATATTTTATATGGAATGCCGTATATTGTAGGTGATAAAAGTTAAACTGGAATTGGAAAACTCTAAAATGCATACCTAGCGGCTGAAAAAATATGCACTTCTTGATCCTATCTGTCACAGATTTCTATGTATTTAACAGAAGGAAATGGGTAAAAATGGGATCTCTTTCTATTTCTTGTAAATACTGCACCTGTTTTCATTTCTTTTAGCACTTACCTTAATTATTTTTGTATGTATCTACATACTGTTCTAAGTTTTCTTCTACCTTGAACAAATTTATTTCTGTCTTGCATGTCTTCACTGTACTTTCTATGTTTCTCTTTGCACTGCACGCTGCACAGTCTGTTCTGTCACTATCTCCCTTGTAGAGCGTCCCCAGGTGGTAGAGAGCAGAAACCCCTGCGTCCCTTCCCCGTGCGGCCCCAACTCGCACTGCCGAGCTGTCGGCAACACGCCCGCCTGCTCCTGCTTGCCCAACTACGTGGGCCGGCCGCCCAACTGCAGGCCCGAATGCTCCATCGATGCAGAATGTGCAGGCAACCTGGCTTGTCAGAGCGAGAGGTGTAGGGACCCGTGCCGCGGCTCGTGTGGCGTTAACACCCGCTGCGCTGTGGTCAAGCACCGGCCCATGTGCTTCTGTGACACTGGCTTCACGGGAGATCCCTTTGCAGGCTGCTCTGCAATCGTGCAATGTAAGCTCATGGAGAATGCGTCACAGCTTTACGTATCAAACTTTAAACATACAAAGCGGCATATTTTGTATTTTAAAATGAATTTTTTTATTTATCCAATACAAATATTATTCTTTTTGTTAGTTTTCCTCATAGAAACTACCAATTTTTAAATTTATCTTCTTGAAATACTTGTAGCTCACCAAATGTCACTTAAAAGTGGTACTGAAAAACTTATGATTATAGTATAAAAATTAGGTGTAAAACATTTTAATGGTCATTGTAAATTTTACTATATTAATTCTTTGGTTAAAATAGATAATAATGGTCTTCTGGAACTGCAGGCTTCAGTTTTCTAAGTGAACATTGTGTGTGCAAATAAGAAAGTAACAGTCAGAGCAGGACATGAAACTAACTGATTTGCAAGTGTTTGAGATGATTGAGATTTCTTTTACCATCCATGAATAAGTTAGTTTCCTTCTTACCATAAAATATTTGTTTCCCAAACTATGTGGTATTACTAGTTTACATGATGAACAACCGTTATATTGTTTGTTTAAGAAAGCATTGTATGATAAATAAGATATATGTATTTATGTAGTCTGCAAGTTGTATTTAGAATAATGTGTGTAAGTTAGTAAAATGTATTTAAAAAAAAATTTCGTTGCTTGTGGAGTAACTTTAGAAATTTGGATGATTCAATTACAGATTGACATGTTATACAAGTGGTAAAGTACCTGCATATATATTTAATAATATTCTAGTAATTGAACCAGTGGAAACTCCAAGGGACCCGTGCAACCCGTCACCTTGCGGTGCAAACGCAGTGTGCAAGGAGCGTAACGGCGCAGGCTCGTGTGCCTGCCTGCCTGAATACCAGGGCGACCCTTACACAGGCTGCCGCCCGGAGTGTGTCCTCAACACCGACTGCAACAAGGCCAGAGCCTGCGTGAACAATAAGTGTCGAGATCCGTGTCCTGGCACGTGCGGCCTGAACGCAGAGTGCCGAGTTGTTAATCACGCTCCTTCCTGCAGTTGTCTGCCGGGACACACAGGCAACCCTCTCTCTGGCTGTCATCTTCCTCCTTCCAGTAAGAATAATTAACACCTTCTACTTATCTGTTCTTCTGTGTTCTGTCTTGCTCCTCTGTCTCCGCCGCCAACTGTGCACTTCTNTCTACTTATCTGTTCTTCTGTGTTCTGTCTTGCTCCTCTGTCTCCGCCGCCAACTGTGCACTTCTGTTTTTTTTTTCCGTAACAGCACCGCCCAACGTCCCGCAAGGGAACCCGTGCCAGCCATCGCCGTGCGGCTCGTACAGTCAGTGTCGAGTGCAGAATGAGCATGCGNTTCTACTTATCTGTTCTTCTGTGTTCTGTCTTGCTCCTCTGTCTCCGCCGCCAACTGTGCACTTCTGTTTTTTTTTTTTCCGTAACAGCACCGCCCAACGTCCCGCAAGGGAACCCGTGCCAGCCATCGCCGTGCGGCTCGTACAGTCAGTGTCGAGTGCAGAATGAGCATGCGGTGTGCTCGTGCTTGTCTGGTTACAAGGGCAGCCCTCCATCGTGCAAGCCAGAGTGCATAGTGAGCACGGAATGTCCTCAGAACAGAGCTTGTGTTGGACAGAAATGCGTGGACCCTTGCCCGGGCACGTGCGGCATAAATGCCCGCTGCCAGGTGGTGAACCACAATCCTATCTGTAGCTGTACCCCTGGATTCACTGGAGATCCTTTTGTGCGCTGTCAGAAGGAGCAGAGTAAGGGACACACTTCTTGCTTTTCTGTCTGTCTTTTGTCTTTTTTTATTTACTCTTGTTCTTTTCATGTCATTTCCTTTTTTTTTTTGTCATGGCAAAAAATTCTATCAAAATAATAAACCAGCACATAAGTTTAGGAAGCTTAAAATATGTGATTTTTATTTAGAAATTAAAATAAAGTTTAACTTTTGTGAGGGACACATCACATGAGTCTCCCTTCCCATAGCTATGCCCCTTAATGGAGAACACAAAGAGTATGTTTTTATTGGATGCCTTAGATAATCCAAATTTAATTGGCTTTTGTATGATACCGTAATTAATGCCTCTATCACTCTGAAGATAGTTTGGTGGGATTGAGTTTCGCGAGCGTCGGTGTCTTTCATGTAAAATTGTAAATCCATTATAAAATTTCATTACATTTTTAGGCTCCACGGAAATACGTTTTTAATTATGTTTTTTTACTTTGGCACACAAATGAATAAGTAGTTTATTGTACTGAGCCTACCCTTAATAAAAATAGTTTTTCGCAGTGAAATATTCTAGATGAAATAAATTTACACTATGTGTGTTTACATTTAAGTTCAAAATTTGGGTCAGCGTATACCAATTCAACCCTCATTACGATTTCAACAAAAAATAGAATTTAATTCATCCCTAATTTGAAAATTATGTTATTATTTTGGAGAATAGTGTTATATATTTAGTCGACTACAAGATTTACTGTGTCAAGTACTACAAGCTGAACCATCTTATAAATGTAAAAATTTAACAAATCAAAATTTCTAGTATTTCTTGTGTTTAACAGCTCGTTTGTTTATGAAAACAAATATGATTAGCAGTCACTTAAAAACATTTCAAATCAACTCAATTCACGGAATTTGTATTTGTGTGCAAAAAAAAAAGTATATTATAATTTTTTTCTATTATAGTAAAAATTCAGTAATGTAATATATTATGATTATTCTAAAATTGAATAGATTTAACATGTTCCTACATTTTTTACTATTGTGATAAGATTATTCTTTATTCTTTTCAAACACAATCTTTATTTTTAAAACATCTGTTACATCTCTTAAACTTTCTTTTTACTGTTGGTTTCTGGGGTACTTTCCATTCGGAACTTGGTGATGGATTTCTGTGATCTTGCATACCTGTATACATGTCTTTCTAGCACCCCCTGCACGACAACCTCCCAGTGGTAACCCTTGCGTGCCGTCCCCTTGCGGACCGAACTCTCAGTGCCGCATTGTCGGCAGCACGCCAGCCTGCTCCTGTTTGCCCGGCTACGTGGGTCGCGCCCCCAACTGCAGGCCAGAGTGCACCATTAATGCTGAATGTCCCAGCAACCTTGCTTGCCAGAACGAGAAGTGCACTGACCCTTGCCCAGGTTCTTGTGGTTTCCATGCTGCGTGCCGGGTCATCAAACATTCTCCGGTGTGCATGTGTGAGCCGGGCTACACTGGAGACCCATTTGTTGGCTGCTCTATTGTGCCGAGTAAGCATCAGTCACAGTAACTGCCCTTTGTACTGTTGATTTNGGAGACCCATTTGTTGGCTGCTCTATTGTGCCGAGTAAGCATCAGTCACAGTAACTGCCCTTTGTACTGTTGATTTTGAGATACTGATAGTTTCACAGTTGTTTATGCTCATAATAATGACTATACAAGTTCTCAGTCTCTGGCCATTACAGTTATGTTTGATGTAACATAAGACTAGGAGGGATAACCAGAATTAAAATATTTAGATTTGAACATTTGATTAGGCCAGCAAAATTCTTTGAGCTACCTATTAAATATATTTTGAACTAAATAAATTAAATTACATAAAAAAACTGAAAATGGAAACTTTGAAAGAGATACAGTTCAGCATTCATTGATTATTGAATTTACGTTGTTTTACTATATTTAAATAGTAACTATGAACTACTACATTATCAGTGATCATCGGCATCTCACGTCTCCAAGTAACAGGGCTGATGTACTGTATTTGACTTCGTCCTCATAGTTTATTGACATAAATTGCATTATAAGTATTATAATTATTGTGTTCATGCTTTGTGGCTTTCGAGCACCCCACAAGGTGTACGTGAGGTCAGCACTGCGTGGCCATTGGTCAGCAGAGACCCTCGGGCAAGTTAGTGTCATCATCTGTGACATCTCATTCCCATAAAAGGACCTTGAACGTAAAGCATAGCGACAGTCATCAGTATAGACGCACAGTATAATCTTGGTGATGATGACTTGGTCAAGATTATTGAAGGCAATGTGTTTTATTGTCATGTGTGCGAGACTTAAGGCCAAGTTCAGTTTCCTGGACACAACAGTGGGTGATGTAGTGGTGAAACAAGAATATGAGGTAGTTGTAGTATGCCATTGATAGTTTGGGACCACAAAAATCAAATTGTAAGGTATCATTGCAGATGCTGATCAGAAACTTTAGATCTGCATAAGGGAATGCAGTAAGTGATTGTAATGTATGTCGGGAAGTGGCTGCAGTCGCTACTNCTTGCCAGAACGAGAAGTGCACTGACCCTTGCCCAGGTTCTTGTGGTTTCCATGCTGCGTGCCGGGTCATCAAACACTCTCCGGTGTGCATGTGTGAGCCGGGATACACTGGAGACCCATTTGTTGGCTGCTCTATTGTGCCGAGTAAGCATCAGTCACAGTAACTATAATAGCTGTTCTGATAGGCACTACTGCTAATAAGTGTGAACTGCATAATTGTGCTAGTTTACACTTAAGGAAAGTACATAAGTTGTCCCTTACCTTAAACTGAGAAAGTAAAGTACTTTTTTTTAAGTTTTTGCTATGTGAGTGTATAAATAAATGTCAGTATTAATAAAATGATACTACATGACATTGTACAAACTAACAAGTTGGCAGAAAGAACTTAGTTATATATATATATATCTCTGTGTGTGTATATATATACACACACACATATGTAGTATGGTTATTGCATAAGGAAAATACAATAAATTATTGTAACTTGCTGTAAAGAAACCGGATTTCACATTACAGAGGTACGAGTTATTTATAATGTGTGTATTTAACTATTATGTGCATAAGTACACATTCAAGAGAAAGGTATGAAAAGTGTATAAAATATACTGGCTGTATGATTGATGAAGACCAAACAGCGCAGGGTGATAGAGGACCTTAATACACATAAAATGAAGCCATGCAATTTTAAGTTATGTCAGAGTAAATTATGTCCAATTAGCGTATATTGGGAAAATAACGACCAACTGCAGTAAATTACACCCAATCCAAGTAAAGCATGCCCAATATGGGTAAACTGAGCTAAATTACACCATATCTGAGCAAATTACAACAAACACACCAATACACACTAATTGGGCTTAATGTTGGGCATCATTTACTACTCTTGGGCTTCATTTACCCCAATTGTTAATTGGGAGTAATTTATTCCAATTAACCCACTTTTTGCCAATTAGGCATAAGTTACTTCGAGTACCCCAATCAATCTGAGCTCACTGTCACTATCGCTCTAATCAAAGCCTTCAGTTTCAGACAAAAATTCCATTACTTCATCAGGTTCTTCTGTTTCCGATTCATTTCCTACCGGTGTCATTCGATTATTTCTTTGTCTTCTGGATTTGAACAAGCATGTTTCTACTTGCCTCTTTGCTTTTTGTAATTGCTTGTCCTCTTTTTCTTCCTGTTTTCTCCTCTTGTTTTCTTCAGCTTGTTCCAGTCTTTTCTTTTCTGGCACATCAGTACAGATTCACGATTTAACTCTTTCCCTCCTCTTTGATACTTCCGTTCGAGGCCCTGCTTTTGGAAAAGGCAGAATACTTTCCGGTGTTACAACTTCTGGTGCTACAGAAGAGCTCTGGTGAGGAATTCTTTGCCGACTGGTGTTTGGAATACTTGCATGAGTTTCAGGTGCTGTTATNCTACAGAAGAGCTCTGGTGAGGAATTCTTTGCCGACTGGTGTTTGGAATACTTGCATGAGTTTCAGGTGCTGTTATAGGCCCAACAAAGGAATCCTTCTCACTCTGACTAGTGGTGACTTTATTACTTGTCTTATTCTGTGCAAAATTTTCATTTTCCTCTTGGTTATTTCTACATGAAACCTGAGAATGATTAGCATCAGTGTCTGGGTCTTCNTTGTCCCAACAAAGGAATCCTTCTCACTCTGACTAGTGGTGACTTTATTACTTGTCTTATTCTGTGCAAAATTTTCAAGGTTATTTCTACATGAAACCTGAGAATGATTAGCATCAGTGTCTGGGTCTTCTTCTCGATGATTATGATTCACTTCATTAGCGGCTTCTTCAACGGGCAAAGGCCTATCTGAGACGTAACTACCCAAGAAGTCCTCTTGAGAAAAAAACTAGGGCCAAGTTCCAGTTTTAGAAAAAGAAGACTTGATATTTTTTTGGCGTGAAAGAGTTTGTGTATGCTGCACTTACAAGGCTGGCCATGTTTTCTACTTTTATTACTTTGTTTTCAGAAAGCTAACGATCGGGTTAAGTCAGTGAAAGCGACACGAAAAGCAGCCTTGAATGGCCCAAACATAGCCACATCTAATGGTTGCATGCAGTGAGAAGTACAATACCATTATCCTTGGCAAAAAATACAGATTCTGCTGTAACGTGACTCCTGTGGTTATCAAGCAGCAAGAGAATGGGGTTGTCGGTTGTCTGGTCCACAGCTTGTTCGCTGTTGAATGTGGTTCAAAACTGTAGTAAAGAGGTCAGCTGTCATCCAACCAGATGAAGATGGAAGTCCCAAACTACCTGCTGGGGTTCCAGCAAGGTAGCGGTCCCCGAGACGAATTTTTGGGGAAACAAAAACCGGAGGCAAACTCTTCCCATTTGCTACAATTATACCACAAACAGGGACCAGCTCACCACACTTCCGTGCTACTACTTGTCCAACCTGTTTCTGCTGTTGTCTTTGGACTTGAAAGCACAGTAGTGACACCAGTTTCATCCAAGTTTAAAATCTTGTTTGGTGGAAAATTATATCCATCCATTACAGAACAATAGTTATCAAAAAAACTCTTCAACATTTGTGTTGTTAAATGCTCTTGCTCTTGCTAGGCTTGTGTTCTCAGGCATACGTAGACTAAGATGCTGATGACGTTTCATGAAGCTCTTCATCCAGTCAATGCCTGCACTCTGATCATGTTCCCAGCTGGATGGGTGTTTAATCTTCAGTTTTACAGCATACTCGTACGCAAGCTTCCTGGCTTGATTATAAGTAAGACCGTAATGCATAGCAGAAGCTGTGATTAAGTAGTCACTTAACATACTTTCTTGGTCATCCAAAAACACTTGATGAACACAGTACTTATTCTTACCTTTAACTCGAAGGCTTACAGCTAGCGTGTCCTCCCCAGAGGAAATACCAGAATCACTGATACACTCTCTTTGTAACTTCACGGTTTGAAGCCTTTTGGAAAGCATAGACTTTTTGAGGCCATGCTTTTCTACAGTAGCTCTGATACTCTTGTTTCCTTTTAGAACTTCCTCCAATGCTTTCTTAAAATTTTCTTCCGAAATGTTGCACCGAGTTGTTTTCCTGTGATATGTCCGCACCATCTCAAATCACCAGAATGTCGAAACCATTTATCTGAATACATTATGAACACTCGATGAGATATTCTCATCACGATAATGATGGATAATCTTTCAAATGAACAAAAATTGTTTAGCCACAAAAAGTTAAACATGAGTCTTTTAGTCTTATTCAGAAAAAAAATTAAACAAGGGACTAATGTGGAACATGTCCATACTAGCCCCAGGGCACTATTTTCGAACAAAGTAAGGTAAACAGTAATTCTTTCCTCAAACAGTTTAAAGTTTTATCCATACATTAATGGTAACAAAGTGTATTCATAAAGCTATTAAAGACAACATATTATAAACATAAAATTTTGAAGATAACTCACCTTTTTCCAGCTTGGAAAATTATAGAGGGAGCCAACCAAAACATATAAACAATGACTTGACATAAAACAATGAACAACTTTCTTCCTCTTGTGGCATCAACCAAATGATACCATGACAGGCAACCTTTGAAAAAATTATTAACATTACTGTGTCATACTGAAAGAGGTATAATAATTGTCCACACCAGCCCCATGTCCACTCTAGCCCCCCACTCCCACTACATATAGGGGTTTAATTTATATGTATTGTAACGTTGGACGCTATAGTTACAGCCGTTTTTACGTTGCCACTAGACTATAACTTAACACTCAACTAGCTCAGAGGTGGAACACGAGACTCTGTACAATGGACGCCAATTACATATGATATAAAGTAAAGTTCCAGAGTATTTGTTTTATACTTTTATTTACTATTGAAGTTAGACATTTCACTTCCCAAGTTCTGAATATGCAGAGTATGAACCATTCACAGATAAATAGACTATTGCAGAACAGAGCCACAGTTGTTACGACTTATTACATTTCTGAAAAACTGGCCCGAAGAAATAAGAAATGTGGCGACCTCCTACACCGGTGGAGGTGTGGGAGCTCTCAACACGTTATCGAAACTGCGCCGTAGGAACTAAAAGTGCGCCGTCAACATACACGAACTTATCGTACAAAATTTGTTGACGCAGTCTGAAAAAAGTTAATCTAATGTTGACGCTTCTGAAACTGAAAACTACGATGTTCGAAACAGAACAGCAAACAGACGCCTGATAAACGTAAAACAGCAAATGTATGCCCGATAAACAACTTATGACGGTAAATGAACCACAGCGGTTTTTAATTTCCAACCCGATAAAAATATTGTGAATCTAGAAAAAACGAACAAAAATGAAACACGTGTCCCGAAAATTAAGAATACTGCGTCATTACAGTATTGGAGTGTTTGATCACCCTGTGCCATTTAGTCCATCATCACTGATACAGACTGTAAAGTGTCAGATTTTATTTATATTTATAGTCCGTCACATCACATTATATTTAAAAAAAAATTGCAGGTGAGGTGCTTCTTGTATCTCATTATACTAGTTTTAACAGGAAAAACTTTAATTTATACATGCAGTATCACTATTTTTTCAATGCATTTTTTTTTGGTTTTTTTAGGAGTGATAAACTAAGATGAAAGTTATTTAAATATCCTGATGTAATTAATTTAATTTTGTTTAGGTATTTTGCATGTTTATGTAGTTCCTAGATGTCTGATTTTAGATTATGAAAATGTGAAATAGTAAATACGTATTTAAATTTTGTTACTGATGACAGCAGCACTTCCAAAGGTGTATTTTTTTAACTTTTTTATTGCATTTGTGTAAACGCATCGTGTGACTAATGGTTAATAGTAGGTAGTACAAAAATAATCTGAGGATTTAATAAATCTGCTTATAATCTCCACTGTCTCTGACCTGCCTGGATTCAGAAAGTAAACATTTCTGCGTGGTTTGTTAACCAACTGCTGAGTGACGCTGGTATAGTTAATTTCATATAAGAAGGCCACATTCTGACAGTCAGTGAGTGGCAACTTAATATATTGAAAACAAATAATGTGCCATTTACAAAATCCTGTATCAACTGATGCACGAACGAACAAAAGTTAATATTACGTTGGCTATTCTGAGAGCANGTGCCATTTACAAAATCCTGTATCAACTGATGCACGAACGAACAAAAGTTAATTTTACGTTGGCTATTCTGAGAGCAGTGCCGAAGCACATCACACAAGCAAAATATACCCGGATAAGAAAGAGTTCGTAGATTAATTAATACATTTTATTTTACGTGGTCATAAAACAGAAGTTTTTAGTTTTAGAAACAAAACTTCGTGATAAAATAGTAATGTATAGGTGTTCAAAATGAGATGCACAATAAAACGATACGTATCCAAATGTGACGAAAAAAACCCAAAGTTTCCAGACTCTCCAACCATGTGATGACATCTTGTGAGGGATAGGCGTACCATCTTTTACAACACGCCCTTCCACGCTATCTGTTATCCATATCCCGAACTACACCCAGAAACATATTATAGTTNTGGTTTTGTTGTTTAAAATAAAGTATATTCGTGCATATACAAATGGTTTTATTTCCCCGCGAGCTCTGTATAATTTTTAAAGTAACATATATTTCGTGTACCGCGTTTACGAACAACCCTACACACGTCCACCAAGCTCCGTTTACGAATGCAGCACCACCCAAGAAGTTCACTAATTGCCACACGTAGCAGCACCTCCTGGACGCGCTGACTCGCAGCATCAAAGCCTATACTTGACACACCAGTTGATGGCGAATGGATACATAAACGAAAAGGCGCAGCGATTGTCAACTGTCAAGAATGTGGCCTTCTTATATGGTACACAGTATATGTGCTACGAACATTTATTTTCACTTCACCCAAAAAAAGTTTTTCCAGGTTGTAATCTGAGGACTGCACAAGCCACTCGTGCAGATAACATTTTCTGTCAGGTTATTTTCTTTTTGATTCTTAAATATTTGTGTTTTTCACTTACGACACTATCTTCACGTGACAGTTAGAGAACTGTACATGATATCAGCAGCAAGGCGTAGATAAACTGGATTGTTCAAATATATCTCTTCTTTTTTTTACCAAGCATCTTGATGTGTGAGGGAAGTTCGCCAAGCGATTGCGCTACTCCAACGAGCTTGTATCGTTGACATTTGTATTCAGGGGACGTGTGCTGCTCTGCTGAACCGCAAACTTCCGCAGCATGGCATAATGGGAACTGGGACTTCTCGGATAGGGCAACATATTCCACCTCCTAAAGCATCCAGTTGTGGCGATTGTGTTTAGAACATTTTGTTATTCATAGATGATAAGCAGCATGGCGAGCTCCTGGGGTAACTCATGTGTGGCGTGCTGTTGAGATGAGTCTTTCGTATTTTTACTTTAGGATATTGCCTTGCCCGCCATCTTGTACTGATTTTTCTGTCTTCCTTTAGGCTTTCATCCAGAAGTTTTTACACCATAACAGGGGTTGAACTGGGTGTTTTTGTTTAATGGAGTTTTTTCATCAGTCATAGATCCTGTTACAAGTAAAGAGCTCAGAAGAATGAATGTCCCTTAGATAGTGCTGATAATGGAACATCTGAAATCAGCTCATGCTATAGGCAGAGTTACGTTAACCATTTTTTTTCCCCTAATCAGATGCTTAATCAAACAAGAACTACTGAACCTAATGATGACTCTTGAATTTGTAAAACAAGTGAAAGACATATGACTTTCTGTATCAGTTCAGTTTGTTTTTGTCATTGGAGGATTGTACCTAACGAACATAATGCAGATAATTTGTTTACAGTCTATTAGGTATGTATCTGGTGTTGCTCTCTTCCCTTGAGCAGTTTCCTTTCTTCAGTAAAAAACTAAAATGATTTCAGCAAGTAAAAAAACAACATGTAAATGCTTGCATGGCTAATGTGGAAATGAAGTTAAGAGTGATGTAAAAATGCAGTCCAGAGTTTCACACTGTGTAAACATGTATTCATGGTATGGAGATACTGTCACAAATGTTTCTTGAGGTCACTTCCGTTTCTCCTCTCATGGTTTAAGAACACACTTGCAGCTCGTTGCATCGGACATTCCAAAAGTACTGAATTTTTACTTATAGCATCAAAGGACTTTTTTCTTCATTCTGCAAGGCAATTTTCCTTTTTTGATGCACTCGAATACTGAGGGTAGCTTTAAATCGGGAGCCAGTAAGTATCGGAACTATGAATACCATTAGGTGCAATTACATTTTCATAATGTAGTGTTGATAACAGACATACTTTGACGATATTATTTTCAATTTAAGTTGTAATTTCCATACAGTGATCTTTCTATGACAAAGAAATAGCCAATTAAAATATTTAAATTCTAGAACCATTGAAAATATGGGAAGAATATATTTTCCAAAAGGTATTTTTTTATAATAAAAATAATTGATAATATAATATAATTCATACTGTATGTTAGTTGAATGCCCAGGTAGTCTCAACACAGGCAAACTCTTTTGTAGTCACCCAACCAGTGGAAACACCAAGGGACCCGTGCAACCCGTCACCTTGCGGTGCAAACGCAGTGTGCAAGGAGCGTAACGGCGCAGGCTCGTGTGCCTGCCTGCCTGAATACCAGGGCGACCCTTACACAGGCTGCCGCCCGGAGTGTGTCCTCAACACCGACTGCAACAAGGCCAGAGCCTGCGTGAACAATAAGTGTCGAGATCCGTGTCCTGGCACGTGCGGCCTGAACGCAGAGTGCCGAGTTGTTAATCACGCTCCTTCCTGCAGTTGTCTGCCGGGACACACAGGCAACCCTCTCTCTGGCTGTCATCTTCCTCCTTCCAGTAAGAATTATTAACACCTTCTACTTATCTGTTCTTCTGTGTTCTGTCTTGCTCCTCTGTCTCCGCCGCCAACTGTGCACTTCTGTTTGCAAGATAAACACAACGAGGACATTTGTTATAAAATTAATTTCCTTCAAAACTCTTTTTGCAATGTATGATACCAGTCTTTTTTTCCTACTTACGTGAGGTGAAGTGTTACTCATGTCACCATTTGCGTCTCATATCATATTATTCTATCCATCAAAAATTTGTTTAGATCATGAGAGATTGTCATAATTTTAAAGAAAATTATTTTTATCTAGCATGCTTTTAATTCTTGTGATATATCTGTCCTGCAGTTCTTCATTCATATACATACTTCCATAATTGTGTAGCATCACGAACTGCTTATTCATATTACTGCCTCGTTTGTTTATAAACACAAACATGGTATCATCACATTGCATTTATAAAAATAGCATCTTTTGAGTATGCACAGCAGTGTTGACATAATTTTAAGACAACACTCTTGCTCATAGAAAATATGTAAAAACGAATCCTCTACAAAGTTGTTAGGTTTCTTGCAAAATATAATATTTCCTGCAATATAATCATTTCCTGTGCTGTCTGTAAAGCATGTCTTATATTTTACTTTTCTATCTTCTCTTCCTGACCTGTCATCTGTGTTGTGTGGCCCCTCCAGCAGCAACGCCTGCTCCCAGAAATCCTTGCCAGCCCTCACCGTGTGGATCATTCAGCGAGTGTCGTGTGGTAAGCGGACACGCAGTGTGTTCGTGCCAGGCCAACTACGTAGGCTCCCCACCGTCATGCCGGCCAGAGTGCGTAGTAAGCGCAGACTGCACGCAGGACAAGGCTTGCACCAATCAGAGGTGCCAGGATCCCTGTCCAAGCACTTGCGGCATTAACGCCCGCTGCCAGGTTGTCAACCACAACCCCATCTGTAGCTGTCTACCAGGACTCACTGGCGACCCTTTCCAGCGTTGTCTCAAACAGAAGAGTAAGGAAACCCCCTGCTTTTTAATCCTTGTTATTCTGCGCTCTCTTACAATTATTACTCTTGCTTCCAAGAAACATCTTTTTTTTTTGGTATATAAACAGTGTTCTAAAAGAACAGTGGTTCTGTTTTTTTTTACAAAATAAACATAAAATTTTAGATTAAACCCAATATACATACTAATAATACACGTCACATAATCTTGCTCATGTCCACCACCAGTGATTANCCCAATATACATACTAATAATACACGTCACATAATCTTGCTCATGTCCACCACCAGTGATTATTGTTCGAGAAGGTTGTACACAATGCTAAATGTCACATTTGCACATCCACACAAAAAATATCAGATTTTTTTCGTCTTCAGCATACATTTCATTTTCACTCCATAATTTAGGATAACAGCTGTTATAAAAAGTAATTATGACGTTTTCTACATTTCATTTTAAAAATTTTGTACTTCGAAAAAATATAACAGCATCATTACACATCAATGTTCAGTTTTCTTTGTTCATAGATTAACACTTAGCCTTTGCCATCATAATTTTTAAAATGAAGATCAATCACTTACATAACGTTTTACCTAATAACCAAACTGCCCTAGTTCAAGCCCCGTTGTGAGGAAAGCTAAGCAGTGACATTTACAGACTGATTCTAGAAGCACAGGCAGTTCATTAGGAAGTTTTATATTAGTATAATTAAGTCCTGTAAAAAGGTTATGTACGAGCAAGTGCGTAGCGGTAGAATAGCTTGCTACGCACACACTTTTACACTGGTGTGCAAAATAATTCAAGTACTATCCGACCTATGTATCACTTGCACCTGGTTTTGTGAACTGAATTTTTTGATTTAAAAAAAGGTGCAGTTGATATGTTAGGAAATACAGTACTCAGCAAGTTATATATTATAAATTTCCATGATCTTCAGCTATACTTTCCTATACTTTTTTTTATTTTGTTTTATTTTTACTGTTTACTTCATTTTTGTGGTGATGTGTTGTTTATAATTTACTTCATATATTTCCTTTCTTCCTTTTTTGTTTCCGCATGCATGCAGTACTAATTTACTAACTTGGCTGTTCTCATTTCTGTTTTCGCCGGGGTGCAGTATCTTCCTTTCTCTTTCTAGCACCCCCTGCGCATCAACCTCCCAGTGGTAACCCTTGCGTGCCGTCCCCTTGCGGATCGAACTCTCAGTGCCGCATTGTCGGCAGCGTTCCAGCCTGCTCGTGTTTGCCCGGCTACGTGGGTCGTGCCCCCAACTGCAGGCCAGAGTGCACCATTAATGCTGAATGTCCCAGCAACCTTGCTTGCCAGAACGAGAAGTGCNCATAGCGACAGTCATCAGTATAGACGCACAGTATAATCTTGGTGATGATGACTTGGTCAAGATTATTGAAGGCAATGTGTTTTATTGTCATGTGTGCGAGACTTAAGGCCAAGTTCAGTTTCCTGGACACAACAGTGGGTGATGTAGTGGTGAAACAAGAATATGAGGTAGTTGTAGTATGCCATTGATAGTTTGGGACCACAAAAATCAAATTGTAAGGTATCATTGCAGATGCTGATCAGAAACTTTAGATCTGCATAAGGGAATGCAGTAAGTGATTGTAATGTATGTCGGGAAGTGGCTGCAGTCGCTACTCGGAATGCCACTTGTTGTTTCGCTGCTGTGCAGAGCACTTTGTCATTTGTGATCGCTGGGAAAAGCATCCTGTTGTGTTAATTAAGCTATATATTTGGGTTTAGCAAATGCCCAGCAAGAATTGCTTACAGGGCTAAATTGTTCTCACTGAAGTTCAGAGGTGGTGGGATGATCATATTTGTCTAGTCCACTGGTTTCTGAGCATTGCTCTATGAATGTTTAAACCTATGAAACAGTTTTGCACAGTTCTCCACTGCTCACTCTGGATTGGGTCCATTTCATTTCCAGCATCAGTGCACTACCCNCAGAGGTGGTGGGATGATCATATTTGTCTAGTCCACTGGTTTCTGAGCATTGCTCTATGAATGTTTAAACCTATGAAACAGTTTTGCACAGTTCTCCACTGCTCACTCTGGATTGGGTCCATTTCATTTCCAGCATCAGTGCACTACCCGTAAAGCAAACGCTGTAAGAGAGTAGTTTGAGGACATGGGAATGAATGAACTTAAACGGCCTCTGTAAAGTTGTGTCCTCACCTTCACTGAACACCTTTGCGATAAATGGGATCATTGGTTGAAAGCCCGGTCAAATTGCCCACCAGGGGAAGATTCAAAGCGTAATCTTGGATGCGGACCTCTATTATTCACTTTAGTTTATTTTATGCCAATAAACAATTTGTCCACGCATAGCTCAAATCCTTTAAATTCACCAGAAAAATTAAAAAAATAGTTACTCTCAAGTTATGCAGTGACATAGAGCCACGTGGAAAATAAAGCTTACTTGAAGGTATCAGTTTGCAAGAACTCTATACAAATTTTTGTGAATTTTCTTTCCAAGTTGAATTAATTATGAGACAAACCCTTGAGCTGTTTACCATGATGAAGGAATGATGTAATAAATTCCTGCAGAAACCTGTTGCAAACTAATGGAAGGTTTTTTTTGAAGGATGAAGATTGTGATGACGACAAAAGGCAAATCTATTTCATACTGACACCATACCAGTTCATGATTGGAACATCACTAGAGGTGTCTGCTGACGAATGGTCATGTAGTGTACATTCACTGTGGCGTATTTCACTTAATGACAATGTTGCAACGTCGAGAGTAGTCGACTATCCAATCTTTTCAAGTATCCAGTTAATATATCAGATGAAGCAATTTGGAAAGGCAGTATTTTGGCACTGTTGAAAGCTTTGAGATAGTGTTCCTTCAGAATCATCGCAAGTTATTGTTTATTTTGAAAGCCGCACATCAAAATTATATTTATTAAATCAGACTATAAGTGTGGATTTCAAACGTTTCGAAAATCAAACCAAATACAAAATACACAGCTATTGGAAAAATTTTACTTCATTTCAGCATTTTAAACAATTTATTGTAATTAAAATACAACCATTTTTCCAGTTACCCAACCAGTGGAAACACCAAGGGACCCGTGCAACCCGTCACCTTGCGGTGCAAATGCAGTGTGCAAGGAGCGTAACGGCGCAGGCTCGTGTGCCTGCCTGCCTGAATACCAGGGCGACCCTTACACAGGCTGCCGCCCGGAGTGTGTCCTCAACACCGACTGCAACAAGGCCAGAGCCTGCGTGAACAATAAGTGTCGAGATCCGTGTCCTGGCACGTGCGGCCTGAACGCAGAGTGCCGAGTTGTTAATCACGCTCCTTCCTGCAGTTGTCTGCCGGGACACACAGGCAACCCTCTCTCTGGCTGTCATCTTCCTCCTTCCAGTAAGAATAATTAACACCTTCTACTTATCTGTTCTTCTGTGTTCTGTCTTGCTCCTCTGTCTCCGCCGCCAACTGTGCACTTCTGTTTTTTTTTTCCGTAACAGCACCGCCCAACGTCCCGCAAGGGAACCCGTGCCAGCCATCGCCGTGCGGCTCGTACAGTCAGTGTCGAGTGCAGAATGAGCATGCGGTGTGCTCGTGCTTGTCTGGTTACAAGGGCAGCCCTCCATCGTGCAAGCCAGAGTGCATAGTGAGCACGGAATGTCCTCAGAACAGAGCTTGTGTTGGACAGAAATGCGTGGACCCTTGCCCGGGCACGTGCGGCATAAATGCCCGCTGCCAGGTGGTGAACCACAATCCTATCTGTAGCTGTACCCCTGGATTCACTGGAGATCCTTTTGTGCGCTGTCAGAAGGAGCAGAGTAAGGGACACACTTCTTGCTTTTCTNTACCCCTGGATTCACTGGAGATCCTTTTGTGCGCTGTCAGAAGGAGCAGAGTAAGGGACACACTTCTTGCTTTTCTTTCTGTCTTTTTCTAAATCTATGTTCTTTATGAATATTTTATCTTTACGCATGTTTCTGTTCTTCTGTGTCTGTCTTTGTAGTTCCNTTCTAAATCTATGTTCTTTATGAATATTTTATCTTTACGCATGTTTCTGTTCTTCTGTGTCTGTCTTTGTAGTTCCTGAAGCGCGTCCGTCTGGTAACCCATGCATACCTTCTCCATGCGGCTCTAACTCCCAGTGTAAAGTAGTGGGCACGCAGGCAGCATGTTCTTGCTTGCCGAACTACATCGGGCGGGCGCCCAACTGCCGACCTGAGTGTACCACGAACGTAGAGTGTGCCGGCAACTTAGCCTGTCAAAATGAGCGANTACATCGGGCGGGCGCCCAACTGCCGACCTGAGTGTACCACGAACGTAGAGTGTGCCGGCAACTTAGCCTGTCAAAATGAGCGATGCATAGATCCCTGTCCCGGCACTTGTGGCATCAAGACCACGTGCGTAGTCGTCAAACACGCACCAATGTGTTACTGTGTGGTGGGTTACACGGGCAACCCATTCACTGGCTGCGCTAGAATTGTGGAAGGTTAGATGATACAGTTGTTGTTTGTATCAAATGAACCACAAGCCTTTGTCGAAAACATAATAATTTTGTTGTTTTATTATTTTTATTATTTCAGCACCACCCACTACGGAAGGTCCCAGGAATCCCTGCAACCCATCACCTTGTGGGGCAAATGCTGTGTGCAAAGAACGGAATGGAGCGGGATCGTGTGTGTGTCTGCCAGAGTATTTTGGCGACCCGTACACGGGCTGTAGGCCAGAATGTGTGGTCAACTCGGATTGTGACCGCAGCATGGCATGTCTTAACAACAAGTGTCAGAATCCTTGCCCTGGAAAGTGTGGTCGAAACGCAGAGTGCCTGGTCATGAACCACGCACCTACATGTGCCTGTCTGTCGGGATACTCCGGAGACCCTCTGTCCGCTTGCATTCTGCAGGAACCAAGTGAGTGGTCCTCTACATCTTAAGCTCGTTAGTTTGTCCAGCAATGAATAGAATAGTTTAGCAAACGCTTGTTGGTATCTATTCAAATTAATTTTTACAAAGAAATATAAATTATGCTCTGTTGTTTTAACTTTCCAAAATCGCTGTGAATGGAAAATGGAAAAAAAGTTTTTCTCAAAGTGATTAATTTCATGGTTATAGTTCACCACCTTCTTCCACAGATTTGACGGAAGAGATTTATACACTCAGTGTGTGTTCTTGGGGTTTAACGGTGGTATTGCAATAGCTGTTGTAGTTACAACTATTAAAAATCTTTATGCAGTGAATCTATATCTAACTTTACCGAATATACGAAGGGAGAGTATGGTAACAAAGAGAGAAAACCTATCACCATCGTTGCACAATTTTTTGTGCTCACTGCAGATGCCATTTAGTGTTTTGAAGTTGTGTGCGAATTATATTTTAAGTATTGTGTGATGCTGCACATAACAAATATTCATGTTATCTTGTGTGAGAGCAATTTTAATTTTACNTATATTTTAAGTATTGTGTGATGCTGCACATAACAAATATTCATGTTATCTTGTGTGAGAGCAATTTTAATTTTACACCGTGGGAGTTACACACATGCAAAATATTTACATGATTTTTTTTTTGTCTTGTGGTTCCAACTACTGAAGCAAACTATTTCTGTAACCGTTTCATTTTCAACATCAAATAATTTGATTGCTAAAATGAGCCAAGTATTTTTTTTTAGAATTTATTTGCCACTTAGAAATGTTTCATCTAAAAACACATTTCCGCTCTTCATTATCTTTGCAGTTATTTGTGTTAGTTGAAAGCAGCGACTTCCATTATTTTTTGTGTTATTTAAAATGGTTATTATTAAATCGTGTTACTTGAGTATTTTGNTTGAAAGCAGCGACTTCCATTATTTTTTGTGTTATTTAAAATGGTTATTATTAAATCGTGTTACTTGAGTATTTTGTCTGCTGAAATACTGAATCATGTAAACATACTTTTATTTACATAGGTATACCTTGGTAAATATAACGTACCTTGCATTATGTTAATTTTTCTACTTGCATGTGCGGGCAGCATGCAGGGTGGCCTTTAGTAGATAATTGTGAACTTGCTGGTGGGAAACATCATTGTCATCCATTTTGGTTTTTAGCGTGATGTTGTTTGATCATCAGCTATGTAAATTATTTTTTGTGTTGAATGCAAGTCTGTATTTATCACTAAAAGTAAATTTCTTTTTAAAACTATTTGCTGATCTGTGTGTAGCTGTGCACACTAATGTTGACATCTGCTGAAATCAGAAACTGTCACTTACTGTAGTAAAACCTCATAAAAATGCCAGCTCTTGAAAAAGTGCTGGCATTTATTTTGTATGACATAGTGCCATTTTTATGTTACATTTCACACAACTGGAAAATGTCATTCCATATGACTGTAAACCATTGTAAGGTTGTAAGCTTAGTACATAAATTTTTTGAATTAATGTGGCATTATAAATATTGCTTATGTTTACTGGCAGCGTTGTTTTACAAAAAACTTACTAGGAAAATTTAAAATATTAAAAAAAGTAATTGTTTAGTGTTATGCATATTTGGTCACTTATCAATGATTTGTAAGCTGGCTTAGTTGCGAAATGAAAATTGTTTCATGGAGAAATGAGAAGCAAGTTGCTATATACATGTAATTCCAATTAACTATTTATTTTATTAATTCTATAACTTTATTGTCACTAAGTACCTTGAAAAGAATTTTCGCTGTTGCGCAAAACTCTTTATTTGTTAATAATGCTGTTTAAGTTTATGTGTGTTTAGACATATTTTTCCCATGGATCAATTTTATTAAGTAGATAATTTACAAGTCATTATCATTTTGTATGTGGTCCTTTTTTAAATGTCATTAATGTGTGGCTAAATGTTGACTTCCTCTTTTGTGTCCCTCTGTCATTTTTCTTGTTTCTTTTCTATCTTTCATACGCATGAGCAGTTGAAGCTGAGAAGCCTAAGAACCCGTGTGAACCGTCGCCTTGTGGCAGATACAGTCAGTGTCGAGTCAGTAACGGGCACGCCGTGTGCTCGTGCTTAGTGGGTTACGCTGGCTCACCGCCATCTTGTCGGCCAGAGTGCGTTGTTAGCAGTGAGTGCCAGCTAAACAGGGCATGCGTGAACCAGAAATGTGTTGACCCATGCCCTGGCACGTGTGGTATTAACGCCCGCTGCCAAGTTGTAAACCACAACCCTATCTGTAGCTGCACGCCGGGCTTCACGGGAGACCCTTTCAGGAGATGTCTCAGACAGCGTAAGAACACTCACTCTTCTCTTTCTGTCCTTCTCCACCTTTTTTTCCTACTTATTTATAATCTGCTTTCCATTTGTGTTTTCTTTATCTTTGAATGCTGGTCTTTAAGGAACTGTTTTCTTGTCTCTTGTTACTGCGATGATGGTTTCGTGGTAATTTGAACCTTTATTGGCAGTGCATGGAGACTTTATTGACCATCTTATATATTACTTATAATTATTCAAGTATAATTATTCACAGGCTGGAAACAGTCAAGCAGATGATGAATGATGGGTGGTGGTGATGATTATTAATGGATGTGGATTACCATGATAATGATGATGGTAACAATAATGATGACAGTGATTGATGGTGATGATAATAAATTATTCAAGTACAGTATGATAATATTTCTTCCTTAGTTTAATTTCTGTACAACAATTACATAAAAAAGCTACAAAAGGTTCAAATTGCCATTGGAATAATTTAAATAAAAATATTTTCATGTAATAACTTATTTTCAAATGGCTTCTATCTTGAAATATAATTATGAGTCTTGAAAACTAAAACTCTAGTTATGAATCAAAAGTTTCAATTTAATGGTAATAAAATACATAAATTAGAAAGTAGGGGTTGATTTAGTACAAATAATTGTGGTATTTCAGTTAATTTTATTGGCTTTAAATACTTATTTAGAGCACTTCATCGCGTATTACATTTTGAAAGTACCCAATTATTTGAGTTAAAGTACAGCTTTATTTTATTATGGTCTTTCGAAATACATCATTATCAGTTAATTTAATTGGCTTTAGTCAGTGAGTTTAGAACCTTTGACTGTCAATGGGGTTGTTCCTCGCCCTTACTTTGCTATCATGTGAAGGATTGCAGCACGAGGGGAAAAACGTCAGCACAGTTATTTGCCGTAACCGAAGTCATAACTGCTAATTGTAGGCCATGCCAACTACATACATTTACTCTCAATATAATTTTTATTCATGTTGCTGGATTAAAATAATAATGCTGAGTTATGAAGTGTGACAGTAGGCTTGTTGATACAATAAAACATGACAGTCTTAATAATGAAGACAAAGCTACATGCTTTCCTAACTGAATTAAATATACGGAAAGTTTATTTAGACGTAAAGCAGATATTTTTGATTACTTCATATTTTATTTTCATTTCTGAATCAGAATCACGTACAGTTCACAGATGAACTTGGAAACGTAGTTCTTTTTCTGTTAAGTTAGAACTTTAGTAAGGTGAATGGGAACCAAGTTTCTCCTCTCCATTCTCTTCTCTCGAGTGTGGGCAATGGTGCTGGTTGTTGAGCTTGTGGTCCGTGTTGCTGTCCCCCTGTAGCGACCTCGACAGCTGCTACCCCCGCCTTGAATCCGTGTGTGCCCTCCCCGTGTGGCCCCAACTCCCAGTGCAGAGTGGTGGGCACGCAGCCCGCCTGCTCCTGCCTGCCCGACTACGTGGGGCGAGCTCCCAACTGCCGCCCCGAGTGCACTCTCAACACCGACTGCGCCAGCAACCTCGCCTGCAGGGACCTCAGGTGCTCCAGTCCCTGCCCCGGCCCCTGCGGCGCCCAGGCCCTCTGCTCCGTCGTCAACCACAATGCGGTCTGCACCTGCCCTCAAGGTTACGTCGGCGACCCCACCGCGTTTTGCTCACCAGCACCCGCATCAAGTAAGGGTGCCTTCTCTTCTTCTCTTTTCTGTCATTCTTTTACTTTCTGTATGTACTGTGTGTTTCAAGTGTCTGATCTTTTATGATTCTGTCGCAATTCTCTCTTCACTGTACTGTTCTATTTGCATCTTTTTTTTTTAAGTACAAATTCAGTAGTTATATCTATTCTACAGTAGTTGCTGTTACGAACATTATGACAGCAAACCAACAAGGCAGTTTTTAACATGCTTAGGACTTAAGCTATTTGTCAAATAGTTGTGTATAAGAAATGGTACAATGTACACGAAGGAAGGAAAGTGTTGATATATATTATTGAAACAACGTGTTGTACACTCGCTAACACCGGTCTGTAAGAGTGAGAAGTTAAAAGAGTTTGCATTGGTTCCCAGCAACCGAACGAACACTTCCTGCCAACCCATGTGAACCATCCCCGTGTGGAGCAAATGCAGAGTGTCGCGAAAGGAACGGTGCAGGCGCATGTTCTTGCTTGGCGGGATATGAAGGCGACCCGTACGGGAGTCCAGGCTGTCGGCGGGAATGCGAGACGAGCAGCGACTGCCCGACACAACGTGCGTGTGTGGGATACAAATGTGTGGACCCGTGCCCTGGGACTTGCGGCAGCGGAGCAGACTGTCACGTCGTCAACCACGTGCCGACGTGCAATTGCCAAGCAGGGTACACCGGCGATCCGTTTTTCTCCTGCCGTCCCATCCCAGAAACAAGTAAGTACTTTGCCATACTCATTACACCTGCCTGTTATAAAAATTATTTGGTTCAATTTGATTAGGGATGGCACTTTTTGATTGAAGTTAGCTTACAGTTTTAATTCTTGCATTTTTAAATACATACATTTATGATTTTTATAGAGAGGCAAGACAGTTTGAAAAGATCCCAGTTTGCTAGAATTTCAAAAAGAAAAACTTATAAAACATTAATTGAATTAAGGCTTAATTTTGCTTGAGAAAAGTTACACACATTTGTTAACAGTTAATTTACGTGTTTCCTCAACAGCTCCGCACAGTACACCGCAGGATCCTTGCCAGCCATCGCCCTGTGGTCCGAACAGCCAGTGCCGCAACGTGAACGACCAAGCAGTGTGTTCGTGTCTGAGCGACTACGTGGGGGTTCCTCCATCATGCCGACCAGAATGTGTGGTCAGCTCTGAATGCTCGCTCGACAAAGCTTGCATCAACCAGCACTGCGCTGACCCATGCCCCAACACGTGTGGTGTTAGTGCGCAGTGCACAACTAAGAACCATAACCCCATCTGTGCTTGTCCGCCGAGTTTCACTGGGGACCCTTTCACCAAGTGCTTTCTGCAGCGTGAGTACTTCCTGCGTAATTTTCTTTAAATTGTATTGGTTTTTGTACTTTCGAGGATAAAACATGATCTGTTGAGAGCTTACACAATCCCATCTACTAGTAATAATGTATGTGCTTCTAAGGGATAGCGACAAATTATATCTGAAGTAATCAACTGGAATATTAAAATGATATGCATGTCATTTTTATAGCTTAACATNGATAGCGACAAATTATATCTGAAGTAATCAACTGGAATATTAAAATGATATGCATGTCATTTTTATAGCTTAACATTATAATTAATTTTGTGGTTAATTTAATCAATTATGTGTTCTTTTAATATAGTCTTCTATTGAAAAATATGTATAGGTTATTCACGGTTACTTCACACTTCTCTGAAGCCCTGCTAAAGTTCTACTTTTTGTTACCAATCACGTATCCTTCCACTACGTGTAAACGTAAACACATGTGACTTCTATGCCTAACTGTCAAATGCTTTGTTGACTCTTCACAATTTAGGCCTATGACTATATTTGGGTCAGCTTTATGACTTTTTAACAATGTCTGTATGGACGATAGTTCTGATGGTTGTTATTTTATATTGTTAACATATTTTTTATACACGACATAGCATATTACGCATAATACACGTTAATATTTTTCCGCGACTGTGTATAACCNTTAACATATTTTTTATACACGACATAGCATATTACGCATAATACACGTTAATATTTTTCCGCGACTGTGTATAACCTTGTTACAACTGTGAGGGAAAGAACTGTAGTATTTAACCTCTTGATATTGATGTGTGTTGGGTTATTTCGTTAAAAGGATGACCACATTTGGAATAAATATTAAAACGAAGGAGCAACCAGTCCAACAAAAAGACAGTAAATTCAAGCTCGCAACTCGTGTCGCTCATAATTTGTACGTAGTAGCAACAAGCGTAAAAGATAGTGGTGAACATGCACACAAATAGGCCTACTGTAACTTTTATTCCACTCATATTTATTTGCATAGGTACTTAGTTTTTACTAGGTTTATTTAATTATTTATTTTAAATTTTCTGGTCGGGCTTAGTACTTTGTCGAGATTGTGGCAAACATTTAAATCACAGAAACGTATGCACGTTACACAATTGTGTTTCAAACACGTAGGGCAAAGGTACATAGCTGTGATAAATAAATGGACGTAACTTTCAAATGATTAATTTCAGTTCACAGTTAAAATATACAAATTACGCATGTCCGATATTTGGAATCACACACACTTTGGTCCAGCGTAACATGAAGGTCACAATACTCTTTCACATGCAGCAGGCATGACGCACATTCTTGCCTTGGAAACACAGATTTATCACATCGTAACTTGCGTAAGTAGGTTTAAAAAACACAACGTGTACAAACTTGATGTAGTAATTTAATGTGGAAAATTAACACTTAATTTGGCAGCAAGCAACACGTCAATGTCATGTCGCGAGTCACCACTTCTGCCAACTTCGGATTTGTAACTGTCCCGCTAACACATCTAACTATATTATAATAAGTATTCAAAAATTAAAATCTCGTTTCAGTTTTAAATTACAAATCCAAACATCATTACTATTTTTGTTATAATAAGTATGAACTATGTTAAATTTCAAAACATGTATAATTTACCTGCTACTACTAGTGGTGTGAAATTTCGAAAGAGAGAGGGAAGAGAGAGAAAGAGAGTGATGAGGGGTAGAAAGGTAGGGAGGTAGAGACGAGCTCCGCTTCTCCTATTCAAGTTTCTTCCTCGGAAGGAAAAAAAACACCCATGTCACTATGGTCTATGCACCGTAATTTGCGCTGATATTTTTACCTGTAACAATGAAATATGTTTCCATCAGTGCTACCTAAAAACTCAAATATTTCAACGGGCAACGTTTAATNTTTTACCTGTAACAATGAAATATGTTTCCATCAGTGCTACCTAAAAACTCAAATATTTCAACGGGCAACGTTTAATTCACAAATAGCTTACCAAAATAATATGTCAAAACAATATTTTAACTGTGAATTATTTCTTATTAGCTGCTGCCAACACATCACTGCTCTCACTGATTTTAATTTGTATTGAATACGAATGCAATACTTTAAAGTTAATCACAGTGTTGAGTATTTTTGGTATACAGTAGAACCCGCTTATAAGGTTCCCGTTTAAAAGGTTTTCCCGCCTATAATGCACGATTTTTCTAGNTTTTACCTGTAACAATGAAATATGTTTCCATCAGTGCTACCTAAAAACTCAAATATTTCAACGGGCAACGTTTAATCCACAAATAGCTTACCAAAATAATATGTCAAAACAATATTTTAACTGTGAACTATTTCTTATTAGCTGCTGCCAACACATCACTGCTCTCACTGATTTTAATTCGTCTTGAATACGAATGCAATACTTTAAAGTTAATCACAGTGTTGAGTATTTTTGGTATACATGTTATTCCTAGGGTGATTTTTCAAAAGTTTGTTTCAAAACGAAGAAACCGTGAATTGACTATATTTTGATAATACCATTGTAAAAGAAAAAAAAATTAGCATCAAGAGACTATTCACTACTTAGATCTTATAGTTATATATCAAACTGTATTATGTGTTTACTTGTGTGTGTGTGTGTGTGTGTGTGTGTGTGTGTGTGTATATGTGTACCATATTGCCATTTCTGTTGAAACAAACAGCGAAAACACCAGCACCAATAACAGAGAGACCTCCATCTTGCTACCCAAGCCCTTGCGGACCAAACTCTCAGTGCCAGATGATTGGTAGCAGCCCTGCGTGCTCCTGCCTACCAGATTACGTGGGCTCGCCTCCAAACTGCCGGCCCGAGTGTGTGCTGAGTGCCGACTGCCCCAGTCAGCAGGCGTGCATCAAGCAGCGCTGCAGGGACCCTTGCCCAGGCTCCTGTGGTTACAATGCTGTCTGCACCGTACGCAACCACGTGCCTGTCTGCACCTGCAATGAGGGCCACACGGGAGACCCGTTCACACAGTGCAATCCCATCCCCCTCACGCCCACCCCGTCCACTCCACCTGAGGATCCCTGCGTTCCTTCCCCTTGTGGTCCGAATGCAGTTTGCAGATCAGGTGGCATTTGCGAGTGTCTCCCAGACTACCAGGGCAACCCGTACGAAGCATGCCGTCCTGAGTGCGTGCTCAACACGGAATGTCCAAGAGACAGGGCTTGCCTGCGCAACAAGTGTCGAGACCCATGTCCCGGTACTTGTGGTCAGAATGCTCGCTGCGACATTGTCAACCACATACCTGTCTGTTCCTGCGACGATGGCTTCACTGGGGATCCATTTTCCAATTGCCATGAAATGCCGAAAGGTTGGTATATTATATGTGCGCTACGTGTTGCACAATATTATTTATTGTATCTTTTAAGTTATACAGTTTCTTATCTTTAATGTATTTTTATTTGCTTTGTATACCAGAACCTCCAGCTTCCAGAGTGGATCCATGCCAACCTTCTCCATGTGGACCAAACAGTCAGTGTCGTACAGCCGATGACCATGCCGTGTGCTCATGCGTGCGAGGCTACATGGGTGCCCCGCCATCATGTCGGCCCGAGTGTGTGGTGAGCTCCGAGTGTTCGCTGACACGTGCGTGCGTTAACAACAAATGCCAAGATCCATGTCTGGGGTCGTGTGGGCTGGGTGCTCGCTGCGAAGTAATTAACCACAGCCCCATCTGCAGTTGCCGTCCACGCCAGACAGGCGACCCCTTCAAGAGCTGCTATGACATACCTGGTAAGGCTTACCTGCAGTCATCTTTCTTATTTTAGTGTTTCAAACCAAGCATGTGCATTATGTTTGGCAGTCATGTCTGTTCACTGTAAATTCAATTTATATGGATACTACTGAATGTCAGTTTATTACTAGTGTATTTATGTATTTGGTGTGGTAGTATATACACTGAAGAGCCAAAAAAGACTGGTATAGGCGTGCGTATGCAAATAACAGAGGTATGGAACCAATCAGAGTAACGCGATGCGGTTGGCAGCGCCTATGTATGACAACAAGCGTCTGGCAAAGTTGCTAGATCGGTTACTGCTGCTACAATGGCAGGTTATCAAGATTTAAGTGAGTTTGAACGTGGTGTTATAGTCGGCGCACGAGAGATGGGACATAGCATCTCCGAGGTAGCGATAGCATTTGGATGTTCGCGTACGACCATTTCACGAATGTACCGTGAATATCGGGAATCCGGTAAAGCATCAAATCTTCGATGTCGCTGCGGCCGGTAAAAGATCGTGAACGAACAGGACAAATGACGACTGACGAGAATCATTAAACGTGGCAGACGTGCAACCCTTTCTCAAATTAGGCGCAGATTTCAATGCCTCCTGCATACCTTCAAACATTAGTAGAGTCCATGCCACGTCGTCTTGCGGCACTTCTGCGTGCTCGCGGGGGCCCTACACAATATTAGGCAGGTGTACCAGTTTTTTGGCCCTTCAGTGTGCATACTTTCATTCATATAATTTAAACATTTTGTAAAATTTTTTAATTAATGTGGAAAGAATTAAAAGGAAAATTAATTAGAAGCATTTATTATTTTTCAGCTAATGGTAAAAGGATTGGTGCAAACTGTACACAGAACTTAAGATATTAATTTTTAAAAGTTTAATTGTGTATTTTCTAATCTTTAAAGAACTGCTACATTTGAGGAATCAATTTGAATGACCAACAGTGTGGAATATACAGTGACATCAGCAGTATTTATTTTGAATGGCATGGTAATGTTTCAGCTGAGCCAGTGGTGCCAGTGCAGACCAACCCATGCGTGCCGTCCCCATGCGGACCCAACTCTCAGTGCCGAGCTGTGGGCAGCAGCCCTGCATGCTCATGTCTCTCCAGTTACGTGGGCAGTCCACCCAACTGCCGGCCGGAGTGCATCATCAATCCCGACTGCCCAACCAACCAAGCATGCATCAACAACCGCTGCAGCGATCCATGCCCTGGCTCTTGCGGCACCAATGCAGAGTGTCGTGTCGTCAGCCATGCCGTCACTTGCGTGTGCTCCCATGGTTACACTGGTGACCCATTCGTCCAGTGCTCCGTCCAGAAACGTGAGTACCTCCATAAGCAGTAAACCAGAGTGGCTCGGCTCAGGGGGGTGGTTTCACATAGGTGAGGAAAAATTAGCTGCAAGGTGGTCAGGGATTCAGTAAGAGAATACCTACAGTCATTTTCTTACTTTAAATTGTTGACGGGACTTGTTAGTGTTGAAACAGTATTTATTTGAAAAGCATAAAGTAATAGTGTAACAAGTGAACTTTGGTGGTGATGAAAATAAACTGAAATGATACACGCACTAGGCAAGAAGAGGGAGGTTGTTACTGATTCTGCTGAAATAATAAGATTTAGCAGATACAGTAAACTCTAGATTCTTCTACCCTTCACGGTTCCTGGGAAAAGGATCATTATCTCGAAGTGTCGTTATTAGAATTTTTGCCAATTTTGACCGATCCCCTGACGCCTATTCTCAAATATTTCACTTAAGTCGTACTTATGTCGCTAGTATGCAACTAGTATGCAACATCTGTTGAACTATTAGCACTATTTCGAACAAACTTGGTGAACTGATAGTACCTGAAGTAAGCATTCTTTTTTTCCCATTTGGAAGATAGCTTTACCTGATAAATTAAACTTTTGTATCATATCTTGTGAACTACTAGCCTATTATCATCATTTTGTACACACATAGGGCTTTCGTAGGCCATATAAAATTATTTGATTTTAGTAGAAACTATGTTGAATTTTCAAAATTGCAGCATTACAAATATTTGACAGTTACGCCATAGATATCAAACCATATAACTTTTTCAACCAAACTTGGTATGCTGGCAGTATCTATTGCAAACATTAAATATGCTAATTTACGGACACCCTGGTAGGCAAGTTTGGAAGAAAATGAAATACCAATCTCGGAATCTACCAACATGTTTCCTACCAAACGTGAAATACTAATATTACTGATAGAAGAGTTTGTTTTATAAAGGGGGGCCCTCGTTGTACTATGTGATACGTGCACAATCTATTAGACCATTGAAACAATTTAAGTAGCTATTACTTTGAATACCGACACTAATAACCAACGGAAGACATATTGCAAAATAACTTAAATGAAAAATAAAGCTTCATCACATCTCAGTAACTGCTTAATCGAGTTCCAAAACAATTGTCATGCAAGTATAATTTTGTATGTCCACCTAAAATTTTGCAGATTAGTTAGTCACTTATTTTCAAAATAAAGTTTCTTCTGTTTTGGTTTAATATGCTTTATTTTTAGTATCTTTTAACCAATTAAAACCAAACTCGTGCTGAAGTAGGCCTATCTACTGTGTGCACCATACTCACTAAGAAATATCTTAAATCGTCTGGCATTTTAGAAAATAGCACCAACACAATTTTGAATATATTGTATATCAGTAACAACTATCGATTACAACCAAGTATAGCGGAAAAGTTTTGTCGAATTGGCAAAAAAATGCTGAGAAGTTTATTACAATTACTTCCGTAGATATGTAAGGGAAAGTAGGTTTATTAGTTATATTGAGCTTCTTGTTCGCGTTGGTGAGGTGCGTCAAACAAATTTACGACATGGCTGACACATTCACAGCCATCAACACAAAATGTACAATGATTAAACACTGGCATTCATTTGCGAATAAANCGACATGGCTGACACATTCACAGCCATCAACACAAAATGTACAATGATTAAACACTGGCATTCATTTGCGAATAAATTGCATGTATCACTTTATTGAACCAATAATAGTGACACATGTATATCTGTACAGACGTAGGGTATAAGTAAATACAGAAAGGTGACGAACAGGAGACGACAGTGTGATGTGACATAATTGGCTAGTATGAAGGCAAAGATGGATATTCGAGTACCACTACAGCACATAAACTGAGGTGACAAAGCAGCACGACCCTTTAAAAACAAGTTCAACGCACACACACATAAAAAGTAGCCTATGTCACTTCCCGGCCCTCCAACTATCTTTTTGCACGTAATCACGTAATTCCATTGCTACGTTGCGACGTGAAGGAAGGACAAACAAACAAACACACTTTCGCATTTATATAATAGTTAGGATAAATAGACAGAAAACGTAAGTCGCGGGATGCTACTCATGGGTAGATACACATACACAAAAGTAGGACGAACACATTTTCCACATGGAGACATAGTCGCGACGTTTCGCTGGATTGGCCAGCTTCTGCAGGCGACAAGTAGTGTTGCACTGCGATCTGTCGAGCGACGGTTGGCAAACAGACAACCTTGTGGTAGACAGGCGAACTAAGGTCAGGTGGGGAATTTGAAATGTGATGGAGTGGTGTTATCTTATGTTTAAGCCAGGTGGCTGTCTGGATTTGGTGATGTATTGGTGGAACAGTTCCCAGCATCACAGTTCTACACTGTCATTAGAAGGTGGTAGGGCCCCCACCACTCTGGTCGTGTAACAGGTGTCAAAGTTCTGGTTGCGAGATGCTGTGTGTGCTGCAACTGGCTTCAATCCTGGAAATAAAACTTTTTTTTTTATATATTTGCATTTACAATTTTGCTCCTCTCATTAAATTATGTTAATCTTATCTACATGCCAGTATCTGATACTTACTTTTGTTATTACTTGACTTAAATGATAACAATATAAAATTATTTTTTTTCTTCCCACTATCTAAAAACTTAAATTATTCTTATTATCAGTTGGTTTATACCCAAATTGTTGGTCATGGTTTCACAGATAAAATAGTTTATTTTAGCTAAATGTAATTTTATTTTGTGTTTTACTTGAATTTCGGTGTTATGTGATGTATTTACTTGCATTTCTGTGTTATTTCGGTTTTATCACTACAATCTTGTCTCTACAATGCTGAACCTCCTTCAGGCAGAAAATAAGTTTTTATGATGATGACATCATTGCGCAGCTGTCATATTTAAATAGTCAAAAAAATCATAGCACTTACATTACCTAGTTTTGGAGAATTGCTATTGAATAATTGTGTTTTCCTTTGCAGAAGAAGTGAGCAATCCGTGCGAGCCATCGCCATGCGGTGCAAACGCAGAATGCAAGCAAAGGAACGGAGCTGGATCGTGCAGCTGTATTTTGGGCTACCAAGGCAATCCTTACGAAGGATGCAGACCAGAGTGCGTTCTTAGCTCTGACTGCCCCACAGACAAAGCCTGCATACGCAGCAAGTGTCAGGACCCGTGCCCAGGAGTGTGTGGGCGGAACGCGGAGTGTTCTGTTATCAACCATGTGCCAACATGTACGTGCGCCCAAGGCTTCGTTGGAGATCCATTCAACTCCTGTGTTGTGCAACCTCCAGTGGGTATGTTGAAGAGGACTTTTTTTAATTCTATATCTGCACTTCTTATGACAGAAGTGTATAAAAACCAGAGACTTTTTTGTACACATGTAACTTCGGAAATCAGTTGACCTCGTATTGTATTTTTGATGTCTACTGAAATAATTGCAGTATTTGTTGGTGTATAAGATAAGGCAGAATTTAAGAAATATTGTTTTCAGCTTCACCAAAATATGAAAGGGGAAAAAAAAAGTTAATTGGATTATTTTGGATGATTTACCATATCAGTCTATCATCCTCCCCAACTTCACATTTTGAACATTTTTGGCTGAAGTTCATGAATTTGGCAGAAGCTTATAGAGTTGGGCCGAAACTCATGGTAAAATAACATATGAAAAATTGCACTTTAAGCAAAATATTATGAAAATGTGCTTACAGAGTTCAAATTAATGTATGTAGTAATTTTTTAAATGTAAACCACGAAGTGTATAATGCCACAACTGCTTTCTTTTTTCTGAGATTGCAACACTATACAGAGAAATTGCTTTTACAATATGGTGGACACTGCCATATGTTTACAGCTTGTGTTCATGTTGCCCATGATTCGAAAAATATATATTGTAAAATTTTAGTATGTTTTTATTTCATGATGCTTGGTACAATGTTAATTGCCTGTGATTTTATCAGATATGACAGTCAATACTATTGGTATTGTTCAATACTCCGCAGTTTGCAACTTTAGGCGACCAGGATCACGGAAATGTTTGTGTGGCCATATTATATGGATAGTAATCTTGAAGGCTGAAAGTTGTGGAAAATCTTCATCTTGTACACCAGCAAGTGCTACCCTAACAAATTCTACAAAAAAAATATTTATAGACCATTTTGATTTGTGTAAGCTAAAATGTGTCACAATCGCTCAAACAAGCTGGCTACTGTGGCAGCCGCATGTGATTACGTTCACTGTTAAAGTATATAATTAGCTGTTTATAGTATAATTTTATAGGCAAGCATTCCAAATGAAAATGAGGGTTTTTTTGGAGACGGGGGAAGAAGAACAGGAGTTGTGGAGGAACTGCTCTGAGAAGTTGCTGAACTCTACAGAGGAAACAGAGAACGCAGGAGAAGAGAGTGAGACAACAGCTGACGAGAACAGACAGGTTGGAAGGAGGTAGAACATGCACTCCCAGAAAATGAATAGTGGGAGATTACCAGGTACGGCACACAGACTGGTTGTGTGGACTAAGAAGTAGCATGAAGCTGAGAAACGCGTCTTCGCTCGCGCTATTTATAACTGTGGAAGCAATTAGAGTATAGTAAAAGTGTATGATAGCGTAGAGGCACAAAATACGAAGGCAGAGGTATTTGCTGATGATTGATAGTGTGGAATGGGAAAGAAGAGGATTCGCAAGGCGCAGCTAGTTGCTTGGAACAATGTACTGGGGAATGAAGTTCGGTATCAATAAGAGTAAGGTGTTAATGATAAAGAGGAAAGTAACAGTTTGAAGAAGGGAAGAAAAGTAGATGGAGTGGGGCTGAAACAGGTAGAGAACTTGAAATACATGGGGAGCGTTTAGCATCGTGGAAAGGAAAGGGGAAATTGCTGAAGCAATGATATGTAGTAATGCAAAGAGGGTAAAAAGAGGACTTTTTTTTTATAGGTGTGTGAAGGACCTGTTGTAGAGATGCAAGGAATGCTATACATTACATTTTATGCACCCATTGTTACATATGATCCAGAAACGTGGATAGTGTACAAGAGAACTGAAAAGAAAAAAGAGGCAATGGGCATGAAATTTGCAAGAAGCACGGTGGCAGAAACAAAGAGGAATAGGATTTGAAATAAATACAGATGCAGAGGCTGGTGGAGATCACAGAGGATTAAATGGTATCGGCACATCAAAAGAATGGGAAACGAGAGGGTAACCATTTAAAGTACGAAAAAGACAGAGACGATTGAAAAACTGCATCGTACACAACATATTAAACACTTATGCAGTATTGGTAATGATATTATATGAGCCAGATATTGTTGACCATTATTCTCCTTTACAAATCTGAATGATTAATTTTGAGCTGGCTTAGGTGGAGGAAATGTTTACAAGAAATCGTTGTCAGAATGTAGCATATTACTGTGTAGAAACTAGGCTTCTGCAAAGCTTTGAACGTAACAAATCTAGAATTGAATCCTTTATGATTTGAATTGTTTCAACTAATCAAATCCAGAGTTATAAAAACTTGTTTACAAAGTGGGCCTATTGTTTTCAACACCACATTAAATGTCACTTGCACACAGGCCACTGACCTGAAGAGGATGGCAAATTAAATTTTCGGCAGACGCATATTTTCAGGTGGGGTGGTAAGATGAGATGTGGAAGAAGCTTGTATAAAATGAGAGGACTGAAATGACGTTATTAGACATTGTGTGTCGAACAACTGGGCAAACAAGGACTTGTGCTTTGCGGTAAACACATTTTTCATCCAAATCCTCCAAGGGGTTCGTTTGCAAAAGTTCGTTGCACAGATTATTTACTGCACCTTCAACAGCGTCGAGTTGTGAACCAAATGCATTCGCTTCGTGAACAACATTCAGCGTGATTTCAGGGGCCTTAATCAGTGCTTGTACCCTATCATTTATGTGGTTAAGCTTATTTTCTTGGAACTTGAACTTATGCAAAAATATCTTAAACGCCATGGCTAGGATGACATCATAAAACAAAATAATGGCAAAACGTAAGTAAACAAATGTAATACTAGTGATCAGTAAAATGCCAGATGAGATAATAAGTTATGTCGACGTGTCTGACGCAACATAAATGTATTTGCGAAAATGCTCAACACACAAGGAAGAAACAAGATACAAACATGTAATTACTCACCCACATGCCAAAAAATATCAATGAACCAGAGACAATGGAAACACCAAACCTTACGTTTTCAACAAAAAATATCCCAAAACTGAAGATTTCATTACATAATGATGAAGAGCGGAGAAAAAAGTTTTTATTTTATCTGAGGATTTTTGAGTTGTGAGAGTGGATTCAGAGTGGTGGCGCGGTCACTTCACACACGTTGTACACTTCTACATTTATACCGTGCACGTATAATTACTTATGTGTTCATGACCAGGTGAAAATTAAGTAAACTTGTTAAGCAGGAAATCTTCTTATGTGGGAACTTTTTAACAGGGCTTTACTTTATATTCTTTTACACAAGCTTGCTCTTTCCTTTTATTGGTGGCAGCACTTTTTCTGTATGTGTAATGTGTCTGAGTTTTACAAAAAACAATTCTCTCTGAACTAACATAGATACCTTTATGCTAGAGTATATTACACAGACATTTTCCATACCAAGTGTTTAATATAATGCTGTATTAATTTTAGTGGTGACAGAAGCAACAGTAGCAGATCCGTGCAGCCCTTCACCATGTGGACCCAACAGTCAGTGTCGCGAAATGAACGGGCAAGCTGTGTGCTCGTGTCAGCAAGGTTACAGCGGGGCGCCACCGAACTGCCGACCGGAATGCGTGGTGAACTCTGAATGCCCGCAGAACAGAGCCTGCCACAAGTTCAAGTGTAGAGATCCTTGCCCTGGCACGTGTGGCATCGCAGCGAGCTGCGAGGTCATCAACCACTATCCCATCTGCAGCTGCCGGTCTAACATGGTGGGCGACCCGTTCGTGAGGTGCTACCGGGAGCCTCCCAAGCCGCCTGCTCCCGCGCCCAAGCCCTCCAACCCCTGCCTGCCTTCGCCATGTGGCCCCAACTCCGAGTGCAGAGCCGTCGGGGACCAGCCCGCGTGCTCTTGTCGGAACAACTACGTGGGCTCGCCTCCCAACTGCCGTCCGGAATGTGTGGTCAACACCGACTGTGCCTCGACGCAGGCGTGCATATCGGAGAAGTGCCGTGACCCGTGCGAAGGCTCCTGTGGCTTCAACACCGAATGCAGGGTGCAGAATCACATTCCTATCTGCACCTGTCAGAAGGGCTTCACGGGAGATCCATTCACACAGTGCTCACAAATAATTGGTGAGTGTAAATGATGACAGTTGCAATACTGTAGTGCATAATTTTTCAGTCACATTGTTTGTGAGAATCACAAATAAAATAGAATAAGTAAATTTTTGTAATAACTTTTTGTTTAAACAGGTTTTTCTCATGCGAAGGTACAGTAATTTTGTAACAGTTCTATAACCATATGAGTAACTTAGTCCTTAACTCTGAGAATTTTTTCATGTGAACAATATCAAACATGTCAAGTTTTTTGAGATTGTACAAAATAATTACATACTTAACTTAAAACAGTTTTGGGAACTACAGTCATGGGTTACTAATGTTTCTATTAATATAAAATACATTACTATTTCCTAAATGTATAGTTTTGAAAATGATGTGTTATACTACCTACTATTTTGAAGAACCTGATAATCATTCACATCGGAGTAATTATTTGTACAAGTCTGTGCATATTTGATCGAAAAATTTGTTAAAAGTAATTACTGCTACACTGTCAAGGTAGTTTTAGTCTTGATTTTGACATTTGGTAGCATATAATTTTTTATTTTCAAGTATTTTTTAATATTTTACCATATTATTTTTTATATGCCACTCTTGCTTGGTTTATTCATCTTATGCAGCTGTCTCTTTGGTTGGTCAAGTTGTTAGAACCAATTCAATTCATGTTATCACTGTCTTTTGTGTGATTCTTTTCCTTAAAAATCTATCATCACTTAATTCGTATGACTGTGAGCTAGTATATAATCGAGTCATGTACCATGGCTGCTGTCTGTGTTTGATGCCTGTTAGTAAACATGCTGGTCGTTCGAAATGCAGCTTTCGTAGTCCTAAGTCCGTCTAAACTTCCTCTACTTCCCATGCAGAACCGCCAAAGCCAAAACCAGCAGATCCATGCAATCCATCGCCTTGCGGCTCGAATGCCGAGTGTGACGCGGGCACATGCACGTGCTTGCCCAACTACTCTGGCGACCCGCACACGAGCTGTCGACCAGAGTGCACCATGAACTCGGAATGCGCTCGCGACAAGGCGTGCAGTAACCAGCGCTGTGTGGACCCGTGCTCTGGCACCTGCGGGCAAGGAGCTCGCTGTGATGTCGTCAACCACATACCGACCTGCAGCTGCCCAGAAGGCTTCATTGGCGACCCGTTCGCACAGTGCAGGGAAGCGCCCAAGCAAGGCATGTATCTCTTTCAAGTGTGTTTGCCTTTCTCTGGTGTTGAATTAATTATGATATAAAAAAAAACAAAGCTGTTGGACAAAGGTCGGGATAAGCATTATTTTATTCTTGCTGATTATATGTCTCCTTGCCATAATTGGTTTTTATAGAATGAGAGAAATCAGGGAGAGGTGGAAAATGAGAAATCAATACAGCATTTTTCTTAAGTTTCTGCACTTCAGCAATGTCATTATCTTTTCAGCTGGTATCCATATATTTATATATATATATATACATATATATGTATATATATACATACATGCATACATACATACATACATACATACATACATACATACATACATACATACATAGATGAAACCCCCTCCCCACCCTTGCTGGAAGCTGGGTCGTGTAGTGAAGGTATTACCTGAACCAGATAGTTTTGTACAAGTAGCTCAAGTGAAACCGCAATCTATATATATATATATAAAATGTATATATGGCCTGAAAATATTCACAATCTCTCAGCTGTTGAAAATATAACTTTGCTTTCTTTGATTCTGTGTCAGTATTAACACTGTTAAATAGTTCACAGTGTTGTATAAGTTCAACCTGTGGCAAAAGATACCACCACTTTGTGTGTTCACCTAGTACCTGACTCCTATAGTTTTGAATTACACTTGAGATGGGCGAGCCTCAATTTCAGATCATTGAGTCAAGTCAAGTCAACCGTTAAAAAAATACCGTCAAACCAAGTTGATTCCATCCAAATTTTAAAAAAAACATTAGGCTAACCTGAGTGCAGTGACTTAGCTGTAAGAGATTATAAAAGCCTTTTTTTCAATAATAAAAAATTGTCTTAGCTTGAAATATTAAGTATATAAGCACAATAATGTGTAAATGCACATATTCAAGTCACTGCAATGTTAATACAAGCGCATATCACATTTGCTACTTGCAGATGACTCACTTATACATGTGTGCTTCCAATAATTGATTCAGAATGGAAGGATGCTTCCAATTCATACGACAGAATGCCATAGATAAACTCATAATTTGTGTAGCGAACTAGAATAGAATGGTGATTATGACAAGTTGACTTGCAAGCAGTGGCTTCACTGTGTCAATCTCTAGTGAACAGTCGTGACGACAAATGTGTGTGTTCACAATGTGATAACTTTGATATATCAATTAAGAGTTGTTTTGATCAGAGCCGTTGTGAAGCCCTCAAAGTAACCAATTTTAGGTGTAGTCTTTGTTCGCAAGTAGTGTATTCCTGTGTGGAGATGTAGAGAAAAGTAAATTCTAAATTTCTTTCCTTCAAATTAAGTTATAATGGCAAACTTCAAATGTGAGGAAGCCAATTAAATAGGCTTGGTTATCAAGTCTAGGTTCAACGAGACCATATAAGTTGGCTTAAGTTTCAATCCAAGCCAAACAGTAAAGACTTGACTCGACTCGGCCAGAGTTTTTGATCTTCTACACATCTCTAACTTACACATATCACTTGTATCAAAATGTTGCTTACAGTTAGGAGCAAGTACTTCACGTACCCAAATGACAAATGCAGTCTTTAGTAAATCACAAAATTGAGCATTTTATTTAAACAGTGATCATATATTAGGAAAAATCCCCCACCCTATTGGTTCTATATTTGTAATACTCTGAAACCTAATGTTTTGGTGTCGTTCTCAGAGAAACTCTGGTCACGGTGCATCTTTTCATGCCAAGCCATGAACATGTCTGAAGTTCTTAGGTTGCTGTGTGTTTATGCTCAAGGAATTTATATTGACGTGTGCATGTCAATGTTGCAGAAGCACCTCAGAAGCCTTGCGAGCCATCACCGTGTGGTCCGAACAGCGTGTGTCGAGAAGTGGACGGCCATGCTGTTTGCTCGTGCCTGCCAGGCCTAGTGGGCAGTCCCCCATCTTGCCGTCCGGAGTGCGTGGTCAGTGCGGAGTGCCCTCTCACCCGCGCTTGCCTCACCAACAAGTGTCAAGACCCGTGTCCTGGAACCTGCGGCGTGGGAGCACGCTGCAACGTCGTCAACCACAATCCCATCTGCAGTTGCGCGTCTGGCAACACCGGAGACCCGTTTACCCGATGTTACCCGTTACCAGGTAAGTCTCTTGCCACACAGCTGTTTAGAGTCTCGTTTACACTTTTTATTTTTTTTTTTGCACAAACTAGACAATTTATTTTTAATTTGAACACTATATTACAATTTAGTTAGTTATGGCAGGAATAGGCCGCTAGGCTACTAATTATGTTATTAAAAGCCAACAGAAAAAACAAGTACTTACAGGGTGGTACTCATGAACAGACACACGCGCGAACACCAGCGGGGAAAATGTCTTCGTCCAACTTTAGTTTGTGTGTCTATCCACGAGCCACGAGTACCACCCTGTGAGTACGTGTGTTTTCTATTTGCTTTTTATTATGTAATTACAATATAATTACATACTTTCATGTGGTATGAAAATATTAATATTCCCCCCCCCCCNTAAGACATTTTAATGTATGCTTATCTCTAAAAGACAAATTTAGGCTTAATTGTATTCTTCCTAATCTATGCCATCCAGTAATATAAAGAGTAAGTGTCTATCTCATTACTGAGTTCTTCAAACAATTGTTGCCTAATCATGAAGAAATTAACTATATCAAAGTGAAATTTTTGATTTAAAATGTTGTTAATTGCTTTTATAGTTGGCATGTAGCAAAAGTTTAATTTATTTATTAAATCAAGTCAACCTCAATTAGTATATCAACCATTTCATAATTACAAAAGTCGTACAGCCTAAGTATGGTATCTTATTTCTTGTAATTAAACTGAAAACATTACAAAAAAGGGTTATAAAAAATTTGTAAGATTAAAAAAAATTATTTTAGATAAATATTATTACTTGCTGCTAGATATAGTTCATCTTTTGAATGTTTCAGCGGAGCCTCGTCCAAGCGTCCCAGAGAACCCGTGCCAGCCGTCGCCGTGCGGTCCGAACGCAGAGTGTCAGGTCCGAGGGGAAAGTCCCGCCTGCTCGTGTTTGCAAAATTACGTTGGCCTCCCGCCAAACTGTCGACCCGAGTGTACGATAAACCCGGAGTGCGCGGCTCACCTCGCGTGCGTGAACCAAAAGTGCGTGGATCCATGTCAAGGTTCTTGTGGGACGAACTCTCGTTGCTCAGTCGTGAATCACACTCCAGTCTGCAAGTGCGACCCCAGCTACAGCGGTGATCCTTTCATCGGCTGCTACCCGGCACAAGGTAGGGTGTTTTCTGCCTGCACGTTTCCAACGATTCTAGGTGTGTTGGTGCATGTCCGACGAATGAGCTCTTTGTCCACAACAAACTTGGTCTCTACCCAGAATTTTGTTTCGAAACACCCAATTTAATACTCTGTTGACAAGTTAAAAAGGATTTAATTTCTTTTTGAATAACTGACGGGCGTACACAATTTGTCTGTTAGCCACCTTGCACAGAGTCAGGTAGAGTAAGTTAAGTCCTTACAGAACAGTCATTTAACATATGCTACGTGATTCACAGCGCCATCCAAAGTCGGATCTCTGTTCGTAAATAGGTCACCGGTGAAAGTCTAGCTAGGGGAATTAAATACTGGTCGAGTCATCCGGCTTGTTTACAACTTAAGAAATATGAAAACACAAAAGTGTATTTGAAGTGTTGAAAGCACACAAAATGAACACAGTTTCTTTAGGGTGTTGTAATTGTATTGTCTTTCCATACATTTGCGAACCAGGCTCAATCCCCGGCCAGTTCACTCTGGATTTTTGCATGTGGAAATCGTTCCGGACAATGCTGCTGGTCGGCAGGTTTTCTCGAGGATCTCCCGTTTCCCCCGCCCTTGCATTGGCGCTGCTCCATACTCACCTCACTTCACCCTCATGGGCTCTCACGACCTTGACGTTAAGAGCCGCCTTTCCCATACATTTGCAGTACTGTGCCGTTCTTTCGGACAGGGATAGTTGGCACTTGAGTCATAAATCACATTGGAGGCAACAGTGTCTGGCCAGAACTTGTTATACCTATATGATTTCTGCACTGTGGAATGTTGCACAATTGTCTCACACCTGATTAATTGTGGAAATGGGTGCCCTTCAATTAGACAAACATCAATTTAGGACTTAGATGCTAAAAAATTAATGTCACAATGATAATAAAGTGTAAGATAAACAAATCTCAATATGTACATAGTAGGCAAATTCTTCACTGCTCAACTATGTAATAAAAAACATAACCATTAACGGGCACATCGCGGACTCAACGGTAATGACTTTAAAGGTCTCTGGTTCAGTCCCATGCCACTGCACGTTGCATACATTTAGGAAAGGGAATCCTCAAATGGACAGCAAGATGGATGGTCTCATAATGGTGTTGGTTTTTTTAAAGATCCCCCAATTTTCTGTCTTCTCCATTCCACAGTTAGTTCATCCCATTCATTCATCAGGCTGTCTAATGGGTAGAGACCTGAAAAAATCGCGAGTTCAATGACCTGCCAGGCTAGACTCTACAGTCTTATGTACAAATATGCCGATATCAACTGCACATTGGTTGTCTGCTGTCACAGTGGAGGGCGACAATTGGACACCATGTGGACCAATGGATCAAGTTATATAAACGCACGTGTTTTGAATTCCAGCTTGTCCCAAAATGAATCCGCGAATTCTTCAGGTCTTTACTAATGGGTAACCAATTTCCTAGGTTAGAGACAGAGTCATCCCAGCCATATAGACCCTGCAACGTATACTTTTTTTATGTAGCCGTTCCTATTTAATTTTATTCCGTATAGCTCCAGTGGCTTTTTGTGATTCTTGCATCACTCCTGACACACGACCACTACCCTCCAGCAGCTCTCGATGTAGTATAATCTCTGCTGAACTTGCCTTAGTTGTTGAGGGAAAACGAACACTTATTGCGTTGGCAAACGCTGTGTAATGTAAAGGAGGGTGAACGGGAACTGTGAACCGCAGAGCATCGGAAGCAAAGTGGGAAGTGAGACAAGCGCGCAGTGCACAGGGAGCTCTGCTAATGCGTGGTTTGGGGCATGCTGCTTGCTGCATTGTGTTGCCATGGTGTCTGCATGCTGCTTGCTGCATCGTGTTGCCATGGTGTCTGCATGCTGTGTGTATATACGTAATGTCTTCCACAGGGTGCATGCATCACAAGGGGACTCCTCAGCCAGGTAGGTGAACCGAGTCCCCCACCGCCATCAGATTGTGCTCCCAGTTCATGCATCTCTAGAACGTGCTTCCTGCGACACGTCCGCACTACACGTCCGCACTACACATTCACTCACAAAAGTTATCGCAAGTTCTACTGCCATGAGATCACAATCCTGACTAAATAGCCTAACCTAATAACAGGTCAAAGCAGCATATTATTGACTTACGTTCTAAATTTGATATTTCAGCAATGTAACGTACATTTTTATAAGGAGTTCTTGCGTGGTTTTCAATAGGTACAGACAAGAAAAGTACAAAAATGTAAGTTTTTCTAAAATTTTAAAATTTATTGATGATACTTTTGGGCTAGTAGAAACAACATTATGAGAAATTAACCATTAAAGACAGTTTTCATACAGTCAGAAAAGGAATGATGTTTAACAGGTACCAAAGTTAGGCACCCAGATTTACTTACTTGTAAGTGAATAAAATTTTTAGTAAAAGTACTGTACACTATAAGGTTATAGACTTTTCATCTGTCCAGAAAATAAATAACCTCAACAACATCACCCATCCATCAACTCATTTGTAAAACCAGTTTAGATGCAACAACTTCCTGGCCAAGTTTCATCTGTCAGTTGAAACCATGCCACCATCATTTTAATTACCGGTAGACACATTTATCATTTTTATCACCTTCTCTTCTCTCCAACTTCGGTGCCAATCATAGCACTCTTCACCCTGATAATTTACATTTTCATAAGCCTTACCAGGCCTTACCAAGCCCAACTTAACTCATTTAAGTTTTGTATATGCCTTTTAGCAGAGTAACTTTACTCTGCAAGTGTTTTCACAGTTTTCTTTGCAAATTTATCCACCCCATGCAATCTACCTTTGTTTTTGTACATATTAGAGTAAATTCTTCCTTTTCCAGTGGTGTGTCTGCCAATTATGCAAACAAGTTCGTTAACTTTTCATATCGTATTCCCTTGGTAATTGCTCCAGTCTCTTTTCAGCCATCGTTACCTTACCTGTCATCATTTTTATTTGTGAAACAATTGTTCATTTACTGTTTGTTTTGTTTGCATAGTTTCCGAAACATATTTGAATACTCTTTAATACAGCACATGTTTTTATTTTCTACTCATTATTCCTTGAATGCTGCATTATTATTTTTTATGTGACTCTCCTTTTCATTCCTTATACCCATGTGTAGTTTATTTAATTAGTTTCGTCATTAATTTTCGTCATATTGGCATTCCTTCATCAAATTACTGGTTTTTCACTGTTTATATCCTCTGCAGTTCCCATTAATTGTATTGCAAAACCCCAGGATATTCATCACAGAATTTTTTTTTAACTTAGTCTCTTGATTCATGGCGAACAGTGCTTGATTTTAGAACAATATTTCATCATTATTTGTTTCAATTTTAAATATCAGATAACATATACAGTACCTACTGTAGGTCTTATAGTAACTATTTTGTGAGAATAATGACAGTGTATCAAAATAATTATAACAGTTTTAAATAATTATGCTGTAATTATTTTTACTTTAAACTTGAAAACCACATTTTTATTAAGTTTTCGCGTAACAGATAGAAGTGTTGTTATTTTGGAATGTGTACATTTTTGCAATACAATACGCTAGGTACACGATCAAGACCTCTGTGCATGAAGCAACGTTCCTGGTAATCATGAACTGGGAGCCAGAAGACGCCTGCTTCTTCGGCAAGATCGTAATTCCACTCCGCACAGCTGCTTCGCTATATGGTTGTTGAGAGCAGGTTGCCGCAGATAACAGTTGTAGTTGAAAACCAACCGCACCGCACAGCAATAACATCACCATAAAGTTTAACTCCAATTATAAGGTGTACCCTGTAGTTTAACGCAAGCTAATTATATGGTGCTTTGGATTTGACTGTAAGTAATTATTCACCTACATATTAATGGCTTCCCAGCAGTCCTGCAAATGACATTGCACAACTTATTTTAATGGTATTTGGAAAATAATGAACTAAAGCTTTGTAGTTACGAATTACAAATATTAATCTAACGTATTTAGCATCAAACTATAAAGCTATCACTATCCAATGACTTAAATAGGAACTTAAGTTTCTGTCTTTCAGCACTTAAGTGTGTTGATCACCAAAAAAATTCATAGTTTTATATTTGTACGAAATACCATTCAATTTATAGACATTAATTGTAAGTTTTCTTTTCTCACATTGAAAGATTTTAGATCACATAGTTTTTGCGTCATGATATGTCAAAATCACAATTTAAGTGTTTTTGGGACATACAAATGAAATAAACAAAAAGATATACAAAAAATTTTACCGGGGTGACTGAAAGGTAATGTCTTAATTCACTTTAAGATATGCTTAATAAAATTTAGTTTACAAAACATTATAAATTCCAACAAATTAAAATGTAACAAATGTCCATGTTTTGACCAATTTATAAAAATTGCAGAAACATTTTATAGTATGATTTTAAAGATTTCTTGAAGTAACTCACTGCAGCTTATTTTAGTGTGAATCATCTCATTTCGGGAAGTGAGTTAGTTTTTATTATTTTACATCCCAAAAACACTAAAATAGTGATTTTGACATGCCGTTATGGAAAAAAATGTGCAGTCTCAAATATTTTTATGTGAGAAGATAGCGCTTGTAAGTAATATGTACAAATTGAACAGTATTTCGTAAAAATATAAAATAATGAATTTTTATGTTACCAGCATCTTTGAGCACTAAAAGTGATGATTTGCAATTTCAAAGCAACTTTGTGACTGAGTGCTGAGAGAAGAGCATGCTTTCCACACAGTTTGTGTTTAAATATTTCTCCACGCACACTCATACTCAGTATCAGCTTAAGGACATGAAAAAAAATGTGTAAGTTCTCCGAACATTGAAAAGTATAGTATTCAAATCCATTTCGAGGTTGCCATTTACTTCAGTCCTGAGTACACACATCAAATACTTGTTTGTACACAGTAGATGCAAGTTGTGCAAACTGTGATGTGTATGTTAGTAGTAAAATAAAAGCAGACGTGACTCGTACGTGTTNTTGTACACAGTAGATGCAAGTTGTGCAAACTGTGATGTGTATGTTAGTAGTAAAATAAAAGCAGACGTGACTCGTACGTGTTCCAGTCCGTACCTCCACTGAATTACTTGACCCTAGTTTGTNTGAAAAGTATAGTATTCAAATCCATTTCGAGGTTGCCATTTACTTCAGTCCTGAGTACACACATCAAATACTTGTTGGTACACAGTAGATGCAAGTTGTGCAAACTGTGATGTGTATGTTACTAGTAAAATAAAAGCAGACGTGACTCGTACGTGTTCCAGTCCGTACCTCCACTGAATTACTTGACCCTAGTTTGTTGCCGTTTTCTTATCAGTGCACTGTTAAACATGCTAGATTTCATGCTACACAAACGACTTGAAGTTTGTGATTTACGCTGTACTGTTATGCACAGGACTAAATAGGATGGACCTGCGAAATTAAAGTAGGGTTCAGCGTACTTAGACGTACTCAGTGCTCATATAAGTCGTGCGGGAGATTGGCCATGAACCTCCTCAACGCACGAGTGTGACGCCACAACTTACAGCACCATTGAAGACGATGTCAGCTGCGGCGCACACGAAATACAGGGATACCTTAGCTTATACACACGCATGCATATATTTGGTAGCACTGACGGGATTTACCCAAAACTTAACTCTACAATGCCTGGCTGGGGGGAGGTGTTAAATGTGTGTGCCCGACTAGGACGTGTCCATACGCTTTATCTACTTCACGCAAGAATGTATCTGCAGAAACATGGCTCAAAACTGGCTACTATGCTGTTATAAAAGTGTTAGGCTAACAGTTTGTGCAATTTGTGGCCAGGCACTTCCCACCAATAAAACTGGGTTCCCGCAACTTGTGAGAGTCGTTGGTAAACCAGCAACGTTGCTGGTGAAAACCCAGCGATGATATACATGCTGCGTGTGCACTGTACTATGCGGAAAAAATATAAAGCTGCTACTTGTGGGAGCAGGTTTGAGTGTAGAGAAGGTGAAAAAAAAATAAATGAGCAGGGATTTGCATTAGGGAACTTGGAGTGAACATACAGCCAATCACGCTGCAAAAAAAAGATCACGTGAGTTCTGCCTCAGGTAGGTGAATACTTTGTGCCGCAGATGGCCGCATGTGCTGGTGAGCGCCTCACTCTGCACAGCTAGTCTCTGCCGTACAATGCCCCTGGTGCAGACATGCTAACTGCGAGCAGCCTGCGCGCTACAGCTGATATCACGGCAAGCCGGGGCACGCAGGGCCAGGCAACGTGCAGCAGTATCTTCAAACATCAGCGATAAAGGCACCGCTTCTCAGTGATAGCTAGCTGTACTTTACGTCATCAGAAGGTTAGGTTATCAGTCCACTCTCCATCGACGCCGGCTGCCTTTCCCAGGCCGATGTGCAGTTCTGGCTTGCAGGGAACATGTAACAACGTTTGAGAGANGATGGACTCAGTTGTGCCAGCTCGTGTGAAGGCAGTCTTCACCCCCCCTCCGTCTTCCGAACCCGGTGTTTCGTTGCCCCTGACTTGGCACGCCATCTGTTGCTTTTCACTGATGCCAAGTTTGGTCCGTGAGCTGGTGTTTCATTATTCCCAGCAACCCCACGTTGTGGGATCCCTATCCATTGGCCAAAGATGCACCATGTTGCAGCTGCGAAATGTGAACACCACGGCGACTGGCCGTGGTACGGGATTGCCTACATATAGTTGAAGCAGTTGAACATAAGTTGAACACAGCACTACTGTCCTAGGGCATGAACTGTAGTGTGCCTGCTGTATGTCGTAAGTGCAGGTCACCTGACTACGCATCGTTACACTTCAGTCAAGGATTGATGAAAACAAAAGAGTGCCTATGTGGAAGCAACTCGTAGGATATTGAGTGAAAAAATATTACATAAAACATTGCACCTTCAGTAGGCAATTTTACTTTGCACACGTTATAAATCTTTATAAACGTGAATCATATTTGTGTGCACCATGAAAGCACTGGTGTATAATTCAACTATAGCATTTTCAACTGTAAACGAATACAGACCTTTTAGTCTGTCAGGGGCTTATAAGCTGAACGGTAAAAAAAAAAAAAGTATTATAGGTTTATTCACCCTGTTCCATTAGTTACACTTCTCAATAATTTTTTATGCCTGTAGCTGATACTGATATGTGTATGAAGAAGAATATTAAATAATTTATGTGTGAAAAGTTTAATGTTTTCTGAAATTACTTTGTTTAACAAAAAAATTTATACTGGACTTTTTGTAATTTTCTGTATGGATTATATCACACAAGTACTTTTAAATTCATTATGCATACAAACCGGTGTTCAAAATTACCATAATTCAGATTTATGCAAGTCTTAAACTTTTACACTTGAAACTTAACTGTTTACATAATATCAGTACGTAAACTTATTTCATTACAGTAACATTTAATGACGACTGTTACAAAAATTTAAAGCTTTTAAATTCAATTGGTAAAAATTTAGTTACAAATGTGCGACTGCAATTTACTGTGGAATATGTTGCAGTGGTAGCTTTTGTATGCATAATGTAAGATTTAAAAAAATGTACTGAAATCTTTGTATGATTATAATTTTGGTAACGTTTCAGTTTACCTAGTATCAAACTACAAGTTATGAATATAACTAAAGAGCCTGCTTTCCTCTACATGAATGCAAATAATTTTACTGAAGTTTTTAAAATATTGGATTGTAGGTGGGTATTGATGTCACGTTGACAGATATCATTAGTGATGGAGCCAGAAACAAATACAATACTACAGAGCCAATTACAACTACACGCGTGCCTTACCTGGGACTCACCCAGATTGCTTCACATCATAAGCTGACATGCAACCAACTGCATAACGGTGGTAGGATTCGCAGCATCAACTTCAGTTGTAATCAGTCTAAAGTTTTGGTAGACTGGGTTTACCAACCTTAAATATTTACAGAGATATAATTTTGAAAACAAGTGCACGAGTCACTTAAATGATGTAAGATCACATGGCCTACTGTAGCACTACTTGCGTATAGGAGTTTGGTGGAAGTAGGTTGATTGGTTTCCGAGATATGGCATTGAAGGTTTTCTCTCATTTGGTGCTATCGTGAAAAAGGCCTAAAACAGGCTCTGTTAAGGCATATATGATGCTTCTAATAGATACCATCAGCATACAAAGTTTGGTTGAATTTTGTCATATTATTTATTATATATATGACAAACTTATCTAATCAAATTGCATTGCAATCATTAGAAAAATTCCGACCCATTTAAATTATGTAAGTTGGCATGCCCTACTGCAGCACCACGTGTGTGGAAAATTTGGTGGGAATTAGTCGAGTGGTTTCCGAGATATGACATAAATGTTGCATTTCGTCACCTGGCACTTCCGTACAGGAAGGCGGCCAAAGCGTATTCAATGCGTTCAATGGATATTCTCAGCATACAAAGTTTAATTGGAATTGGTTAAATTGTTTAATTAATGTGACAAATTTATTTGAATTATTTATATGGCAGCCATGTTATAAATATTGCCAGACACACTTAATATGTGTAAGTTAATGTGGCCTACTGAAGTACTACTTGTATGCGAAACTCAGTGGGAATCGGTTAATTGGTCTCCGACATATAACCTAAGGCTAAATTTTCTCATATGTAGCTATTATTATTAATTGAAAACAAATCAGTTATGTATTGGCACATTTTATGCTTGTTATAGATGCTGCTACGTATTAAGTTTGGTTAAACTTGTTTGGGACATGTGGCATACTAAACAAAAATTATTTTCATGGCTGTTATTTTGAAAATGTGCGACTGCTTCCGTAACTCATATAAATTTACATGGACTACAAAAGTATCTTGCCGTCTGAATTTGGTGGGTATCAGTTAACTTTTTCCCAAGATAGGACACAAAAGCTTAATTTTTCATGCGTTGCTATCTTCCAAAATTACTGACAAATAAGTTTATGTATTAAGCCTAGCTCATTTGAGGCTTGCATGGATACTGCCAGCATTCAAAGTTAATTTGATATTGGTTATATTGTTTCGTAGATATAGCACACTATGCTAAAATGTATGGCTGCTGTTTTGAAAATAAGTGCCCGGCCCTCTTAAATCATAGTGTACCAAATTACATGGCCTACAACAGTACTACGTGTTTGCGGCTAAGTTAAGAGTTGGTTGATTTTTTTCCCCAAGATATAATCTAACAAAACTTTATATATTCAGGTGGCACTATCTTGCAAAATGGCTGGCAAAAGAGACCCTTTGTAGACAAATTTTATTGTTGCAATAGATACTACCATGAGACAAAGTTTGATAAGTTAGATACAAATTGGTGTCTTCTTTTTTTTTTTCGTGAATATAGCGCACCAAAACAAATATCTATATTGCCCCCATTTTTTAAATAAGTGTCGGACCCAGTGGAAACACGTCCTCATACGTGGCCCAATACAGTACTNCAGTGGAAACACGTCCTCATACGTGGCCCAATACAGTACTACTTGTTTCCAGAGGTGTGACAAAACTCTCTTAATTCATATGGTATTATTTTACAAAATGGGAGGACAAGATACTCTGTTTAGACACATTTGATTATTGTAAAAGATACTGTCAACATACAAAGTGAAATTGGTTACATGGTTTCATAGAAATAGAATACTAGGCTGTTATATTTATATTTCTGCCATTTTGAAAATAAGTGACCGGTCCACTTAAAGCCTGTCAGTGTACCTGGCCTACTGTAGTTACTTACTGCTTGTTTGCCAAATTTGGTAGGAATTGATCAATGGTTTCCAGAGATTTAACAAAACTTTTATTTCTTCATAAGGTACTATCGTACAAAATGGTGGACAAAATACACTTTGGGTACACTCATTTGATGGTTGTGATAAACACTGCCAGCAAAAAAAGTTACTGTGAAATTTGTTACATGGTTACATAGTTATAGCATAGTAATCTAAAATGTTAGTATTGCCACCATTTTAAAAATAATAAGTGTCTGGCCCACTAAACATGTCAGTTTACGTGACCTAGCGTANATGTTAGTATTGCCACCATTTTAAAAATAATAAGTGTCTGGCCCACTAAACATGTCAGTTTACGTGACCTAGCGTATATTACTTGAGAGCCAAATTTGGTAGGAATCATTTGATTGCTTCCCCGAGATATGATATAACACCTTTATTTTACATGTTGTGCTATCTCGTAAAATGATGGACAAAAGAGACTTTATGTTGATGCATTTGATGGTTGTAATATATACTTGAAACATATAAAGTTTGGTTGAAATTAGTCAAACGACATGGTAGATATAGCAAATGAACCTAACAATATTTATATGACTGATATTTTGAAAATAAGTGCCTGACCCCTTTTAATTAATTATAATTACATGGCCTACATTAGTATTTACTTATACGCCAAATTTGGAAGAGCATCAGTTGTGTAGTAGCTGAGATATACCATAAAAACTTTTTTTTTTCTTATCTTATTATCTTTCAAAATGGCAGACCAATAACATTATCGCATTCTAAAATCAATGCTTACGTCATGCACTGTAAACGTACCGAATTTTGTTTAAGTTGGGTAAACAGTTTCCCAGATATAACATAAAAACCTACATTTAAAAAAAATTGCCAACACGTTGAAAATAAGTACCTGACTTGATTGAAAACAATAAAATCCGGATGTACTTACAAAATACTACATGTGGATCGAGTTTGATTAAATTGGATTTGCGGGTTTAAAAGTTGAAAAGGGAGGGACATACATTCCAGACAGACATTCAGGTGGTTGCATAAGCCTATCTGTCTTTCCTTTGAAATGTGTGCTAAAAATAGTTACAGTAAAAATACTAAAATATTATGTGAATTTTCTGGAAAATTTTGCTACAAACGTTTACATCAACACTGGTTTTTCAGGTATCTGTTTGCTTTTCATTTGAATTATTTTTTTATAATTCTTTTATAATACCGTCTTTACATGTGTATTGTCCTCCTTCGTGTATAGCCCTACCCCAATTTTCGACATATGAATTCACCAGAAAATATTTTGTATATAACCACATAACCACATTTCTACTTGAACTGCTGGTTTACGAGAGAAACGAGCAACAGAGATGGTGCTACAAAAAATGAGACGTGTCCCAATATGTTTAAAAGCCTGCAGTTGGTTGCGCATGCCATCCACAAGAGGTGAATGAGCTTGAACTCAGCTGAATGGCTGAAAGCTCTTTATGAGAGCACTAGCATGCAGTCACTGCTGTCGTATTGAGTCCACACGCACTGTCGTCACGGCATCAACATGCTTCATTTCCAGTGTTTACGTTTAGTTTTTGAGATTGCTCACCTGTCGTTCATTGCACAGGCATTTGCGTATTGGAAATTTGAGTGGCATTGGGAAAGAAGTGCTGTAATTTCGTTGCTGAAGATAAGTTGAGTTGAGAGATTTTGACAGCTATTAACAACGAGGCCTTGAGAGCTGATGATGGTGAAATGAGATGAGAATGGAGCAGCACCAGAATGCAAGGGNTATTTACTTATACGCCAAATTTGGAAGAGCATCAGTTGTGTAGTAGCTGAGATATACCATAAAAACTTTTTTTTTTTCTTATCTTATTATCTTTCAAAATGGCAGACCAATAACATTATCGCATTCTAAAATCAATGCTTATGTCATGCACTGTAAACGTACCAAATTTTGTTTGAGTTGGGTAAACGGTTTCCCAGATATAACATAGAAACCTACATTTTAAAAAAATTCCCACCATNTTGGGTAAACGGTTTCCCAGATATAACATAGAAACCTACATTTTAAAAAAATTCCCACCATGTTGAAAATAAGTACCTGACTTGATTGAAAACAATAAAATCCGGATGTACTTACAAAATACTACATGTGGATCGAGCTTGATGAAATTTGATTTGCGGGTTTAAAAGTTGAAAAGGGAGGGACATACATTCCAGACAGACATTCAGGTGGTTGCATAAGCCTATCTGTCTTTCCTTTGAAAAGTGTGCTAAAAATAGTTACAGTAAAAGTTCAAAAATATTATGTGAATTTTCTGGAAAATTTTGCTACAAACGTTTACATCAACACTGGTTTTTCAGGTATCTGTTTGCTTTTCATTTGAATTATTTTTTTATAATTCTTTTATAATACCGCCTTTACATGTGTATTGTCCTCCTTCGTGTATAGCCCTACCCCAATTTTCGACATATGAATTCACCAGAAAATATTTTGTATATAACCACATAACCACATTTCTACTTGAACTGCTGGTTTACGAGAGAAACGAGCAACAGAGATGGTGCTACAAAAAATGAGACGTGTCCCAATATGTTTAAAAGCCTGCAGTTGGTTGCGCATGCCATCCACAAGAGGTGAATGAGCTTGAACTCAGCTGAATGGCTGAGAGCTCTTTATGAGAGCACTAGCATGCAGTCACTGCTGTCGTATTGAGTCCACACGCACTGTTCTCACGTCATCACCATGCTTCATTGCCAGTGTTTACGTTTAGTTTTTGAGATCGCTCACCTGTCGTTCATTGCACAGGCGTATTGGAAATTTGAGTGGCATTGGGAAAGAAGTGCTGTAATTTCGTTGCTGAAGATAAGTTGAGTTGAGAGATTTTGACAGCTATTAACAACGAGGCCTTGAGAGCTGATGATGGTGAAATGAGATGAGAATGGAGCAGCACCAGAATGCAAGGGCAGGGGGAAATGGGAGATCCCTGAGAAAACCCACCGGCTAACGGCATCGTCCTGCATGATTCCCACTTACAAAAAATCCGGGAGTGATCTGGCCGGGGATTGAACCCGGTTCGCCTTGGTGGGAGGCGAGCAGGCTAACCGCTCAGCCACCGCAAGTTTGAAATATGTAGAGGAACACGCTCAAGAAAAATGCTGCAAGACCTTTTTAAATAGATTGTAAAATCTGTAAACATAGTGTCTGCAAGAAGAGAAACTGAAAACTGTGCTACGAAAGAGGCAAGCATTTGATGGACAGTTACGTAAATACCCTCAAATAGAAGATGAATAAATATTTATGCCATAAAACGGTGCAAAGTAGGGTATGCCGTGCCATTGGAAATCATCCAGATGGAAGCAATCAAGATTGCAATGTGAATGGGAATACCTGTGATAGAATTTAAAGGCAGGTATGGCTGGGTTCACCATTTCATGGCAAGGAAGTTGCATAGGCATATGGGAATGGTCCTGAATTTACTTGAAGAATATCAAGATGACAAAACATTTTTTTAGCAACATGCAATTAATTTATGAACACAAAGGAACAAGCTTTTGTCATAAATATGGAATGCTGGTGAAACTTCTGTGTGGTTGGACATGCCAGAAAATACAACTATTAGTCCTGTGAATGAGCGAAATGTCAGTATTCATACCATGGGAGTAAGAAAAAACAGCTGCACAGCAATGCCGACATTAACTGTGAATGGTCGTAAGTTGCCATTACCTGGTGGAATTGACGACCAGTGTAATGCTGAGAGGAACACATGAAAAATTAAAATGTTTTAAAAATTTATTTTGTACAAGATTTTTAAAGTCTACATAATGGTCACAAAATTAGCAATGGAGTACTTAAGAAAATAACTGAAAGCCGATGATTTGTTGATGCTGATATGTTATCTCAACAAGTTTTTAGGATTTGCAGAACACTGAAATGTGCACCATCTGTGTGCTCTACATATCAAACAGTACATAACTTTACTTTGTTTGCTTGTGCATATGTATACACATTTAAAGTTGCATTTTAAATACTAAATGAAAACTGATATCATCATGAAAANTGTTTGCTTGTGCATATGTATACACATTTAAAGTTGCATTTTAAATACTAAATGAAAACTGATATCATCATGAAAATAAAAAAAAAACTAACAGTTTTTTTCTTAATTCATTTTGCAACCAACATGGCGTTTAAATAATTATTCTTTCAAAAATGTGATTGTTACTGGAGATGACTGACNTAATTCATTTTGCAACCAACATGGCGTTTAAATAATTATTCTTTCAAAAATGTGATTGTTACTGGAGATGACTGACAAATGGTACAGAGTACTTCTTATTGGAAGATTATGCTTGTTGAGCATCTTACACCTCAAAAACCATTTAGTTTTGCAGCAAGCTCAGATGTGTGATGGTGCAGATAATCTACTTGACTAAACAGAATGTCCCGATGCACGACATTTGGCTGCTCAGTTTCATGGCAGGTTGCCAGCTGCTACAGTTGACTGCATGAGGCACATGGGTAGCCGCCTGCCACCATCCCCTCACACAAGACGCAGCAGGGACCTTAAGTGCAGTATTCCTGCACCTTTACTCTTCTCCTTACCTTGGGTGTGGGTTTGAACCCGTGGTCACCTTGCTGCTCTGTCAAACTGGCAAAGATGTAGGTACTACCCCGGTAAACCATGATGAACGTTGTACAGAAGTTTGCAGAGTTGTGGTCTAAACCATCAATAACCAAATCAATGAAATGTGCATGACAATTTTTGTTTACACAAGCGCCATCTTTTTTGACAATAAAGGCTGTATAAGTGGCAGCCAGTTTGCTGATGCGGTTACTTCAAGCACAATTATATCTTAACTAAGCCTTGTATGTATTACCAGAACCTTCATTAACTGTTTCTCACCAAGTTCGATGTAAGTTAGTATCTCTCAAATCAGCTAAACCCAACGGAGTACCATCAGTAGGATTGTGGTGGAAAACAATAGTGCTACTACTGGTAAATTATAGACAGTCACACAAGGGGCATGTCAGTCACCCTTGATGACTTGAGGAGGGGATGCACCAGCCATGTGGGGCAGCATGATGCCCTGCTTCTTGGCCTTGAGGCTGGGGCTCCAGTTCTTTGAATGGTGGTGGTGGCTCGTGGCAGCCTGAACCTGTGGTGCACTTGCTGCCCTGCGGCAATAGAGGCTACCTTGGCCAGGTTTGGATTTGCTGCCACCATCTGCCACATACACTTGGGTTACCTTATTGACCCAAAGGAGCTCTGACTTTATCCACACAAGAATCTATCAGGAACAAAATGTTACAATATTACTTCTTTAACATGTAAACAGGTTTATTTTTAAATTTTCCAGAACAGTAATGTTCTTGGAAACATCAATATTATTGAAAACAGTGTTATGAAAGTTATTTTTCCCATAAGAATTATATAATATCCAATGGTTACATTCTATGGTGCACCAAAACACGATGATTTGCATCATGTGATGTAGTCGAGGTGACCCAGGGCTGGTTGAGTGTAGAATTGCCCGGCGCCATAACTCAGCGGAGAGTTAGTGATGTGGGTCGTTCGGTCGATGGCCCAGGGGGCCCTGGATGCCTCCGTCAGTTTGGAGATGATGATGGCACGCACTTAATATTACCCTATTTACACACGTTGACNGGGGCCCTGGATGCCTCCGTCAGTTTGGAGATGATGATGGCACGCACTTAATATTACCCTATTTACACACGTTGACGTTGTGGCGAGACTGTAGGCCATCTCGTACCGCCTGAAATATATTAGAAAAATTGTGGGTGGTGCTACAAGGGGTGTAGCATCCTATGTGTCCCGGGGGACAATGAATCAACACTCACTGAATTTTGTACGTGTTCAAGAAGTGGACATGTGAATATTAAAAAAAAATGGNGTACGTGTTCAAGAAGTGGACATGTGAATATTAAAAAAAAATGGACCCAGCACGTACGGCCTGCCGGTGACCTTAGCGTGAAAAGGACCTAGGTCAGCGTGGTGGTTATGCGGATACGTGGTAGCGTTAAGTTCTTTGGTGAGAGTACAGGTGATTCTCCGATCGGTACAGAGAGAAATCAAATGTTCCAGTTAATTAAGTTACTATTGCAATGAAGTGATATCAGCCTGAATGATGATACTGAGAGGGCTCGCGGAGCGGACGTCCATGCTGCAGGTCTGGCTTGGGTGCTGAGACGAACTGAACGAATGCCGTCCGCTTTCGTCACAAGTGACATGAACCGACTTCAAACGCCGAATGGCAAAACGTGACATAAGCACTATATAACATTGTTGCAATGGTGAAAAATTATATATTAATTAAATGAAACTCATTGGTGACACCCCCGTTTATTAACCAATGTCTGTTAAGGTTGATCTTGTGAAGTTGAAGGGGAGTGTTACCGCACTAAATGAAATGTTACTATGATGGAGGCCTTTATAGGCAATCCCACTTATGAAAACATAATTACTCTCTTATAAATAGACATTTAATACACTATTATGCTTTATTGTGAAAAGTCTCTGTATTNTATGAAAACATAATTACTCTCTTATAAATAGACATTTAATACACTATTATGCTTTATTGTGAAAAGTCTCTGTATTTCATTTCCTGTGACTTTTTTGTATTTCACTGGCTATAATGTTGCCAGGTGGCTATCTCCTGAAGGGATGGACGAGTCCACCTGGGCAAAGGGGTGTGGGTTGCCATGCTCGATTGATCTTAATAATATAAAACCCACCCCTGACTGTAGCGTTGAATGAGATGAAGTTGTGTGATGGGTATTGAAACATGCTGCGCACTATTGGTCGTACTTTGGGGCACTTAGCACTTCAGCTTTGGCCTACAGGCCAGTTACGCCACTTGGTGGTGCGTTACGTTGTATGTCGTGGCGCGAGCTGCTATGACGTAACGACCAATGGCCCGTACGCCCAACGGCTGTGGCTTTAGGGTAAACACTGTTTCGGATCACCTACCCATTTATTAAAAGAGTTACCTCTTGTAATAAATGAGTAGGGTGGTCTCTTGAGTTACGTAATCCTTGTTGACGAGAAGGTGCAAGTTCTGTTCTTGTCAACCTGCACTACGCACTCGTGGCCTGATGTGGTTGGTGTGGCCCGGTGCAGTTGATGTGACTGCGGCAGTCAGAGTGGGCACAAGGAGGTCGTGGACGCGTGGTTCACGTCACATGTTGCATAGACTGTGCATGTTATGGCAAAAAATTCACTCGAATTGAAAAATGAACAGAAACTGTTCTTACGTTTTATTGAATAATTTATAGTAGTTGTGAATATATAAAATTAAAAATGCTTCCACAGTAAGTTTTACAGACATACATAAGATGCATGGACTGACAGATTTTAGCTCTGTTCGCCTGAGTTCATTACACTCCAGAGAGGGGAGTGATGTTATCTTCCTTCCAATTATAGAGGGGAAACTTATTTGAAAACAGCTGCCCAGAAGAGGGAGTAAATGTGCTAGTTTAAAAGTTTTACTTCATATTATTTGTAGACGGTTGCCAAAATTTCAAAGACTAGATGTTAGAAAACATACATATTTTCATACCAAAAAATTAGTTTTTCATCACCAATATGCTATATTTATGCACTTTAAGACTTAAATGCTAGTCTCAGAATATGACATACAAAGCCAGTAGCTGTTAAAGAATATTAATTCAAATCTGTTAATAGATTTTTTTTTTAAATATATGCTGGTGATCTGTTTTATAGGCAATGTAATCTATCATGTCCCCTTTTAGACTTGTTCATCCCTGAAGTGTATGTAGTAAGGGGTGTCAAATGAAGGGATGAAGAGCTAATTTTAGAATCACCTGCAGTAACCCGTGTCTGTTTATAGACTATTATGATAAACAAAACTATCCAAGGTCAAAATTGCTGTGCCTTGGTAAGCAAGTGGGTAGTCTTGTGACTGTATTGGAAAGCATAGCAAGTAAAACAGAAAATGGAATTTTAAAAAAATCCAGTAAATATAAAATGTATATAAGATATGGTCTTTCCGGTTATACTGACGTTAATTTGGTCACTGTAGCATCCCGTCTTATCACAAGCATTCCTACGTAAGGTGTGCCTGTTTTACATAACTGACTTTGGGTGGGATAAATTATGTGCGTGTTTAAATATAATAGAATGCCACTCAGCTGCTGGCGTCAGCATCTTGCTGGTCGGTAATCATGAACACACGACTAGATTGGTACTCGTCGGTACTTAATTTATTGGATACACTATTACGTATTCGTACAAAACGCTAGCTGTCGGTTAAGCACGCTACAACATGTCCGCCATATTTGTTTACACTGCTCGGGCCGTGACATACCTTAACCTATATCCATGACAGCTTGTGAGAATTACTTACATGAGAAAGTAATCATAATTTGCACAGACATGCATAATAACAAAAAAAAAAAAAAAACGTGACCACAAAAATTACAGTGTGACTGTAATGGTTTTTATTTACAGACCCTTGTTCACGCTTGAAAATAATGAAAAGGCAGGAGGGTGTGATGGTTATGCACCAGTGACAATTGTGGGAATAAAAAAACTCCGTAAAATAGCATTGTAGTAAGGAGAGGGTGACAGTATTGCAAACATAGTCTCAAATGATTGACGACTATACATGCGAAAGACATGTACCGATAGTGGGACTTGCTGTGATAGCATTACATATTGCTTATTTTTATCACTTGCAACTGATACCGTGACAAAATAAGCCTAAAAATATTTCTTCAGTTTATATCAATCCCATCCTTCTAATAAAAAGAAAGAACATCCATTGGTTGGTTCAAACATGGTTGTTGAAGTTATTGCTCAGGATAAATAACACTCTGTGTGAACATACCTTTCAAAAATATTTATCTATTAAAAAATGTACCAGTCATTAAAATACTTATGTTATCTATCTCTTATTATTCTGGCCTAGCAAATGTAGCATGCTGCTTAGCCTTTTTTGGAAAAACTGTCTCACGGCTACTAATGCTTTCTCTGGCTTTTATGGTTACCATAACTTGACTTAACCTTTTGCTATTTCTTGATTCTTTTTCTTCTCTGTTTCTTACTTTACTGCTACTTTCAGCTGAAGAGTTGTCACAGAAGCCCACCCCATGCGAACCGTCGCCTTGTGGCTCTAACGCCATTTGTAGAGAGAGAAATGGTGCTGGAGCATGCAGCTGTCTGCAAGACTACGTAGGAAATCCGTACGAAGGCTGCCGTCCGGAGTGTTTGTTGAATTCAGACTGCGCCCCAAACAGAGCGTGCGTCCGTAATAAATGCGAGGACCCCTGCCCAGGAACTTGCGGCCAAAACGCGGATTGTACAGTCCTCAACCATCTTCCATCGTGTGCATGTCGCATAGGATTTGAAGGAGATCCGTTCAGATTTTGCAAACCTCAGCCACCACTACAGTGTAAGACAACTTCTTCTTCTTCTTCTTAACTCTATTCTATTTCTTACTATTTAAGTGTGTTTGTTACTAACCTCATTTAAAATTAATTCACTTGACTTCAGTGTTGAATTTTTTCTCCTTTTAAATTCTGTTTTCAATCTTATTTTTTAAATTTATTTTTCTTTTCTTTTTTTTGTTTTGTTAAAAATTATTATTTCTTTTCTTTTTTTTTCTTTTTGTGGCTATATTATTGCANTTCTTTTCTTTTTTTTGTTTTGTTAAAAATTATTATTTCTTTTCTTTTTTTTTCTTTTTGTGGCTATATTATTGCACTACAGTTTGTCTGTCACTTTTGCTTTAGTTTCTGGTTTATTAAGACGGATTTACATTGCTTGTGGCAAGAGGCAACTTGCAGCATCACTTTTGTGCTGTGCATTGCTGTATTTCCCCCCATCACACGCAGCAAACATGCATTATCGCCCTCCGGTGCTCATTTCCTGTCACCAGCAGGAAACCAGCTGCAGTTGTATTGCATGCGGCACGGCAGACAACATGGAGTGGTCTATGCAGAAAACATGTGCCTGCATCGATGTCTATCGGTCTGATCGTGAGTTGTGAAACTCGAATCATCCCAAGTACGAGGACAATCAACGTGTTAAGAGTCCTGGTTACCAAAAAATTCATTATTTTATACTTGTATGAAACGTTATTTTTTAAGTACTCTTCCTACACGTAGAAGTTTTTTAGATAGTTTAGTTTTGCATTATGGCACGTGATAGTCACAGCTTTAGTGTTTTTTGGGATGTACGAACTAAATAAGCAAAATCATTTACAAAAAATTTATCAAAGGCAATTGTAAGGTCATGTCTTTATTCTTATTAAGGTGTGCTTAACAAAAATTATTTTACAAAAAAATCATACAAATCAAAATATGCAAAAATCCTCTTATTTTAAGCAATTTTTAAAAATTTCAAAAACATTTCATAGCCTGATTTTAAAAATTCCTTGAAGTAATTCATGGTATTTTATTTTAGTGTGAATTATCTAATTTCTATAAGTGAGTTAGTTTTCATTATTTATACATCCCAAAAAACACTAAAATTGTGATTTTGACATGCTATTAATTTTTTTTTTGTGAGGAAATAGTACTTATGAGTAGCATCTTTTTTTAACAGCATTTCGTACAAATATCAAATAATGAATTTTTCGGTGGCCTGTGGCCTTAAGACAGATACATTGCGTTGTCTCACTGTGAAGTAATATCATGCTGTTGAAATATTAAGGAAAAAAAATTAAAACCCTACTTTGTTCCACTGCAAGCATAAGTTATTTGAAAAGGAAGAGTGGTGCCGGAGTGTCTACATACAAACGGCAGTGGCATGGCAAATAGCAGAATCATACACTGAGAAGACATATTAGTGATCTATAACTGTCCCCGGCCACAAACTATCACAATGTATACAAGAGTTTGACTTTAGTGAGAATGCAGTCCCTGAAATTTGTGTCATTTTTAGCAATTTGAAAAGTCACTCAATCCAATATAGATAATTTTAAAAAATTTTACTAATTTGTGTGGAGTTTTTAAACAGGGCTCTGTCATCAGCCAGCAAAGATCAATAAGATTATAACAAGCAGCAAAAACTGCACTCTGTCTCGATAAAGACATACCAGCATTTCCGCTCATAGACTGACGCTTCCTGAGTAAAAGTACCAAAACAACAAGAAGCAACGCGTAGAAACCCGTGTAAGCGCTTCTGTAGCGTGCCACAAGGCAACGGCCGTTGCTCATAGCATGATATGCATTGCCTCTTACCTCTTGCCGCGCACAGCGTAAATCCGTCTTTAGACTTGTGTATGTATGTGTGTGACTATGTGCATATGTTTGTGCATGTATGTATGTTTGTGCATGCGTGTATGTATGTGTGTGTATACACNTCTGTAGCGTGCCACAAGGCAACGGCCGTTGCTCATAGCATGATATGCATTGCCTCTTACCTCTTGCCGCGCACAGTGTAAATCCGTCTTTAGACTTGTGTGTGTGTGTGACTATGTGCATATGTTTGTGCATGTATGTATGTTTGTGCATGCGTGTATGTATGTGTGTGTATACACANTGTGTGTGACTATGTGCATATGTTTGTGCATGTATGTATGTTTGTGCATGCGTGTATGTATGTGTGTGTATACACACATATGTACTCATGTATCTTGTATGTGTGTACTTTTTCAGCAATGTTATTTCTGTATTGATTTTTATTTTTAGCATGTCTCTTCTTTTTTGTGCTATTTCTTGTATTGTTTTTTATGTTTTATTCTATTCTGTCACTATAAGTCTCCATAACTTTCTTCTCTATTTTCTCAATTTCCTCAATCTTAAGCCACACATACTTGGTATTTTAAATAAATTGCTTTAAAAAACTCAATAAATTTTTAGAAAGAGGTGCTTTTATAAAATTATGCTCGAAAAGTATAATTTGCTATACAGTTCTTCTTTTTATAAAACATTATTGAAACAAACTAAACACAGCTAAACTTCTTTTTTTTAAATCTAATTTTAAAACAGGTATTAAAACGTTTAAATACCATAACATAAACCAAACACAAAATTTGGAAACAGTAATTAACCAATTCCCCTAAAAACACAAGTTAATATGTATGTATTCAACAATAAGTTGTTGAAGTAACTTAATTGGTTAACTTTCACTGGCACTTATTATTTTCAAGTATTGTAGTTTTATTGATGCTCTTGGTGTCTTAGAGAGCCATAAAATGTTACAGTGATCTAAAACCACTGTACTTTAGTACCACATACAATTTTTATGATGTGTTACTGGTATTAAATCATGTACGACTTAACAGTTTGGCCTGCACACATCTGACATACACACTTTCCTGGCCCATAGTCGTAGGGTTCATACATCGTGTAACTGACCAACTTTTTACTGAACCATATCTTTATAGGCAATGATTTGAAGCTCACTCTAATATGTAATTCTATTAAAATTGATTAAGAAGAAGGGGTTAAACATTACATTTAAACATAGTAGGACAATCAGCTCGGGTCATCAGTAAATGTTCTATGTTACTGTTGTGGAGGATCAAAAATTTAACTTTTCAGTGGCATGGGTTTTTTTTTATACCATGCATATTTTTAGAATTAATGTGCATTATTGCATTGAGGGGCTGACCAAAGAACTAGGGCTTCTTTGTTATTTTCAGCAAAATACAAAAACGTTAAGATAAGTGAAATACGAAAATTCATCAATATTAGTTGCTGGATTGATTAGGGACACACACACACACACACACACACACACACACACACACACACACAAAAGCAGTTTCACAAGCTTGGTAAGTAGGCATGCACTGACAATCTACTCGCTACATAACAATTTTCATTCACATTAGTTATATGGTTTTAGCCACATAATTTCAAAGTACCAATAGCATCTTGTAAATTATTACGAGACAAGAAATGTGCTTGTTCTGTATTACGCTCCTGCCGTACAAAATTTAGCAGGAATTAGTGATAAATTTTCGAGATACACACTAACTTTGATTTTTCTCTCAACGTTATGTTCCAAAACAGCAGAAGCTAGGATTTATCACCCAAAAATATTATGTTCTTGGTAGTATATAGTTGAAATGTAAAAAGTCTGAATTTGATTGGTTGTGTGGTTAAAAAAAAATCATTACTGTTTAGTTGGTCTATCTCTATCAGGCTTCAGGATCAACTGTCTGAGTCATGTGTCTTTTCCAGACATGGGTCATTGCTGACCGCTGTAATAGTTGCCATATATGATGGCATAAATGTTAGAATTTAAGCAGTGACATGATTAACCACTTAACTGCAGCCTTTATTTAATGCATTGTAGATACACACACAACATAAAAAAATGGCAGATAGCATATTACAAAGAAAACAGTATAATCGATACACTAAATAATGAACACACATTAAAAATATGTTCAAATACCCCCTGTATTTAAAATTTTTGTCCATGACCCGTTGCAGAAACCAGAAGTTTATCTTGGTCCACAGCCTTGGTGAGTATCTTTGGTTAGTTTTTCACCCGGGAACGTAAGAGTTCCAACCGGGTTGCAGTCGCACATTTTGAACTGTTTCAGGAACTTATCAATATAGAAACACTGATCAAGCCAAATATTTTTGTTTTGTCAGTCTCTTGTTATTTTAAATCCCAAAACATGTTCAGCTTCACCAAGATCTTTCATTTCAATATCTGTCGTTAGTTGAGTCCTGAGCTCCTNTTAAATCCCAAAACATGTTCAGCTTCACCAAGATCTTTCATTTCAATATCTGTCGTTAGTTGAGTCCTGAGCTCCTATTTTGCCTTCCTGATATCGGGCAGCAGTAACTTGTCATCGACATAAACAGCATTTATATAAATTGACCTTTCACTGATTCTCTGCTACACTGCTTCAAATCCATTTTCTTCTTCTGACTTTCATCCAACTACATATTCCATGCTTGGCTTGCTTGCTTCAACCCATAGGTACAATCATTTTTGCAGGCGACATACTTTACTGGATTCTCCAAGGTACTCTGGTTAGGGGATGCAAATTTCTTTGCTGAGATCGCCTTGCAAGAAAACCGTTACTGTGACAAGTTGGTCTATGTCCAAATAACGTTCCCCTGCGACAGCAAGTAAATACCTTGTGGAACTGTGACGTACCTTTGGTGCATACGTCTCTTCAAAATCGATACCCTTCTTCTGGGCACTTTGTTTGATAACAAGGCTGGCTTTGCGTTGAATAGTTCATTTATCTGTATCTCACTTCATCTTAAATACCTATTTACAGCCCAAAGGTATTTTTCTACTTGGAAGATAAACCAATTTCCACTTGTTAGAATTTGAACAGTAACATGTCTAATCACGTAACCACAACCTTTGTTTACTACATAATAGATACACAACATAAAAATATGGCAGGTAACATATTACAAAGAAAACAGTGTGACCAATACACTGAATAATAAACACATTTGGAATCTATTCCAATAATAAAACCTCCTGTGAAGTGACAATGGTCTATCATCTACCACTCACTTGGGAAAACGTGTCACACACTGACCCATCCATCTCTTTGTTTGATCATCACTCTGATAAGAGCAATACCACTTCTCAATTGAGTCTCCCTAAGTCTTCCAGGAATCCTGATAAGAATTTAATTTGATGTAATACCTACTCTCAGCCAAGGTGCTAAAACCTGTTAGGCTGTTTAATCAGCTTTCCAGCTGTCCATAAGCCATGGGATTATGCATATATTAGTAATGTGAACACGTTACTTTATATCCCATCCCTAATGAGAAATGTGTTCATTATGCCATAAGAATTCTTTGATGTCAGCGCACTGCCTAGCTAATCCTGTGCTCTTCTGACCTACTCACTTCATTAACCCTTTGCACAAAGGTCACACGCAATACGTAACTGACTGTCAGCCTTCCTGCTGACCCATTAGCGTACTCTACCTCATCAGCAGCAATGTCAGTTCTCAGCTCAAGGTGAGAGGCCACTGTCCCACATTTTCAAGACAATTCAAAATTTTAATATTTTTAATGTGAATAATGCCAGTGAACAGCATTTCACCAGGCTCTGCACGTGATGTTTTCTGAAACACTTTTAAGAACCTTCAGGACTGATATTCCCAAATCAAATAATGAAAAAATGTTCGTATAACACTTTGGGAAAAGTGTCGCTTTTTCAAGTTGANGACTGATATTCCCAAATCAAATAATGAAAAAATGTTCGTATAACACTTTGGGAAAAGTGTCGCTTTTTCAAGTTGAAGGGAAGATGTTTCTTCTGATCTAATTCATTTTACAAAATAGCTCAAAATGAAAAGATGTTTTCCACACATGAGCGTGAACACATGGCAGAAACTTATTGCGCAAAACACTAGCGGGGATGAGTCAATTATGTTACAAACCTAGTTTACAAACCTAGTGCTGACTTTAACTACAATGGCACCTATTATATTGCCTGTTGTTCTCCAGGTCTGTCTCAGCTACTAAGCACATTGCAGACATTTTTGTTGCACACTCCATACTGTGGTAATTCAATAATGTAAGTTTAGGGGTCAGTAAAAGTATTTGAACTACAGAACCTTTTTACCCTGTGGCGAGACATGAATGGCTGGTTTGATACGATGCCTAGCCACAAGGAGAATTCGAAACCCTCTCTATCATCTCACATAGGGATTCACTGATGGATCACTTCTCCACCCGTCTTCTGCCAGGTTCTACCCAATTGCTTGCAGTTTAGCACACCTTTAGGCACCTGAGTTAGAATCCTGTTCATTGCAGGTGCTTCAGTGGTTACGCAGGGGCGTTGCATGAATCTCAAAAAATTTCCTCATTCTTGCAGAGTCAACTACCAGTGCTCTAGTTGCAGCTCATCTTCAGAATGAAGTTTCAAGCTACAGGGTGGCTGGTCTATCTAGCCTGTCTCATCACCACATCATACCTTCTGACAAGGATAGTCCAGATACCAGCATTGAATAAGATTATCTGAATCCATACCTGCAATGTTATCTTGTTACGTCACCCAGCACCCTATACGCTGGAAGAAAATCCAAGTTTACTCCCTAACAGTTCTAAATAGATCACAGAATTCTCATAGAACTAAACTCAATAGTCAAAAATATCTTTAACAAAAAAATTTGAAAGATGAGGTGAGCTTGGGTATCATTATTTTTTAAACAAGCAGCTACCAAACATACTTGCAAACCTGACATACAGGCTTGGTTTGGGTGGCTAGATTGAACAACTCAAAACGCAACATTTCAGTACTGTTACACACAATTAATTGTGATGATGAATGTAATACAGTGCTTATTACATAGTAACTACACTACAGTATCCTTTAGGTACTGACTAAGATGACGTGGTGCCAGATATCGTTATTGCTCCCTGCGCTCACTGCAGCAAATTTGCCACTTTGCCCATTGCTTGGTCCATGCTAACATGGACACATTCGACGCTAAGTGCCTTACCAGGGTGCTACCTCCTGCGCCACGACATGGTACATGGTGGTCCTTGTGATGGCACTACATGGCCAAAACTTTTCATCCAAGGTTGCACTGTCATGTGCATTTCAAAATCTCATCCATCTGACAAGACAACTGGTTCCTCGTTGCTCATCACCACAAACATGTTTTCTGTCATCAGTGCAGCTTAGCTCCAAAAGCGTACAGCTGCATGCTAAATTACTCTCTGCTGTTCACATCTTAACTCATGCCAACCTACAGTTGTTGAGACCGGCCTTGCCTGATTACGACAGACCTACGAGGCAAAGAAAATGTCCAGTCTCACAACACTTGTTCTGCTGCCTCCGACTGTTATACATACTTCAGTGTTATGTTACAAAAACATGACTTCCAGAAAAGTCCCAGAACNGTTCTGCTGCCTCCGACTGTTATACATACTTCAGTGTTATGTTACAAAAACATGACTTCCAGAAAAGTCCCAGAACTCAGAGTTATGACACTTCTCTAGCCTGATCTATTCTTGCCATACTTTGCTTATTATCCTAGTTCTGCATTGCCGGTACAGTACTATGTTTTGAGTTCTCATTTGTTTCATTGGTTCCAAACTGCTATCCACTAGCTAACCATGATGGGACTTTTTGCTGGAAAAAGTACAATACTGTAACACAGGAACTTGGTGCAGATAATTATCTCTAGGTTATATCTGTCCGTGGGACAAATTATACCGTTAAATAGAACTACCTAAGGAAAACAAAATTTCCCACTCAGGCACGCAGAGACCAGGCCTCACTTGGAGCACAGAAATTGTAAACATAACACATTTTACCTGGCAGCATCAAACCAAAATCACTCNAACATAACACATTTTACCTGGCAGCATCAAACCAAAATCACTCCTACCATATGTTGCACATTTCCTTTAAAAATTACTGTAGTTACAATAAACACAGGCAGAATCTACAAACTAACCTAGCTTATTATACAGGCTGAGTATAAAAGAATACCCCAACTTTGAAGGTCTATAATATCAAAACCAAACAACCTTACAACCTTGATTGACCAATCAAATGAACCGCGGAACTGTGAAGTTTGTTTACCACATCTTCATAAATGTTCAATGTGACCACCATGAGCGACCCGAACGACATCTGCGCGATAATCAAACTCGTTCCACACTCTTGTCAGCATGTTCGGTGTTATGCTTTGGATGACACGTCCATAATTCTCGTTTTGAGGTCGTCAATGTTAGCTGGCAATGGTGGACGAAACACTTGATCCTTTATGAACCCCCATAGAAAAAATTGCACGGGGTAAGATCCGGGCTTCTTGGGGGCCAGTGATGAAGATCCTGGTCACCAGCTGCTCCTCGACCAATCCAGCGTTGCGGCAACGTCTCGTTCAGGTATCAGTGAACAGCTAGGTGCCAATGGGGTGGCGCACCACCCTGCTGGAAAATTAAGTCCCTCGCTGCCTCTTCTAACTGAGGAAACAACCGCTCTTTAAGCATGTACAAATAAGGGTTTCCAGTAAAAGTGGGCTCGTAAAAAAAGAAAGGACCGAAAACAGTGTCTTTGGATACAGCGAAACATGTTCACTTTAAAGGAAGCGCGCTCGTGTTCGGTGGTTTCATGTGGCTCCTGACCCCATATCCGCGCGTTGTGCCGGTTCACCTTACCATATGTATGGAATGTCGCTTCATCGCTAAAAACCAGCTTAGATACGAAGGCATCGTCAACCTCGTTCTGGGCAAGAACGAACGCACAGAATTCACGTCTCAGTTCTTTATCCCTTTCGGTAAGAGTTTGTACAAGCTGTAACCTGCATGGTTTGTACAGCAATTGCTTTCACAACACTGTACATACCGTCGATTGAGGGATTTGCATTTCGCAGCTACTTGTCAAGTTGATTTTCTCGGACAGTGAACAAACGCTTGTTGAATCCGTTGCACATTCTCTTCAGACACACGCGGCCGCCCGGAACTTTTGCCTTTGCAAAGGCACCCTGTGTCACGGAACTGACGAAACCAATGTACGATATTCCACCTATCGGGAGGACGACGTCCATATTTGCGACGGAATTCACGTTGAACAATCGTAACCAATTCACATTTAGCAAACTGAATAACACAGAACGCCTTCTTTTGTTCCGTCACCATCGTGATGCGGACTAATACACAACACACGCTCATACTGCAACGACAGACGCTCCCAGTGTCATCTCTTGACACATAAAGGAAACATCAGACCGTCCCCTTCACATTGACGTGTCGAATGCGAGCTTGCTTCCCCCTCACCACCTCAAACCGAGCGTTACGAACGCCATCCAAACCGTAACACCGGACATGCTGACAAGATCGTGGAACGAGTTTGATTATCGCGTAGATGTCGTTCGGGCCGCTCATGATTGTCTCATTGAACATTTATGAATATATGGTAAACCAAACTTCACGGTTCCACGGTTCGTTTCATTGGTCAATCAAGGTTGTAGGTTGTTTGGTTTTGATATTATAGACCTTCAAATTTTGTGTGTTCATTTATACTCATCCTGTATACAACTATGCAACATTTATGCACCAGGGTGAGGGAGTTTCCAGACTTTGTGCATACCTCTCGTACAAAGTGAGGCCTGCATTTCCACCTGAAGGCAGAGCTGAAGACATCTTCCCAGCCTGCACTTAGGATGTAGGACATGAAATACGAACACCATTGTCTGTACTTAGTTCTGTTTTACACAGGTAGATACGAAATACGAACACCATCCCCTGTAGCTAGTTCTGTTTCACACAGGTAGGTATGGCCAACACGCCGAACATACTCATTAAGTGTCCCTGGCAGAGTACCAACTCATTTCATGGTCATGAAGCACTCTCCATGGATCACCAAGTTTATTCTTGCCTTCCCCTCTGGTAAANAGTAGAGTCGAAATATACCACTTTCTGGAGTTTTTTTTCTTATTTTCAGGAAAGCCCCTCAAGTAGAATTTTACCTGAGGGAGTTTCCAGACTTTGTGCATACCTCTCGTACAAAGTGAGGCCTGCATTTCCACCTGAAGGCAGAGCTGAAGACATCTTCCCAGCCTGCACTTAGGATGTAGGGCATGAAATACGAACACCATTGTCTGTACTTAGTTCTGTTTTACACAGGTAGATACGAAATACGAACACCATCCCCTGTAGCTAGTTCTGTTTCACACAGGTAGGTATGGCCAACACGCCGAACATACTCATTAAGTGTCCCTGGCAGGGTACCAACTCATTTCATGGTCATGAAGCACTCTCCATGGATCACCAAGTTTATTCTTGCCTTCCCCTCTGGTAAAATTTTTCTTCCCAAAGTTTAATACCTGCCACACAATCCTCACATTCCAGTACATATTTAAGTGGCTTTCGACAAGGTTGTGAGCCACAGTCTCTCCTTGAGCTGGTTGTTCAGGAAGGATAAAACTGTTCTCTCTACTTCTTTCTGTGTGGGGATGGTACTTTTCCCTCCACTTCGTTCTGTGTTGGGCCCATGGCCATCTCTACTCTTGGTGTGTCCAGCATGGCTGTTTTTAGCTTTCCCTAGGTTTGTGGATGCAGGCTTGACTGGGGTTTCTGCTGGGTCACCCTTTGTCCACCAGCTCCAAAACCAGTACTTTTGATGTTCAATGATTTGGATACGGATCGTTTTATTGTGCATTTCATTTTGAACACCTATAAATTACTACTTTATCACAAAGTTTAGTTTGTTACACTAACAACCACTGTTTTGTGACCACATAAATTAAAATGTATTAATTAATCTAGGAACCCTTTCTTATCGCGTACTTTCTGCTTATCTAATGTGCGTCAGCAGTGCACCCAGAATAGCCAACGTAACATTAACTTTTGTTTGTTCGTGCATCAGTTGATATAGGATTTTGTAAATGGCACTTTGTTTGTTTCGTATACTTCAAGTTGCCACTCACTGACAGAATCTCGCCAACTTATATGAGACAGACCATATCTTTCTTAATACCACTTTCCAGTTATTTATGAAGTTTTCATGTCATTTCCTGTGGAACTAAGGTGACATTGCTTTTTATTCCTGTGGAAGGGGCAGGAGACTTGCTTTTCTCCTCAATCTGACAGTTTGTTGGTCATCTCCTTCTTGCAATCTACGCCAAGGAAAGTAGAACAACATGCTTATTGTGAATTTTTTCATGTCCTGCCATCTTAAATACAAAAAATGGAGGGGCTGGTGGCAGTCCTAGCACACAGTGCAGTGCCTTCTGTCTGACATCTTAGAGTATGAAATGTTTGATAATCGTTCTCTGCTCGGTTTGTAATAAATAATTGCCACTACTTTCTCATCTCTTATTTATTCAAATGCAACTGAACAAAACCTTAACAACAACAACTATATACTCTCCGAGAACAAAAATATGACACTAAAGTTAACAGGTTTGCCAACATCACAATACAAAACATACAACAGTTAACACCCTTCCTCAAACCTGTTTCAATTACAAAACCAAAAAATTAACAAATTCTTAACGCTCTTAAGTGGCTAACAAACAAATCTATCTTAACAGGTTTCGTAAAAATATCTGCAGGATTTCTTATTGAATCAACATATCGTAACACAACAGTACGATCTTGTACTTTATCTATAACGTAATGATGATGAACATCAATATGCTTAGTAAGTTTTGAGAATTCTGCATTCTTAGCAATATTAATACAACTAGTATTATCTTCATAAATAACAAAGTTTGGCTCTGTTACCTTAAATTCAGAAAGCAAATTCTTTAGCCAAACCCCTTCCGTTACTGCATGACTTAAGGCCACATATTCAGCCTCTGCTGTCGAGAAACTAACACTACCTTGCTTCTTAGTAGACCAACAAATTACATTATCAAAAACTTTAAAAATAAAACCACTAATTTATTTACGATCAATTACTTCTGAAGCAAAATCTGAATCAGCATATTCACAAAGGAACTTAGACTCCTCCTTACACATATAGTGCAAACCATACTCTACAGTACCACTTAAATAACGTAACACTCTCTTCAGTTCCATCCAGACTTTCTCAGTCAAGTTTCTCCTGATATCGACTCAACAGATTTACAGCAAACACAATATCTGGACGCATACCACACGCCAAATATGATTGACTACCTACTAGTTCTAATATAGGCCACTTTTTCTAACCTGTGTACTCATCATCAATCTTAAAATTCACTTCCATCGGAGTACCAATCAGATTACACTCTTCCATATGAAACTTTCTTAAAACTATTCTCGTATACTCGTACTGCTCCTGACTGAGCTTCATCTCTCCTTTTTCATGATCCCACTGAATCTCGAAACCTAAAAACTTCCTGGACGTACCTAATCTCTTCATTTTCAACTCTTCTGATAAGATATCACACAATTTAGTAATATCACCCTTCCTTGAAGAGGCGATCAATAAATCATCAATGTACAACACTACATAAGTAAATACTCCATTCTCTTTCTTTGTATACAGACAACTATCATGGTATGACTTGTTAAACTTCAACTTCACCATCAAGGACACAAACACTTTTTTCCAAGCCTTAGGTGCCGTCTTCAGACCATACAACGATTTCTTCAAGCTGCTTACTTGTCCCTTCGTACACTTAAGACCCTTTGGTGGCTCCATGCAAACAGCATGATCCAATTTTCCATTCAAAAATGCAGACTTTACATCCAACTGTTCCATATGATACTTCCTCTGATTCACAACAGATAAGAGCGCCCTAATAGTCGTCAACTTAGCCACTGAAGCATACGTTTCCTCAGGATCAAAATTTCGTTGCACTTTAAATCCTCTTGTAACTAACCTTGCCTTGTAAATCTTCTTTCCATTCTCATATTTCATCGTAAGCACCCACTTCGTATCAACAGCCTCTGCATCTTCAGGTTTCCTGCACAACAACCAGACATCATTCTCTTTCATTGCATTCAGTTCTTCATTAATAGCTTCACTGCATTCACTAGCACGAGTTCCTGACAAAGCTTCTTCATACGTCTGAGAGGCCTCAAAATCTACATGACAAGCTTACACTTCATAATCATCAAATATTACAGGTGGTCTTCTATTCCTCTGACTTCTTCTCACACCATCCTCATTCTCTGGAACTTCTTCTTCTACCCCCTCATTATCACTAGCCCCTCTTTCAACCTCTTTATCTTCCTCTTTGTCTTCAGATACCATTCTAACCATTGTCTTCGTTTCACTTTAAACATTACTATAAACACTAACCATCTCATTGAACCCAGCATTTCTGGCCACATAAATTCTCCTTCGTTTCTCTGACCAAATCTTATACCCTCTGTCCGTATATCCTATCATAATTCCACACCACGACTTATCAGACCACTTTCCTCTGCGCAAGTTCTCTGGAATCTTTACATACGCTTCACAACCAAAAACTCGTAAATTTCTCACATCTGGTACCTTACCATAAAGCAACTCATATGGTGTTTTGTCCTTATTTGCAGAAGTTGGGCTCCTATTTCTCAAATAATTCGCACAATAAACTGCCTCACTCCACAACTCATATTTCACTTTACTCTCTTTCAACATAGAGCAAGCTGTATTCATCAAAGTCTCATTATATCTCTCTGCCACACCATTATGTTGTGGGGTACACGCCTCCGTGTACCGAATCTTAATACCAGACTCCTGACAAAAATTTTTCATCTCTTTACTTGTACATTTTCCACAATTATCACATCATAACATCTTTATGTGACTACCAGTTAAATTCTCAATGCGTGCCTTATACTCTTTGAACACCTCAAATACATCACTTTTCCTTTCAATGACGTAGACAGTACTAACACGAGAAAAATCATCTATAAAAGTCACCACATAGTTTCCTCCATTCCATCCCCTAGGACTACTCACTACTGCCACATCAGAATCCACTATTTCTAACACACTCCTGCTCCTCAATCGTTTTTCATTAAAAGGAAATGCTCGTTGTTTTGGTTTCAGACAAATATTACAAAATTTTAAGTTACAATTAACATCAGCGCAATTGAAACCATCAACAACGTTACCATTTTTCAGTTTCTTTAAAGTATCATAATTAACATAGCTGTACTTTTTATGCCACGTGTTCATTCTTACTTTACTAGTGCATATATTCGTCATTACACCAATTTCTTCAGCAACAGTACATATTACTTCATACATTCCATTTGAATCCAGAACACCCACATAAAATGGATAACCCTTCCCATGAACAAATACGACTTCGTTTCCACAAAATCTAACATCTGTACCAGCTTTAGCAAATTTTCTAACGGCTAACAAATTAGTTCCAAGTTCAGGCACATAATGTACATTCGTAAATTCTACAGTTACTTTATCTATGCCGATTTGAAAAACGCAATGAATTGTACCAACTTCATATGCAAGCATCTGTGCACCATCTTTCGCACAACCTACTGGTTCAGGTTTCTTTAATTTAACACTCTTATAAAACAAATCATTCCTATTTACACAATGATTATTTGCACCAGTCTACATACCATTCAATTTATTCTTCAACAGTTTCCATTTCAGCACGATAGCCCTGAGACTTTACCTTCTCATCAACATTGAAACCAGCTTGAGCCATACTTGCATTTATAAAATTTACACCTTTACCACCAGAATTCTTATTCTCTTGATTACGAGGATTTTCAAAATTTCCACCACAATTCCCCTTATCTTGGTTTTTCTTATAGCATTTGCCTTTAACGTGACCAATACCATTACAATTATAGCACCTCTTCTGATTCTGTGAATTATTACTCTTGCAGTATTTAGCAATATGTCCCATCTCGTAACACTTAAAACATTTAACATCACATTTCACATGACCACTGGACTGTGCAGAAGACTGAGATAACTTTAAATTTAAATTCTTAACTCTCTGACATGCTTCTACAATTGAAGCTGATTGATTACCACGTTCCCTCTCATCTACATTTCTATTATACTCAAGTAACAACTTTGACCGGACAAATTCCATCGTCAACATCTTTTCAGTAATGACATTGAAAACCTTGGTAATTACATCATAACTTTTTGACAATGATGACCGTAAATAACTCATTATTTCTGTGTCCACAATCTTTCCACCTGATGCACGCAGTTCTTTCACCAGCTTATCAAAGTATTCCAGATGTTTCATCAGATCACCACCTTCTTCCAATTTTAGTTCCAGAAATTTTCGTTTGATCATCAGCTTACCAATAGCTCCTTTCCTTTCATATACACAAGACAAGTTCTCCAAAATTGACTTGGCATTCACTGCTTCTTCTCCATTACTGATCTGTGCATCACTTAAACCACNTCCATTACTGATCTGTGCATCACTTAAACCACTAACAATAATAGCTTTAGCACGTTTATTCTTCTTACCCCATTCAGCAGTAACAGACTCCGGAACATCCAATTCAACCATATCAGACAAATCTTTTGCATCCAAGATTGTCATAATTTGAAACTTCCATGTTTGAAAATTCTTACCATCAAACACTGGAACAGCAACCTCCGGTTTTATGGATTCCATTTTGCATAAACCAACACGTGTAAGCTCCTTCAGTTCACAAATATTTAATTAAAAAGATCGCGATTTTTCCATATATCATTTCAAACCAGCATAACCTTCCTCTAAACCACGGACCTCTGCTACCATGTTTGATAAATCGTTCTCCGCTCGGTTTGTAATAAATAATTGCCACTTCTTTCTCATCTCTTCTTTATTAAAACGCAGCTGAACAAAACCTTAACAACAACAACTATATACTCTCCGAGAACAAAAACACAACACTAAAATTAACAGGTTTGCCAACTTCACAATACAAAACATACAACAGTTAACATGAAATCCCTCAGCTTCCTTGCACTTAGCAATAGTACACTGGACTTTTAAACCCTTGCATATTGCCCTTCTTTCCTATATCTAGGAAACAAAAGTTTTCCTTACTGTCAGCACATACCATAAAAATATTATTGTTATGAGGCAAGCTGTAGTATCATACACTGGCCTGTCACCTACCTCATCATGCCCATTATTTTCCAGTGTGCTGGCTTCTCCAATGTTGACAGCATATTGCTCATTGTCCGTTATGTATGGAAGGTTTTAGGTGCCACCAAGTGTTAGCCATTGAATCCTCATCTCTCAACATCACTGTGCGATTGGTTATTTTTTAGGGCCAAAGTTACACTTGTTGCTTTGTTCTTTTTTTTTGTCAAAGAGAGAAAATTGTTATTCTATTACTGGCAGAACACATAAAGGCCATCAGGATTGCGGATCTGCATGTGCTAGGAATCAGGAAATGCTTCTGGCAGACGTACAGTGTTACAGTCAAGCTGTTGCATGCTACCAGAAAATGGACAAGTAAGTTGTTTGTGCCTGTCTGAAAAATGGTCCTGCGGCCTGTTGGTCTGTTAGAGTGGTCCAAAACTGGTCCTTGTTCACGGGTACCTACACGTTTTAATTTCACAGTCTGACTGTGAAGTTCGAATAGCCCAAATGACAGGAAATGCAGCATTCTGTCCACTTTGTCTCTTGCAGTTTTATTATTCAGCCTATCTTAGGTGCCCTTTGTAATCCGTATGGCTTTTTTGCACATCTTCTTGACATTGTTGTCACTTATTTACCACATCTGGCAAGTATTGTGCATATCACATCTGATACACTGTTTTAAGGAGTGTTCATATATGCCAGACAAAGAGCAACAGCAATGTCTTCATATGAGATATTTGCATGTGCCATTACAGAAAAAATTAATAGTTTACATACCACATGTAGATGTGTAAATTTTTGTGATAGTAAGTGTACTTAGTAACAAAAATGTAAAAATAATTTGATTGTCCCTACTTTTCAGATTTGCCCCATAGATACTCCAAGTAAAATATTTTAGTTTGCAATTGCATACACAAGTAACATTAACACATGGATGCCAATCAACCATATTAATATATCACACTTATGGTGCTAATTTATTTGTTAATATGTGTTCTGTTCCAAGATCTTACTATGACGGCTGCCTTTATTCCAATCGACTTTATAATGTAGATATTCTCAGTTCAGCTTCAGCACTGTAACTTAAGTGTGTGAAGGGAAATGCTGTTGTAGGTACTCCCTCTGAATCATGCAAGCTGTCATAGAAATCCTGCTTGCCTTCGCTTGCCACTGAAACAGTTAACGTAGAGTGATCTTCTTGCAAAGAAACCCAAACGCACGCCTCAGCAGCAGTTTGATTTTTGTATGGTCCATATTCAAATTGACATGTTCTTAGATTGTATGCTGCAAAATAAGGTTGCCGAAGAATAGGCTGAAATGGTTCCCTCCGACATCCAAGCACTCGGGCATGCAAGTATGCCAATTGGCACACAGACATGTGCTAATGCAACATCAGTGATGGCAGCAACGTCCCGCCACATCACATCTTTGAGGGTATCAATTGCTGACTTATTGCTGTATACAGAGTCCTTCTAGAAACCCACCAAGAAAAATCAGGTGGCCTCACTTCTTTGATTTTGGTAGCCACAGTTTTTTTTCCTTCTCAAAATAGCACAGTCAATGAAATAATTTACTTCAAACTTGCAGTATATGTGAGGCATATCTTGTTGAAAGTAACATGCCATTAATTCATCCTCTGTCTAAAGGTTGAGAATTTTTTACTAAATATTATCTACACCCAGGGGCGCAACAACTAAAATTTTCGAGGGAGGAGCAAACAGTAATTTCACTGTCATCCTTTTCTTCATTAAGGACAGGCACTTCAATATGAAACTCTCTCTCATTTAGAATGGTTTCCATTCAATAACAAGGCTTGTATGCACTGTCGGCTTTCATTGACGGTTTTTTTTTAGGATATATCCGTGTTAATTTTAAATTTATAAACAAATAAATCATATGTTGAGTGTAACAAAATTATATTATGTATAAATATCATTCTACTTGTATGATGAAATGCTTCTTTGTTCATCAATCCTCAGCACAACTATTGTAGCTATTTGTGGTCTAAGATGTTCATCATTGACAAATGAAAGGCCAACCAGTTAGATGACACCTTTATTCAAACTGCACACATTGTTTACAAAATGTTNTCATCATTGACAAATGAAAGGCCAACCAGTTAGATGACACCTTTATTCAAACTGCACACATTGTTTACAAAATGTTTAATTTAGTAATGGGGCGTTTTATAAAATTAATGGCATTCTACTAAGTCAACCGCAAATAATCAAATGTACTGAAATGTATCAGATCAGACTCAAATAAGAATTGTACAGTTGTATTTTTTTATCAATACAGCTGTTTGGTAAAACAAGCAATAGCCTATTGACGTGCACTCGTTTAGTTTTACTCAACTTTGCCAAACAGTACCGAGACNGTTTGGTAAAACAAGCAATAGCCTATTGACGTGCACTCGTTTAGTTTTACTCAACTTTGCCAAACAGTACCGAGACTTGGATGTAGGTCGTGTAACATTCCCGGCTAGTGACTTGATTTGATAAGGTCAAAATTACGTTCAGTCAAAACTGCATTTACTTGTTCACTCTATTCTGTAGGGAGGTGAAGCAGTGATTCTCTAAGTGTACAGTATTTCTCGAACCCTGGTTGTTCAAAGATGTTCTCAGCTTCTCCTATCATACAGTTCACAACTCCATAGTATATCTTCCTACGCAAGTCTTTGGTTGTAGCAAACTACTCGGCCACTGCAGGACTTGTATGCTGGATGCGTTTAGGTTCGTGCTTGCTTGAAGGAAGTAACCAAGAATGACGTTAAATTCACTAATTTTTTATTCCATATTGGTAAAAAAAATTTATTGAAGCTGTCTTTGGTACACTTTGCTCTCAGATGTTCCAGTGTTGCAAGTATGTTTGTATTTTGTACCTCAATACAGCACTCGGTTTTCCTGTCTCATCAAAAGCTGATAAACACGTAAGGGGCATGAAATATGTTCCTGCTTTTCAAATCTGGGTTAGATTTTATGGATACTTCTTCTCAACTTTCTGCGATCTCTCCGAGGAACTCTTAACAGGACCGGATACGATTCATCATACTACAGAGTATTTTTGAACACATATGAAAAAATTTTTCAATACAGTATTTTCTTTGCCCCCTTTTGCCACTCCTCCAAATATTCAGAGGGGAGGCAATATACCCTTGCCCCCTCCTATTGTTACGCTCCTGACTACACCCCCATAGTGACAGTATAACAGTATGCTGGGAAATATGATTGGTCGGTGGAGAAGGACACACCACAAGCTTATTTTATTCAAAAATAACTCAATATGATTTTTCTTCTGCCAATATGCGTGTGCTTTGTGAGTGCATGAAGCTCCTCAGATGAAACTGGGTTTCATTCATATACCATGTATAGTGCAGCTTCCATAAATGCTCCATCATAAACCATCAGAACCATGAACAATATTCCCCTAATCTACTGCAGAAATGCTTACACTATGGGTTGACACAGTTTGTAATCATTTTCTTTGCAGTGTCAGTAATTGGTCTAATATATAGCGCACTGTAAAGTCGGACATATTTTGGCCTCCTGCAAGTTGGTTCAAAACACTTCCTGTTGTCTCTGTTTTTCTCAAGAGTTTGTGTACATGGTTTTCGTGGTAACATTCCCCCATAACACATATTCTGAAATTTCTGTTTATATTCTTAAAATGTACTTATTCACCAGTATAAGCTGCGTGCTGTTCAACTGAGTCCATGATTGGGCGGCCACAGACAGTCACTCTACACTGAATCAAATGCTTATTTGGCAGTTCTGTGTCAGAGTAGTGGGTGCAGTCCACTTCATTGACGGGTGTTACATTTCGACAGCCTTCTCATCCAACAGTGAGAGAATCAATTAGGAAAGCAATAAAAGTTAGGCACTTTCACATCTCAAATAAACAATTACACATACCACAAGTATCAGATAATATAAATTTATGGCCTACCAAAATAAAATTGAAGAAGAGTCACGTAAAACATAATCAAACCCAACCATACCTAGGCCAAATTAAACTTAAAAAATTATTTCAAAATCTTATTAAAAATATAAAAAACAGCAGTGTGTTGCTTCCAAAATTTACACATCAACTATAAGTGAAATTAAAGCAAGGATAAAAATAATGAGCCCTCTCTATGAATCATTTTAAAAACTGCAAAAAATCTTATGTAATATATTTTATGGAAAATTTTTGAATTGTGAGATAATATAATTATATACATGTATACAAAATTATGATCACAAAATGTATGTACCTAGAACACACAAGCAGCCAACAACACAATGGTAGTGATATAAAGCAAATAACATGGAATTAAGTAAGAAAAAAGTGAAACGGTGTAACCAAAGACAAAGAAAAAATTCCTGGCATAGAAATACGTACAAAAAAAATATTTTATTAATAATTAATGACAATAGAACAAGTCATGTCCTTTATAATAGATCTAAACTAACCAATTTCAACACTAAAAAATTAACATATTTGTAAGAAATAAATATACAATACACATAACATTTAAATATATAATGCAAATATATACTTATGTATATGTTTAAAACAAAAATAATCAAAAAAATTATAAAAAGAAGAAAACACATTAAAAAAATTATTTNATACTTATGTATATGTTTAAAACAAAAATAATCAAAAAAATTATAAAAAGAAGAAAACACATTAAAAAAATTATTTAGCTTGCATAAAACTAAACTTTACGAATGCAAAAAAAATTACAACTTTTTTTAACTGTTTCACTAATGAAATTCCCATAAATTTCAGTCACAGAAATAAAAAAACCATGCATGCCATCACCCTGCGGACCGTACAGCCAGTGCCGCGAAGTCAATGGACAGGCAGTGTGCTCTTGCCTTCCAACATACATCGGCAGTCCACCAAGCTGTCGACCAGAGTGCATTGTGAGATNCGGCAGTCCACCAAGCTGTCGACCAGAGTGCATTGTGAGATCCGAGTGTCCGCAGAAGAAGACATGTGTCAACCAGAAATGTGTGGATCCTTGCCCCGGAACTTGTGGTCTGAATACGCGATGTGAAGTGATCAACCATGCTCCAATCTGTAGTTGCCGAAATGGTTTTACGGGAGATCCATTTTCCAGATGTTATCATATTCCACGTAAGCATATTCACCCTTAATTAAAAAGTATATAATGTACAATTTTTTTTATATTTTCAGTACTTTCTATAAGTAATGTATTTTTGTAGCACCACCACCACCAGTTAGGCCGTCAGCACCTGTGGTGAGGGACCCTTGTGTGCCTTCCCCGTGCGGTGCAAACTCTCAGTGCCGAGATATTGGAGGTGGTCCGTCATGTTCCTGTCTACCTAACTACATGGGCAGCCCACCCAGTTGTCGGCCAGAGTGCATGATTTCCTCGGAATGTCCCAGCAACAGAGCATGCATGAGAGAGAAGTGCCGAGATCCATGCCCAGGATCATGTGGTGCAGGGGCACAGTGCAATGTCATCAACCACACTCCGGTGTGCACGTGTCCTGAAGGATACACAGGAGACCCGTTCACCAACTGCTATCCAAAACCACCACCACGTAAGCTCTATAGTATTGGTTATTTACAGGTGAATTACTAGCACTGGTATATAAAGTCGGTCAGCACACAAAATGTTCCCCTTTCTCTTACAGCTGCGGAGGCGCCCCCGAGCGACCCTTGCAATCCATCTCCCTGCGGCTCAAATGCACAGTGTGCAGATGGTGTTTGCACGTGCCTGCCTGAGTACCAAGGTGATCCATACTCTGGCTGCCGACCTGAATGCGTTCTGAGCACGGAATGTCCCAGGGACAAGGCCTGCATTCGAAACAAGTGTTCCGATCCTTGTCCAGGAACCTGCGGCCAAGATGCCATTTGCGATGTTGTGAACCACATTCCAATGTGCAGCTGCCCACAGGGGAAATCTGGGAATCCTTTTGTTCAGTGTAGGCCAGTGCAAGGTACGTAATGGAGTTAATGTAGTCGTGACGTATGGAAATGCACAATGCAGCTACAATTTCTGTCTGGCACCTTGCGAGCAGCGTGCATCACTCTTTTCATTGTCTTTGCACAGCTCCCATTGCCGTGAATCCTTGCAATCCATCACCATGTGGCCCGAACAGCCAGTGTCGGGAGATAAATGGCCAGGCGGTGTGCTCTTGCGTGCCGGGCTACTTGGGAAGTCCACCAGCATGTCGACCAGAATGTGTTGTCAACTCTGACTGCAACTTGAATGAGGCTTGCTCGAACCAGAAGTGCAGGGACCCTTGTCCTGGAACCTGCGGTGTTGGGGCTCGCTGCCAAGTCATCAACCACAATCCAATCTGCAGCTGCCCACCACGCTACTCAGGAGACCCATTCCTCAGATGCATACCGATACGTAAGAATCCCTTACATCCAGTATTGCTTGGCGGTCATTGACGTTGTCTTTGCATTTGTTCACATTGATTTGTGTTCGTTTATTTTCTCTTAAAGCGGACACCCCTCCACCACCACCTGTGAATCCATGCCAGCCTTCTCCATGTGGGCCAAATGCTCAGTGCCAGGTAGCTGGTGATAGCCCTTCGTGTTCCTGTTTGCCGGAGTACAAGGGCTCTCCACCCAACTGCAGGCCTGAGTGTGCCAGCAACAGCGAGTGTGCCAGCCATCTAGCATGTATCAACCAGAAGTGTCGAGATCCTTGTCCGGGGTCCTGTGGAGCAAACGCAGAGTGCAGAGTGGTTAGCCACACCCCAACATGTGTGTGTGCCATAGGCTATAGAGGAGATCCATTCACATCATGCGCACTACAGTGTAAGAATGTCTTCTTACTTTGGTGATTGTAATGCTGTTGCAGAGTAATTAGAAATATATTTTTTTTTTAATTTCATCCAACTTTGAATAAGACAACTATTCCAAGCTCAACAAATTAAAAAAAAATTTTGTAAAAAATTTTTTTAGTTTAGTGGCATTGTGCATTGGCTTGAAATGTGAATGCCTGATAATGCAGATATTTCTTTTATTAGTGAAATGTGAATGCGTGTGTTTCTCTCTCCCCTCTCCGTCAGCCTCCCCCCTCCCGGTAAATACAAAAGTTTAGTTCATAGAAGTGAACTATTTTAAGTTTATTTTTCATGTTACTTAGGTGTTTAAGCTTGGCCTGGTTTTCACTTATAGGGACACCTACTACCTTGGAAATTCCATGAGACAAATTGTGTACTCAGTGTGGGTACAGTCTATAGGTGGGAGATGTGGACAAGAATTTTAAATTGTTTTCATGGATCCATCTGCCCCTCATTCCTTACCTATTCAAACTTAATTTCCTTGAACCTAGAATATATATATATAATCAATAAGTTCTTCACCGGTTCTCACCAAAAAAATTAGTTTTTCAATTCTCAAGTATAGTAATAATTTCCTCGTTTCACATTTTTCTAAAACTAATTTTATGTTGAGATTGCAAATAGCACAAATGCGGCATGCAAGGCATCAAAAGTTGTTTTCATCAGGAAGGTTTAAAATATACAAAGAAAAACTGGTGAAAACTATTTCTCCCTCTGAGAACCGGACCGGTCTTTTCTCCTAATAGTAATGAACAACTTCCTCCTTTCCTAGTGAAGGAGTACGTGAGTAGGAAGGTGAAGGGAGGATCACTATAATTTATATTGAAGTCACTAAAATGTCGGGTGAACTGGAAGTACGGACACGGAAAAAGAATTAGAAAAGTATATTTCAGTTGTTTACACATAATCGAGTACTTAACGAGTTAGATAATTTTGTTCCTTATTGTAATTAAATTCACTTTCCTGAACGTTTAAAAACAATCAGAAAGGCAAAAAATATATTGCTTGTTAAATAACGACAGATATAATGGTTAAATGTTAAAGTATTTAAACATAAAAACCTAGTAAGCATGTACAATGAAGCAGTTCGAGATGTTAAACTGGCTAAAATCTGCATTTAATTTGGCCAACGTTGTGAAAAATTACATATAATATCACTGAGTTGCGACTCATTATTATATTTATTTTGTGCAGTGACTAGTGTTTTTAATACTACTTCTCATGAAGGAAGAAAGTGGGACATCTTTACTATCATTGTTCCTTGGTGCCAAAGTTAAGAATAGAAAGCAGAAGAGAGAACGAGAGGAAAATCTTCATCGTTAATCTTCCTGCCTTTACACTGGTATTATTTGCAGAAATATACGGCAAATAAAGCTATAGTTTACCCAGGTCGCATCCAGTTCCTCAATCACAGCACTCATTCTTCAACTACAAACGTACCCAGACATAACTCTGGCTCAAAGTGGCGTACGGTTCATCACGTAATTTGGGGTAGGTGCAATCATTGGCCGAACAGGACAGGGAAAATGTGACTGCTGCTTGCTAAAGTTACATGTCTATAATGCAGAAAGTTTACATACTGCGAACACTTTGAGAAATGAATAATATAATCATTAAATATTTCTCAAGGAAATGCCGGGCATCTGGGCATCCAGTGAAAACATTTCTTCTGATAACAGTTAAGGGTACAGGTGGATCCAAAATTATTGTCAAAAAGTTGAATACTTTTTTCTATTTTTGACAATGCTCGTATATTGTCTAAATACCAAAATTACATGTCGAAGCACAGTGATTATAAAGTAGCTTTAATAAATGAAATATAAATAAGTTGCTAACAGCGCAGTGTTCTTATGAGTCATGACGTACGTACTTGCATACTCAACTGAAATGACTTACAAACTGACAACAGTAGAGCCACAATTTTATAAAGTGTCAGGTTCCTGAGAATGACTTCATTAAGTTGCTCACTTTGTAAAATTGCAGACTTTGTAAAATCGTGACAGACTGACTACAATCCCCCATAACCCAAATATTATGGTAAAAGTATTTTTTTTTTTTTGCATGATGTTTATGTTTAATTGTCTCTGCTGAAAATATGTTTTCAAATTAAATATATATATTTAATTCAAAAGGCAGACATATTCCAAATTCAATTATATACCATAAAGGTGATGCTACTCGCCACCTGTGGTATACAGGGTGGTTCATAGGGTACGAGTTACCTTTACCAGGCACAGACTATGGGTGCCTTGGATGTTGAATAGGGGAAACAATAGCTTGAACTCTCAGATAATGTTTAAAAAAGTTTATATTTTACCGGAAACAAACATATATACTGACCCTGCGAGACTGTTCCCTGCAAGTTGTGAGCCTAAGGGCGGCTTAAAGTACTCATGCTAACTGCTGCCGACGTCGTAGGGGAACGCTAGGCGTCTGGGAATGTTCCTTGAGCGACGGACGCTGGTACTTAGCTGTATCCGTTGTTGGGTTGTTCCGGCGGTAGGTTGAGGTCCGGTAAACTGGCTGGCTCTTCAGAGGTCCTCGGCTTCGTCTCTCGTTGGCGTGGTGGATACAGCTGGCGTCCTTCTTCCAGGGCTGACCCTTCGGCCTCGATGACGGCTCTTCACGACTGACTGTTCTGGTGTTCTCTCCTCGGCGACTCCACGATACGACTGACTAACTTCGCGCCCCGGCCTGGTGCTCCTGGCGAGCCCCCACCTGACCGCCGCCTCTGGGCCCTGGGTTGCAACTGCCAACTGCCTCCATGTGTCAGGACTCTTAACTCCCTCTCGGCGACCCTCCAGCTCAACTCCGTCAGCGTTTNGGGGGCGATTCCGTCAAACCCCGTCAGCCCTTCTCGCGCGTCTAACTAGAGGTGCGTCGGTGAAACTCTAGCTTACGTCTGCATTACCTCGGCACGTGTCCATTTTCTCACACCTCTTATTCGGAAAAGGGGGGGGGGGACCCGCGGCGCTTCAGAATACTAACAATATGCGGCACGCGTCAATGGTACATACAACTCCCCTTGTCACAAAAAAAGTTAAGATTAGGTATCCTGTAACTTTTGGCGACCACAAAATCACTTTTTAATTGCTTCTAACAGGAAAATTATAAATATATTTTTTAAATATGTAGATTACACTGCAAAAACAGGGAATGTCATCAATTTGTGCAAAATTAGTTAAATCTTAAATATTATACATTGAAAGGAATAGATAGAAAAACAGACGCTATAATCCACAACAAAAAGAGTGATAGTCCCATAAAAACAATATGTCAAAAATGTTGTGTACAATATAAAAGGAGGAATGTCATCTGTGTACAGTACAAACTCAAAGTTATGATATAATTAATGATTCTACTTTCCTCTACATGAATAAAAATAATTTTTAATGAGTTTGGTTCTTAAAAGCTTAGATTGTAGGTGGGCCTTCATGTCTGGTTGACAACAATATCATTACAGATGTAACGAAAAATGTATCCAACAGCAGTTAGACAATTACAAATACACCTGTGCCTTACCTAAGATTTGTACCATAAGCTAGCATGCAACCAACTGCATTGTGGAGGTAGGAATTTGAGCATCAAGTTTGGATGCAATCAGTCTAATGTTTTAGTAGATAGGGTTTACTAACCTGAAATATTTACACAGCCATCATTTTAAAAATAAGTGTCTAACCCACTTGAAACATACCAGTTCACATCAGTTGCTGTGGTACTGGTTTGCAAAATTTGGTAGAAATTGGTTAATTGTTTCCCAAGATAAGATTTAAAAACCTTATTTCTTCATGTAAAGCTATCTTATAAAATGGCTCCATGCTGGCATATGTGATGATTGCAAAAGATACTTTCCGTTTACAAAGTTTGGTCAAAATTGGCAGAATGGTATGGTAGATATTTATAAATATTTATAAAGCTGCCATTTTAAAAATAAGTGCAGTGTCATTTTAAATTGCATGTGTATCCATAGACTACCATAGTATTACTTACATGCCAAATTTGCCGAGAATCGGTTAAGTAATTTTTGGGATATAACGTAAAAGCTCTATTTTGTCATATAGTGCTATCTTCAAAAATGGAAGACTAACAACAACACCCACATCTACATTTAATGCTCACATGATACACTATCAGCATACGAAATTTTGTTTAAATTGGTTTAATGACAATGTCCTTACCAAATACTATATGTACCACGTTTGGTGAAATTCAGATCATATGATCAAAAGTTTTTTTGGGGGACACAACACACACAGACAGACAAGAAATTGATCTCAAAGGCCTACCTTTCCTTTAGAAGGTAGGCTAAAAAGGGGAACGTCATGTATTGATTTTGGAATCACTGCATTACTCCAAGGCCACTTTGTCCACAGGGCATTCAGCTTTCTACTGCTATCCAGAAACAGAAGAGAGAAAACTTTCTAATAAGCAACATCCATCTCTCATTACTTTATTTTTAATATTTTGGATCCCAAAGTGGAGAACCTTGAGTGGTTTTGTGACGGATGCACCAGGCAAAAACAAAAACTGTACTGTTTTCCGGTTTTTACATTATGTTGTGCATACTGCTAAGAGACTGGATCACATTACAGTAACATTTCCAGTTTGCGGCTATTCTTATTTAAAATGTGACTGGAACATGGCCCTTATAAACCAGAAACGTCCAGCAAAGTTACCAGAACATTTGGTAGCAGTAGTTGAGAGTGCTTGCACGAAGTCATCCACTGACCATGTTCATGTTGACCAAACACTTCTGAGAAACTGGACATGATTTCTTGACACTATTGTATATGAAAACCGGACGGATTGCGACAAGACCTATCGCTGAAATTGTTTTTTCGGTGTATCATCATCGTCTGGTGGAGCACACATCCACATACAATGATATGTGGGAAACTGCAATCATGGTTCCCAAGAATGGCTTGCTTACACAATAAAGGATACTCACATACATAGTGAAGAGTCCCTACTGCCTGAGAAACTTTATCAAGATAAGAATAATTAACTGAGACAACTTTTTCTAACTTCTCCTAACAGCTGACAAACAGTGACACCAATTTAGATCCTATTGTTACAGGTGCATTACCAATTTCATGGGAAAAATACAAAGATTTGCAACACCTCAATCAATTTTGTGGAGCAGATGCAAGGGAATATTACAAAAAACCCCCCAAATAATAGTTCTAAAGTGTGAATAACCTTTTTTTTTACTGCAATATTACTGACATTCCTCCTTTTTATGATTTATTTTTTTCCTGGATGATTGATGTTCCTCCTTCTTGCCATTTGCATGGGTTAAGAGTGGAGCCCCTGAATGAGAACAGGGCCACTTAGTTACAGAGGAGCATCACATGGGCTGTGTATCGCGGCCTCTCACATTCTTTTGTGCCTGTGTGTCAGTGCGAGTCTCGTTGCAATGTAGATACAAGGCTGTGGAAAATGTGCTCCCGTCGTGCCCCTTGGCCTCTATCGGTGGAGTTGTGTGTCGGGTTTGCGCGTGCGCCAGCAGGTTCTAAGCTGATTAGTTGGCCTTCCCACCGAAGTGTCGCTTGTGTATCGCGGCCCTCGATGTTGATTTGGGGCGAGTCGCAGTCGCATTCACGCATGGAGTTTTGGAGGCCGAGGTGAGTCGTGGCTTGATACGATCGTGGGGTGAGCACCGAGGAGTGATTACCACGAAACGGTGAGCTGGCTCCCTCTTTGTCTTGAGCTTGTGGATAATTCATTCTGACGACCAATTTACTTGCACAATCACTTGTGCAAGCCCTCACGTGGGAGTGCCATCCAATGTACCGGTCCACCACGTCTGCACATGCGAGCCAGAGATACACAATGAGCAGGCTACATCTAGTGCATCTCTGGGAGAACCCCAAAAGACCCAACATATATTTCTCGTGTGTCCCACTGACTTCCAGCCACTCCGGAAACCTCTGCTGGAGGGAGGGATTACATACTCGCACATCACATTCGCTTATTTTGAGAAACCGAACCTCAGGTGGGTGTGGTCCGGGAATGAAATCCCATGAACCACAATGTGCATTCAAAGTGCCGATGTTCATGTGCCCTGCAGTTCACACAACACACAGTTTGCAGCGCCCTTCATCGGCCCACGAGCCAAAAACACAGGACAAACTTTTGGTAGAATTTTGCCATTATTTAATTAAATGATTGCATTCCTATTAATAACACAGCAATATTGCAACTCTTTATGTTACAGCTGTGGGTTTAACAAATGTATATCAAATTGATTTTCCTTATGTGACTCATTTTCCTCATGTGATCTTCCTCCCCCCACTGCCAAAATGTTTATTTTTGGGGTGGGGGATTTGTTTTACAAGTTCCAATTTTTTACATCATAAAATTGCATTAAATCCATTAAATCAGTGGGGTTAAATTTTTTTGCTTTTAAATATTGAGCACAAATCTTCATGAATCAATGAATATATATTTTACTTCTTTTTAAATATTACACAAAATCTAAAGAAATTTATAATTAAAGTTAAGTTCTTTCATCTTTTCATAATTTTTTTTACTTTTCAATTATTAATAAATAAATACAATTCCGATTCCCAATTCCCCATTATTTTAAGAAGGTTAACAAAAATATTTATGAAACTATATAAAAGAAGTTCAATAGAAAAGAAAAACTTACAAATTGATATGTAGAAATAACACAGAAGGCAATTTAGTTTCTACCGTTTATAAAAGTATCTGTGTTTGATGTATGATACGATATCTTTACTATCAAGAATAACTNGAGAATGTTCAGTAACCTTGAGGTTGATTCCATTGCAGTGGAGCAACTTCCCCAGGAAAGACCCACTCCATGCGTTCCTTCCCCGTGTGGAGCTAATGCTGTGTGCAGGGAAAAGAACGGTGCAGGTTCATGCACATGCCTGCAGGATTATGTTGGCAATCCTTACGAGGGCTGCCGGCCAGAGTGCATTCTNTGGTGCAGGTTCATGCACATGCCTGCAGGATTATGTTGGCAATCCTTACGAGGGCTGCCGGCCAGAGTGCATTCTGAACACAGACTGTGCTTCAAACAAGGCATGCATCAGCAACAAATGTCAGGACCCATGCCCAGGAACGTGTGGTCAGNGAACACAGACTGTGCTTCAAACAAGGCATGCATCAGCAACAAATGTCAGGACCCATGCCCAGGAACGTGTGGTCAGAATGCAGATTGCCAGGTGGTCAACCACCTGCCTTCTTGCACGTGTCGTCCAGGCTACACAGGGGATCCATTCCGATATTGCAACGTTCAGGCTGCGGAACGTAAGGAATAAAGCCAATATCCTAATGAGATAGTTTTTTCACGAAGCACTTGGCCTGTTATCCTCACAGTTCTTCTGTGTTTGTGTTGTTCAGCGGTTGTGGAAGAACCTGGAGATCCTTGCAGTCCATCTCCTTGTGGGCCCAACAGTCAGTGTCGTGAAGTGAATGGACAGGGAGTNAAGAACCTGGAGATCCTTGCAGTCCATCTCCTTGTGGGCCCAACAGTCAGTGTCGTGAAGTGAATGGACAGGGAGTTTGCTCTTGCCTGCCAACGTACATCGGCAGTCCACCGGGCTGTCGGCCTGAGTGCGTTGTGAGTTCGGAGTGTCCGCAGAAGAAGGCATGCGTCAACCAGAAGTGTGTGGATCCTTGCCCGGGAACTTGTGGCGTGAATACACGGTGTGAAGTGATCAACCACAGTCCAATCTGTAGCTGTCAACAGGGCTACACAGGGGATCCTTTCTCCAGATGCTATCCCATCCCACGTAAGCATAATTGGCAGGAACCAAGTTGTCACGTGATATCTGAATATAGGAGACTGGTCTGTTTTGTGAACATGTTGTCATATACTTTTGTAGCACCACCACCAGTTAGGCCGTCAGCACCTGTGGTGAGGGACCCTTGTGTGCCTTCCCCGTGCGGTGCAAACTCTCANCACCACCACCAGTTAGGCCGTCAGCACCTGTGGTGAGGGACCCTTGTGTGCCTTCCCCGTGCGGTGCAAACTCTCAGTGCCGAGATATTGGAGGTGGTCCGTCATGTTCCTGTCTACCTAACTACATGGGCAGCCCACCCAGTTGTCGGCCAGAGTGCATGATTTCCTCGGAATGTCCCAGCAACAGAGCATGCATGAGAGAGAAGTGCCGAGATCCATGCCCAGGATCATGTGGTGCAGGGGCACAGTGCAATGTCATCAACCACACTCCGGTGTGCACGTGTCCTGAAGGATACACAGGAGACCCGTTCACCAACTGCTATCCAAAACCACCACCACGTAAGCTCTATAGTATTGGTTATTTACAGGTGAATTACTAGCACTGGTATATAAAGTCGGTCAGCACACAAAATGTTCCCCTTTCTCTTACAGCTGCGGAGGCGCCCCCGAGCGACCCTTGCAATCCATCTCCCTGCGGCTCAAATGCACAGTGTGCAGATGGTGTTTGCACGTGCCTGCCTGAGTACCAAGGTGATCCATACTCTGGCTGCCGACCTGAATGCGTTCTGAGCACGGAATGTCCCAGGGACAAGGCCTGCATTCGAAACAAGTGTTCCGATCCTTGTCCAGGAACCTGCGGCCAAGATGCCATTTGCGATGTTGTGAACCACATTCCAATGTGCAGCTGCCCACAGGGGAAATCTGGGAATCCTTTTGTTCAGTGTAGGCCAGTGCAAGGTACGTAATGGAGTTAATGTAGTCGTGACGTATGGAAATGCACAATGCAGCTACAATTTCTGTCTGGCACCTTGCGAGCAGCGTGCATCACTCTTTTCATTGTCTTTGCACAGCTCCCATTGCCGTGAATCCTTGCAATCCATCACCATGTGGCCCGAACAGCCAGTGTCGGGAGATAAATGGCCAGGCGGTGTGCTCTTGCGTGCCGGGCTACTTGGGAAGTCCACCAGCATGTCGACCAGAATGTGTTGTCAACTCTGACTGCAACTTGAATGAGGCTTGCTCGAACCAGAAGTGCAGGGACCCTTGTCCTGGAACCTGCGGTGTTGGNCTGCAACTTGAATGAGGCTTGCTCGAACCAGAAGTGCAGGGACCCTTGTCCTGGAACCTGCGGTGTTGGGGCTCGCTGCCAAGTCATCAACCACAATCCAATCTGCAGCTGCCCACCACGCTACTCAGGAGACCCATTCCTCAGATGCATACCGATACGTAAGAATCCCTTACATCCAGTATTGCTTGGCGGTCATTGACGTTGTCTTTGCATTTGTTCACATTGATTTGTGTTCGTTTATTTTCTCTTAAAGCGGACACCCCTCCACCACCACCTGTGAATCCATGCCAGCCTTCTCCATGTGGGCCAANAGACCCATTCCTCAGATGCATACCGATACGTAAGAATCCCTTACATCCAGTATTGCTTCGCGGTCATTGACGTTGTTTTTGCATTTGTTTACATTGATTTGTGTTTGTTTATTTTCTCTTAAAGCGGACACCCCTCCAGCACCACCTGTGAATCCATGCCAGCCTTCTCCATGTGGGCCAAATGCTCAGTGCCAGGTAGCTGGTGATAGCCCTTCGTGTTCCTGTTTGCCGGAGTACAAGGGCTCTCCACCCAACTGCAGGCCTGAGTGTGCCAGCAACAGCGAGTGTGCCAGCCATCTAGCATGTATCAACCAGAAGTGTCGAGACCCTTGTCCAGGGCTCTGTGGTGCCAATGCAGAGTGCAGAGTGGTTAGCCACACCCCAACATGTGTGTGTGCCATAGGCTATAGAGGAGATNCGTATTGTTAAGTCGTTTTTGTTTTCTTTATTTATTAATAACTGCAGTTTTGTATACACATCTTGTTAATTACATAATATTATTATTCACTTAAATTTGGCTACGTATTAAAAATTTTTCCTTTGTGTGTTGGGTTGTTTATGTTTTTACTTATAATTTATTGGAAACATTACGTGCCCTTTTAGCGGTTTTAACGTTGAAAGTGTGTTGATTATGGTACTTCATTTATGTCTGGTTTGAATATTAATAATCCATACTCAGATCTCCTTTTGAAATTGTATCATTTGTTTTACTCTTGACATGAGTTTCCAGTCTTTATACTTGAGCAAGGTCAATAGACAGATCTCGAGATGTTTGTACGTAGCTGATTGTAGTTTCAAGATTCCATTCTCAAGTTAAATTATATTGTGAGGTAGTTTTCCTACGTATCCGACGTATCCTCGCAAAGGCTCTCTCTAAAGCAGAAACTGAAATATTATTTGCTGTCAATGTGTTCTTCTTGTCTAGCTCTACACTCTAATATTTAATATGTTTAGGTACTTTTTTTTGTTGTTCTTTGTGCTGGACAATGCATTTAAAGTAAAATCTACATGGTGTTGATAAACATGAACAAATAGTACCACTTGTAAAATACAAAGATGTAATTGAGAATAAGGTGTGGTTCACATGTATGCCAAATAGACACAGCAAGGAGTCACAACAGCCTCATTTTCCAAATATAAGCATGCAAAGAGCAGATTCTGTTTAAAGTTCCACAAGGTCTTCACATCTATAACTACAGTTGAAAGGATTAACAATGTACATGATTATAGTACTGGTTAAAGTTCTGCATCTGCAATTACAAATTCGAAAAATTAAAATTATCACCCTTATTTAAGAATTTATAAAATAATTCAGTTAAATAATTTATTAGCATGTAGTCTAATGCATCACACGTCTTTTTAAAATACAAAAGAAAAATTGTAAAAACAGTTATTTGTTTACTTTGGAAAATCAATTTTTAAAGTAATTACCGCCCAGCACTATTGTAAACTCTGCTCCCAAGCAAAAACCGGTACTTAACGTTTTAATTACTATTGTTATTGTCAATTTAATATTTGTAATTAATATAATTTTCATACACTAAGTTAAGTCTAGTGTAATTAAATGTGTTGAATATAACCTACAAAGTGCACATATTTTAATTTCAAGTTACATACGTACATCAGTTATGAGATTTTTGTCACTCATGATACTAACTTCAGTTACTATTATTAAGCGATAGTCTTAAGAGTCGACTANCAACTATTGAATTGCAAAATCTAGTCTTAAGTCTCAAAATACGTAGTGAAAACACTCTCAGCCAGGGTTGCCAACAGGTTGTGAAAAAATTTCCGTGTTCAGATTTCAAAATTTCCATATCAAAGACAAAATTTCCGTACACACATAATATGACTAAAAATAAGGGGTGGGGATGGGGGAGACATCAAAATTTGTGTAAATAATATTGTCTATACTTGGGGTGTTAAAATACTTGAACATATGACCATATAATTAATAACAGTAATTTATTAATTTTGATATTATGTTATGAAAGTTTACAGCATTTATAAAACTATATGCAACTGTGCCCTTAAAGGTATATTCACTTATTTACATAGCTTCACTTTTCTAGACGAGTTANCTCTGACTGCAACTTGAATGAGGCTTGCTCGAACCAGAAGTGCAGGGACCCTTGTCCTGGAACCTGCGGTGTTGGGGCTCGCTGCCAAGTCATCAACCACAATCCAATCTGCAGCTGCCCACCACGCTACTCAGGAGACCCATTCCTCAGATGCATACCGATACGTAAGAATCCCTTACATCCAGTATTGCTTGGCGGTCATTGACGTTGTCTTTGCATTTGTTCACATTGATTTGTGTTCGTTTATTTTCTCTTAAAGCGGACACCCCTCCACCACCACCTGTGAATCCATGCCAGCCTTCTCCATGTGGGCCAAATGCTCAGTGCCAGGTAGCTGGTGATAGCCCTTCGTGTTCCTGTTTGCCGGAGTACAAGGGCTCTCCACCCAACTGCAGGCCTGAGTGTGCCAGCAACAGCGAGTGTGCCAGCCATCTAGCATGTATCAACCAGAAGTGTCGAGACCCTTGTCCAGGGCTCTGTGGTGCCAATGCAGAGTGCAGAGTGGTTAGCCACACCCCAACATGTGTGTGTGCCATAGGCTATAGAGGAGATCCATTCACATCATGCGCACTACAGCAGTGTAAGAATGTCTTCTTACTTGTTTTATCGCAATTCTTTACCGGAATAATTAGCTTTTTTCTTTNCTACAGCAGTGTAAGAATGTCTTCTTACTTGTTTTATCGCAATTCTTTACCGGAATAATTAGCTTTTTTCTTTAAAACTCAGGCAACTGGGAATATATTAACCATTCTCCAAACTCGTTTGATCATAAAAAATGTTAATCCCTTCTTGTGTAGATACAAATGATGCAGGTGAATCCCAAATTTGTGTCAAAAACTTAAACACCTTCTGTCATTTTGAACTTAGCTCTTTGGCTGTNATGATGCAGGTGAATCCCAAATTTGTGTCAAAAACTTAAACACCTTCTGTCATTTTGAACTTAGCTCTTTGGCTGTCTAAATTCCATAATTACTCTTTGGAGGTGAAGGACACTAAATACAATGAAGCTTCAAGGTATGAAAAACAAATAACTTGCTAACAGTGCAGTTTTATTATGAGTCGTGAGTGTCTTTNTACAATGAAGCTTCAAGGTATGAAAAACAAATAACTTGCTAACAGTGCAGTTTTATTATGAGTCGTGAGTGTCTTTTGGTGGAGTGACCTTAAATAAGGTAGAGAATTAATAATTATGCTATGTTGCTTCATGAGTCACAACTCTGAACAGATTTGCAAAGTTTTTACTTGCATACTTGACTGAAACAACTTCCAATACTGACTACAGCAACCAAGAGGTTGTCTTTTGTGACTGACATTTTGAGAATAGCTCTGGACGTTGTAAATATACTGTACTGTATAGGTTGCCTGAAAATCAAAAGCAAAGGTGTTAAGTTTTAGTACCTTTAAATTGGGAGCAGCGGTCTTCAGGAATAAGGAATGTATAATGAACATCTTTGTATATAAGATGGACAATTCTGAAGTAATCTGTAGTCAATATTGAGTTATTTTCACATTTTTGTNATGAACATCTTTGTATATAAGATGGACAATTCTGAAGTAATCTGTAGTCAATATTGAGTTATTTTCACATTTTTGTTTCCTTTTGAAGTTGATACTACATAAATAATTTTTTTTGTACGAAAATCAGTATTTATTTTGGATAATTAATGAAANTTCCTTTTGAAGTTGATACTACATAAATAATTTTTTTTGTACGAAAATCAGTATTTATTTTGGATAATTAATGAAATGAATAGGAAAGTAGTTGAATAAAAAAAACCACACGCACAGAGAAATTACAAATGATCATNTGGATAATTAATGAAATGAATAGGAAAGTAGTTGAATAAAAAAAACCACACGCACAGAGAAATTACAAATGATCATGTAGAAATTTGTACGGTGGACAACTTAAAATTCCTTTTTTGAAAATGTGTTGGTGTTTGATGGATTGTTTGGTATANGTAGAAATTTGTACGGTGGACAACTTAAAATTCCTTTTTTGAAAATGTGTTGGTGTTTGATGGATTGTTTGGTATATAGAGAATGTTCAGTAACCTTGAGGTTGATTCCATTGCAGTGGAGCAACTTCCCCAGGAAAGACCCACTCCATGCGTTCCTTCCCCGTGTGGAGCTAATGCTGTGTGCAGGGAACAAAATGGTGCAGGTTCATGCACATGCCTGCAGGATTATGTTGGCAATCCTTACGAGGGCTGCCGGCCAGAGTGCATTCTNATAGAGAATGTTCAGTAACCTTGAGGTTGATTCCATTGCAGTGGAGCAACTTCCCCAGGAAAGACCCACTCCATGCATTCCTTCCCCGTGTGGAGCTAATGCTGTGTGCAGGGAACAAAATGGTGCAGGTTCGTGCACATGCCTGCAGGATTATGTTGGCAATCCTTACGAGGGCTGCCGGCCAGAGTGCATTCTAAACACAGACTGTNATGCACATGCCTGCAGGATTATGTTGGCAATCCTTACGAGGGCTGCCGGCCAGAGTGCATTCTAAACACAGACTGTGCTTCAAACAAGGCATGCATCAGCAACAAATGTCAGGACCCATGCCCAGGAACGTGTGGTCAGAATGCAGATTGCCAGGTGGTCAACCACCTGCCTTCTTGCACGTGTCGTCCAGGCTACACAGGGGATCCATTCCGATATTGCAACGTTCAGGCTGCGGAACGTAAGGAATAAAGCCAATATCCTAATGAGATAGTTTTTTCACGAAGCACTTGGCCTGTTATCCTCACAGTTCTTCTGTGTTTGTGTTGTTCAGCGGTTGTGGAAGAACCTGGAGATCCTTGCAGTCCATCTCCTTGTGGGCCCAACAGTCAGTGTCGTGAAGTGAATGGACAGGGAGTTTGCTCTTGCCTGCCAACGTACATCGGCAGTCCACCGGGCTGTCGGCCTGAGTGCGTTGTGAGTTCGGAGTGTCCGCAGAAGAAGGCATGCGTCAACCAGAAGTGTGTGGATCCTTGCCCGGGAACTTGTGGCGTGAATACACGGTGTGAAGTGATCAACCACAGTCCAATCTGTAGCTGTCAACAGGGCTACACAGGGGATCCTTTCTCCAGATGCTATCCCATCCCACGTAAGCATAATTGGCAGGAACCAAGTTGTCACGTGATATCTGAATATAGGAGACTGGTCTGTTTTGTGAACATGTTGTNATATATATGTATGTAATTCCTCAGGAAAACAATTAACGATACCAATCAAATTGGCTAACATATTGCACTGAAGGAGGTGGTGTTATCTGTTGTGTTTTAAGTAGTTCAGGCACTTATTTTCAAAATGGTGGCTATATAAATATTTTAGCTTAGTATCTTATATTAACAAACTAATTTCCATAATAACAATATGCTGTTATTATCAATTACAACTATTAAATTTTTCTATACGGAGCTTCTTCTCTCTGCCATTTTGTAAGTTAGTACCACCAAAAAATTGAGTTTTTTTCATATCTTGGAAAACAAATAACTTATTCGTACCAAAATTTGGCGAAGAATTGGTATTTTGGTAGGAAATATAACTATATGTATTTTATCAGTGTGACAGACATGTTCAGAATGGCGGCTTTAAATTAATTTTAGGTTAGTGTTCTATATCAATAAATTTATGCAANTGTGTGACAGACATGTTCAGAATGGCGGCTTTAAATTAATTTTAGGTTAGTGTTCTATATCAATAAATTTATGCAATATAATTTAGCCTTACTTTGTATACTGTTGCTATACAATTTTCGAATTCGCAAATATGTAACATTTTTGTTCTCCATTTGTGATGATTGTCACATGTAGTATGAGATTGTTTTATGTCATATCTCAGGGACTAATCAACGGATATTTACCAAATTATTCACACAATTAGTGCTCTGGTAGGCCATGTAAACGTTAAGTGTTTTAAGTGACTTAGTCACTAATTTTTTTCAAAATTACGACCCTGTAAATATGTCNAGGCCATGTAAACGTTAAGTGTTTTAAGTGACTTAGTCACTAATTTTTTTCAAAATTACGACCCTGTAAATATGTCGTGTTACTGAAACGTATCATTCGAAACATTGGAGTGATTAAATTTTAAGTTGATGCTAGAGTCCGACCTTCGTAATGCAGTTGATTGCACGCTAACTTATGGTACGAGGTTTTCTGGATTGGAATCTCGGGTAAGGCGTGTGTGTATTTATGATTGTCTCGCTCCTNAGGCCATGTAAACGTTAAGTGTTTTAAGTGACTTAGTCACTAATTTTTTTCAAAATTACGACCCTGTAAATATGTCATGTTACTGAAACGTATCATTCGAAACATTGGAGTGATTAAATTTTAAGTTGATGCTAGAGTCTGACCTTCGTAATGCAGTTGATTGCACACTAACTTATGGTACGAGGTTTTCTGGATTGGAATCTCGGGTAAGGCGTGTGTGTATTTATGATTGTCTCGCTCCTGTTGCATATGTTTCTGGTTTCATCTGTCATTATAGTGCTTTCAACGAGATGGAAAGTCCCACCTATCAACTCTGCTTTTAAGAAATTATTTGAAAATGTACTCCGCTTATGTTGAGGAGAGTGGGCTCATTAGTTTTATCAGTAACTCCTCATTTGTGTTGACTATGAATCGAGCGATAATTTACTTGCACTTTTTAAACTACAACAAAGTAATATAATGATTCTAGTAAAATGATATCACAACTGGAGATTTTCCTGTTTGAATACAGCATCTATATTATTTCTTTAGTACACATAGTATTTACATTAATATACCTAACGATTATTTGATTTTGTCAAGAGACTGTCAAAATTTCTGGACTACAAATGTGCAGTATGTCAAACATTATAGACGTATTCTGAAAACTCGAATCCTTTTTTTAGAATGTCTTAGGCATGCTTTCAATGGCTAATGAGCAGGGTCGCCTGATTTTTGTGGAAAGATTCTCATGCAACCTACAGTTCAATGTCATGTGTGTGCAACTTCAGCATTCCTTTGTTTATTAGATATTTGTGTTGATAAGAAAACATTTCTTACTAGACCAAGCCAATCATATTTAGGTTACTCTAGGAGTAAACATCTATGATTCGCTGGCAGATGCTAAAAACTAGCACCAGTTAAAATCATCCAGCTATGAAAGAGAATCTAAGTGTAAGTGTTTTGGAAACACAGCGAATCACAATTTTTTTTGTGAAAAAGCCTGCGACTCCATTAATTAGTGAATACAGCCGGTGGGCCGAGTAAACATTTCTGAAGCAATTTACTGTACATTAATACAGTGAAATATGTGATTTTAGTTTCCCTTTCATGCTTTGTTACAGTTCGATGTGTCTAAATATTTAATTTTTAATATTTCACCACATTACATAAAGTATATATACGTCTAAAGAGTTGTATAGTTTGGAAATCTGAGTATCAACAATGTGTTATGAGTATAGACATATAGGTTCTGATCAAGACTCACATTCGTGATTTTAAATCCACTTTGATAATATTTCAGGTTTTAAAGTAGTCTTGAAAACACTAATGTGTAGTTCAATTATAATATTCTTAAAATACGTTTCGTAGTTCATTCTTTGTGAAGGCTGTTTCGAGTATTGATTCAGTGGCATGGCCAGAAATTTCTCGAGAGAGGGTTTACACTGACTGAAGGAAGGGAGGAANATTTCGAGTATTGATTCAGTGGCATGGCCAGAAATTTCTCGAGAGAGGGTTTACACTGACTGAAGGAAGGGAGGAAGGTTATACTGGCATTAGCTGTGCTGACGCACGTGTTAATACCAGGGTGTCCACTGAAATTCAATTTTGGAATTCACTGAATTTTCCCTGTTTTCCAGACAGAATCTTACCATTTTCCCTCACCTGTTTTTAGAACCGAAACCTCTAAACACCATATGTTTACACCGCTGACAGAAAAAAAAAAAANCATTTTCCCTCACCTGTTTTTAGAACCGAAACCTCTAAACACCATATGTTTACACCGCTGACAGAAAAAAAAAAAATGTTATTAGTGAAGTTTAATTAAATGATACTGCAAAAGACCAATCGAGTATTGACAACATTTTNGAAAAAAAAAAAATGTTATTAGTGAAGTTTAATTAAATGATACTGCAAAAGACCAATCGAGTATTGACAACATTTTATTCAGCTCATCGACATTTCTCGTGATACACGCTATTGACTTCACTGCAGTGCCCATTACAAACACGCAAATACTTTATTTTGTACGTATAGGCGCTATGACACTTGGCAAAGATGTATTATTGCTAGTTCACAAACTTAAAAATTCAAATTTTAAAATATATATGCTCATATTTACGTCATCCTGCATTCACACAACTACAATTTTTGTAGTGTAGCAATCATTTACATTTTCCCTGACACAGGTCAACATTCCCTGACATTTCCCTGTGACTTTTCCCTGTTTTCCTTGTGTTTCGACACCCTGAATAATTAGAACAAAAGTTACACTTAAGAATATATAAACATGCGTCATAGGTTACAGCATTTATGATTTGATCAAAATGAAAGGCCTATTAATAATTTTAATTCCAATAGTTGACCTCCATCGTAAGAAAAGGGAGGGAGGTTTCAACACACATATCCCCTCTCTCTGACTACGTCGTTGGTATTGGTGTACAAGTGAATGCAGCGTCAAATATATGATAGTATATGTTCTGTTTGTCGTCATTTGAAAGCAATTCTGCTTTGCAGGATTTGTGGTACAAATACTGAATTCCGTTAGACATCAAATATAAGTAGAAACATTCTGTGGGCAAACTCTGCCAGAACATCGTCACTTCAGTCAACTTTAGAAAAGCCGATTCACTGTCTCAAAAGAACGGAAATATCGCTTCACAGTACACCACCACGTTGTTTCTGAGATGATGGCATTAGTATCTTTAAATAACTGATAATTTTAATACTAGGTAACAACTACAAATAATACTAATTAGCAAATTATTTTCTCTACATATCAGTGCGTCTGCTGTACGTTCTTGCCAATATCTAGTCATTTTCTTTCATAAACACGTTACAGAAACCACATATAAGGTGCCATCTTGTAGAGCACGNCTTGCCAATATCTAGTCATTTTCTTTCATAAACACGTTACAGAAACCACATATAAGGTGCCATCTTGTAGAGCACGAACGTAATCTGAAACCAATATTAGCTTACAGTTTTCAAACTAAGTTGGTTTTGAGCTGTGGTTTGTTTTTAGTAACCGAGAGCTGCTCGGTTTTTTATTTTCGTAGCCACACGTGAATACGTAAATTAAGTAATGTGAGTCGGTTGAGATGCATATTGCAAATTAAAATTAAATATTTCACCTGGGAGCCTGTGAGAATACATCAGCATAACTGGCAGAGTAAAAACCAGACATGTACAGTACTGAAATAAAACGTAAATATATCAAAGGCTGACTCTGCTAATGCCAGCAACCTATCGCCCGAGGCCCGGGGCTTGTACTACCACTTCATTTTCTCTATGGCCCGTGGCAGTGGACACTCGAAAGCGAGCTGGCAACGCTGCTCGAAGACGTCGCGGGCACAGCCCTTGTAGTTCCGTTGTGTCGTGCAGAGCGCAGCAGTAAATGAAAGCAGATACTAATAATTGTTGGCGTAGTGTTTAATTGCACAGCTTGTTGTTCGTTACCGGTAGCACAAATAAAGAATTGGTCAGCTGTTATGTTTTCTAGGAACAGAACATGGCAGAATGCCACAACGGGGTCAATTTCTAACTGTACGGGAATTAGCATAAGAAGAAACTCATTTGAATAATGTAGTCTTTGGCAGATTGAAAGCTGCCACATACAGTGACTATTAAAATTATTTATGTGNTAATGTAGTCTTTGGCAGATTGAAAGCTGCCACATACAGTGACTATTAAAATTATTTATGTGATTGTTACAACTTCCTACAAGTAAAACCTTTGTTTCTTGGGAGAGTTTATATCTCACCTGAATCTATGACATTATTTCATTAAAGAATAAACAGCAGTATTTTTTACACAGTTTTTTTTATAAAGAAATTAAATTACATATAGTTTTCTTCAATATTCAGAAATTTTATTGTTTCTAATTTTTAAATTATTTTTACATGAAATACTTTGACCTTATCTGTAANTCTTCAATATTCAGAAATTTTATTGTTTCTAATTTTTAAATTATTTTTACATGAAATACTTTGACCTTATCTGTAATATTGTAAACATAAGTTCACAGAACTAGAACTCGGCACATATCTAACACTCCCCCTTAAGATAGTGCCACATGAAAAAAATCTAGTTTTTATCATATCTCAATAAAAAACTAACCAATTACTACCAACTTTTGTGAACAAGTGGTACTTTAGTAGGCCAAAACAATTCATATATTTTCAGTGGGCTAGGAAGTTATTTTCAAAATGGCGGCTGTATACACATTTTAGNAAGTTATTTTCAAAATGGCGGCTGTATACACATTTTAGTTTAGTATTGTATATTCATGAAACCGTGTAACCAATTTCAACTTAACTTTGTATTCTAGCAGTATCTATTGCAAGCATAAAATGAGCTCTTACATAAACTCATTTCTCTGCCATTTTAGAAAATATACCACATGCAAAATTAAGCTTTTATGTCCTTATCTTGGGATACAACTATATAATTCTCACAAAATTCCTGTGACAGGGTATATACTTTTGTAGTCCATCTAAATTTTTATGATTTAAGGACGTAGCCACATATTTTCAAAATAACAGCCATGTTAATATTTTTGCTTAGTATGCCACGTGTCCCAAACAGTTTCAACCAAACTATATATGCTGACGGTATGTATGACAATCCTCAAATCTGCTAATACATACTTTTTTTGTCTGCCATTTATGAAATTGTCACATGAAAAAATGAAGGTGTTTTGTTACATCTCGGGGACCAATCAATTGATTCCCACCAAATTTTACATGTCATTATGCTACGATAGGCCATGTAAACTTACGTGTTGTAGGTGGGGCAGGTTATTTTTTTGAAAATTGCATTATTACAAATATTTTAAATTAGTATGTTATATCTGTTTAACAATTCAACAAAATTTAACCAAATTTTGTATGCTAACAGTGTTCACTAGAAGTATCAATTGTAAATATTTTGCCGGCTTTTTTATTAGATGGTGCCAAAAGAGAAAATGGAACAATTACGCCATATTTCCTGAACATTACAACTAATTTCCACCCAATTTTGCATGCCAGTAGTGCTGCAGAAGGCCATGTAAACTTACGTGATTTAAGTGGGTTTATACACTGATTTTCAAAAATGGTGGCAGTATAGATAATTTAGATAAGTTTGTCATTTATACTAAACAATTCAACCAAAGTCAATCAAACTTTGTGTGCTGGCTGTACCCATTTAAAGCATCATATACAGAACCTCTTTTTAGGCCTTTTTGTATGATATTGCCAAATGAGAAAATAAAGTTTTTACGCCNGAAGCATCATATACAGAACCTCTTTTTAGGCCTTTTTGTATGATATTGCCAAATGAGAAAATAAAGTTTTTACGCCATATCGCAAGAAGCAATCAACGAATTTCCACCATATTCTTCACATAAGTAGCGCTATGGTTGGCCATATAAACTTCCATGATTTAGATGGCCTAGACACTTATTTTCAAAATGATGGCCCATAAATATTTCAGGTTAGTAAACCCTATCTACCAAAACATTGGACTGATTACGTGCGAAGTTGATGCTCGGAATCCTACTTCTGTATTGCAGTTGGTTGCACGCTAGCTTATGGTACAAGTTTTCCTGGGTTCGAGTCCCGGGTAAGGCATGTGGTATATATTTGTAATTTTCTCACTATTGTCGCATATTTTTCTGGTTCCATCTCTAATGACATTGCTGTCAACGAGACATCAAGGCCTATCTACCATCCAAGCTTTTAAGAACTTCATCGAAAATTATTTGCACTCATGTAGAGGAAAGTAGGGTCATTANTCTTCAATATTCAGAAATTTTATTGTTTCTAATTTTTAAATTATTTTTACATGAAATACTTTGACCTTATCTGTAACATTGTAAACATAAATTCACAGAACTAGAACTCGGCACATATCTAACACTCCCCCTTAAGATAGTGCCACATGAAAAAATCTAGTTTTTATCATATCTCAATAAAAATCAACCAATTACTACCAACTTTTGTGAACAAGTAGTACTTTAGTAGGCCAAAACAATTAATATATTTTCAGTGGGCTAGAAAGTTATTTTCAAAATGGCGGCTGTATACACATTTTAANTATATTTTCAGTGGGCTAGAAAGTTATTTTCAAAATGGCGGCTGTATACACATTTTAATTTAGTATTGTATATTCATGAAACCGTGTAACCAATTTCAACTTAACTTTGTATTCTAGCAGTATCTATTGCAAGCATAAAATGAGCTCTTACATAAACTCATTTCTCTGCCATTTTAGAAAATATACCACATGCAAAATTAAGCTTTTATGTCCTTATCTTGGGATACAAATATATAATTCTCACAAAATTCCTGTGACAAGGTTTTGTAGTCCATCTAAATTTATATGATTTAAGGACGTAGCCACATGTTAATATTTTTGCTTAGTATGCCACGTGTCCCAAACAGTTTCAACCAAACTATATATGCTGACGGTATGTATGACAATCCTCAAATCTGCTAATACATACTCTTTTTGTCTGCCATTTATGAAGATTGTCACATGAAAAAATGAAGGTGTTTTGTTACATCTCGGGGACCAATCAATTGATTCCCACCAAATTTTACATGTCATTATGCTACGATAGGCCATGTAAACTTACGTGTTGTAGGTGGGGCAGGTTATTTTTTTGAAAATTGCATTATTACAAATATTTTAAATTAGTATGTTATATCTGTTTAACAATTCAACAAAATTTAACCAAATTTTGTATGCTAACAGTGTTCACTAGAAGTATCAATTGTAAATATTTTGCCGGCTTTTTTATTAGATGGTGCCAAAAGAGAAAATGGAACAATTACGCCATATTTCCTGAACATTACAACTAATTTCCACCCAATTTTGCATGCCAGTAGTGCTGCAGAAGGCCGTGTAAACTTACGTGATTTAAGTGGGTTTATACACTGATTTTCAAAAATGGTGGCAGTATAGATAATTTAGATAAGTTTGTCATTTATACTAAACAATTCAACCAAAGTCAATCAAACTTTGTGTGCTGGCTGTACCCATTTAAAGCATCATATACAGAACCTCTTTTTAGGCCTTTTTGTATGATATTGCCAAATGAGAAAATAAAGTTTTTACGCCATATCGCAAGAAGCAATCAACGAATTTCCACCATATTCTTCACATAAGTAGCGCTATGGTTGGCCATATAAACTTCCATGATTTAGATGGCCTAGACACTTATTTTCAAAATGATGGCCCATAAATATTTCAGGTTAGTAAACCCTATCTACCAAAACATTGGACTGATTACGTGCGAAGTTGATGCTCGGAATCCTACTTCTGTATTGCAGTTGGTTGCACGCTAGCTTATGGTACAAGTTTTCCTGGGTTCGAGTCCCGGGTAAGGCATGTGGTATATATTTGTAATTTTCTCACTATTGTCGCATATTTTTCTGGTTCCATCTCTAATGACATTGCTGTCAACGAGACATCAAGGCCTATCTACCATCCAAGCTTTTAAGAACTTCATCGAAAATTATTTGCACTCATGTAGAGGAAAGTAGGGTCATTAGATATATAAATAACTTCTTCATGTTAAAATATTTCTTTATAATTTCTTTCAAATTGTTGTTTTTTAATTTTACTGTGTAAATTTTTAAGCTNGCCTACCTACCATCCAAGCTTTTAAGAACTTCATCGAAAATTATTTGCACTCATGTAGAGGAAAGTAGGGTCATTAAATATATAAATAACTTCATGTTAAAATATTTCTTTATAATTTCTTTCAAATTGTTGTTTTTTAATTTTACTGTGTAAATTTTTAAGCTNACTTCATGTTAAAATATTTCTTTATAATTTCTTTCAAATTGTTGTTTTTTAATTTTACTGTGTAAATTTTTAAGCTGTGTCTGAATTTGTGTTTATCTAACTCAGCCTTTAATTCTGCCACTCGCAAGTTTTTTTGGCCAATTCATCTAACCCTATCTTGGTTGTGTTCCTCTGGTTAATCTGTAAGGGTGAATAATAAATGACTGGAGACATTGCATCGTAGATTTCCTTCATAATTTTTTTATATTTTATTAATGTTATATTATTATGTAAAGCCTTTACAAATGTTTCTGCAGTAATATTTTAAAACCTTTTTTTTTTTTTTTTAATTTATTGTCTAATCTGTGTGTTATAAATAAATTTATCAAAAATAAATGCAAGTAATAACACAACCAATGCATACGAAATAACACCTGAAACACAGATGAAAATTTCGGTATGAAATAAACTGTCAAATAATTTCATTTTTTAAAACCATTTACTACAGTGCTATATAGGATGGATATGAACTCTAACAGCAAACTTTGGCAGGTGATGCTTCATCAAAAAAAAGGTCGAAATATATATATGGCCTAAGTATATTCTTGAACTGTGTAACCACACTTAAAAGTGTAGATGAAACGGGCAGGTGTTGCTAGTAATACAACCACAATAATAAAAGATAAATCTCTGTTTTTATGGATAGTAAAATTATTTTACAGTGTGTAATCTACAAAAAAAATTAAGCTTCGGTTTTCTATCTCAGGGGAAAATATTAACTGATAATCACCAAATTCTGGTGACAAGTTATACTTTTTGTAGTCCATCTAAATTTATATGACTTAAGGATTTGTTCACATATTTTCAAAATAACAGCTACGTAAATATTTTAGGTTAGTGTGCCACATGTCCCAAACAATTTCAAGCGACTTTAATATGTAGCTGTATCTACGACAAACGTAGAACGTGCAAATGCATAACCAATTTGTTCTCGAGTGATGAAGATAGCACCACAAGAGAAAATGGATGAGCTTTTGTGTCATATGCCCAGGACCAATCAACCGATTCCCCACCGAACTTTGCACATAAGTATTGCTACAGTAGGTCATGTTTTAAGTTTGCCTGGCTTTATTTACAGGATAGCTGCCGTACAGTTTATGACTCGGTCATCTCATTAAAGCATTCCCTTAGTTGTATTCTCTTTCCACTCTAGACTGAGCGATGCGGCGCCTGGGTGACCAAAATAACTCGAGCCAAATGCTGAGATGGTTCTTTAATGCAGGCAATGGCCCATCCCACTTCCTCTCCTGCTTCCCTTAGCTAAGACTGTCAGATCTACTAAGAAATTTAAACCAATTTCAGTTAAACTTTGTACGTTAAGAGAGTATCCATTAAAAGCATAAAATATGCTTACAGAGATCATCTTTTGCTGCCTTTTTTGTAAGATGGTGCCAGATGATGAAATGCAACTTTTATGTCATATCTTTACCCTCCAAGTATTCCGGTAGCACGTCCTGCAGTAACTATAGATACATAGCACCCCCAAGACTGCGACGACCGACCGTAGGGCGGTGTTATCAGGCACGCAGACCTGTGCACAGGCTGTTTATAAAGCCATGTTGACAAGGTCGCATACCCACCCCTGCACATTGCCACCGCCATTAGCGGGTTAACTATGGACACGTTGGACTATTGGCTCCTTGATGAAATATGCTCCAATTGTACTTATCTACCCCACTCTGGTGTTTATTATNGGACACGTTGGACTATTGGCTCCTTGATGAAATATGCTCCAATTGTACTTATCTACCCCACTCTGGTGTTTATTATTATTTGTTTGTTAACGCCAGATATGTGCAGTTCAGATACTGTATTTAAAAGTGAAATATTGTGACTTTTTTTTAGTAAGAGGAAACTTTATCTTTGAATCTGACTGTGAAATGGTCAGTCTTATCTCATATCATATCTTATGCTCTAAATAATGTGGACACTTGTCATCTCTTGCAGTTTTGTAGATCATTTTGTAATATATGTTCATGCTTGTGCTTACAAATATTACAGTATTCTTGGTGCAGTCGATTTATATTTCAGAGTACATAATTTTTTGGATATTTTTTGAGTAAAGATCAAGGTTTCAAAATTTATGATTTTTAACATCACTCAGTAAACACCAGACATTATTTGATAATGTTTTATATTTAACAAGAATTCAAAAATTTTCTGTATCTTCTTTGGACTGCATTAAGGCCTCTAAGCCTGTTTGTTGCCTGGTTGAGAATTTGGTATAGGGAAATACATATTAATGAAATTTGGTTTTTTGGCATTCCTGTTGAAGATAGATATAAAACACCTGGGACTTTTTGAGCAGAAAAATACTTGCTTCTTTGCTTTCAAAGTCTTTTAACTTTAATGTATAGTCTGTTTCCTGGAAAGGTAGTAAAACTTAATAAATAAATAAAAAATTATTGAAAAACACACCTTTATATTTGCCTTCATACAGAGGTTGAGAGCATAATATTTCACACTTAGGTCTTTGTTTCAAGTTTATATCTTCAAAATTGGCTTCAAAAAACCGAATTTCATTAATGTGTATTTCCCTATACCAAATTGTCCAGCAAGCAATAATACTTTAACAATAATTCAAAGTAACAATGTGCCATTTGAGCACCATATTAAAATTGCAATTAGTTAGTAGCAGATGTCAAAAGTGTAATTCTGGAAGGAAAAATTTAAAAAAAAAAAGCATGTGGTAGTTTGAATAGTATAATTTTTCTTGTGCTCATACTATAGCACAACAGTTTCTTACCTAGGTGAAGGTGTTTGAAAATATTTTCAAGCACAAGCATTGAAAGGTAAGGTAACAGATAATTATATACAGGATGTATCGTTGACGATGGGCCAAACAGCGCATGGTGATAGAGAACCCCAATATGCATAAATTAAACCCTTATATGTGTAATGCAAAATGTAATAGTTTAGAAACCATGTAATTTTAAGTGATTTCTGAGTAAATTATTTCCAATTAGCATATGTTGGGAAAGAAACAAGCAGTTGGAGTACATTATGCCCAATTAGCATAAATTAGGGTAAATGACACCCAAATTGAGTAAATTATGCCCAGTTAGTTTAAATTGGTGTCAATGAAATTGAATAGTAGTAACTTATGCACAGTTAGCATAAAGTGGGGTAAATTACACACAATTGGGGTAAATTACTCCCAATTAGCATAAATTAAGGTAAATGATAACCAAGTGCAGTAAATGATGCCCAAAGTGAGTACATTATGTCCAATTAGTGCCAGTTGGAATTTACTCATATTGGTGTAATTTACCCCAGTTTACCATCATTGGGCATGCTTTGGGTGTAATTTACCCCAAATTATGATAATTGGTCATAATTTAATTTAGGCTCATAGGGTCTCTTTTTGGGCATAATGTACCCCAGTTTATGCTATTTGAGCATAATTTACTCCAATTGGGCATATTTTTCTACAATTTACGCTAATTGGGCATAACTTACTATGTTGGGGTGTAATTTCATCATATTTACACATATTGGGCATGATTTACTCAACNCGCTAATTGGGCATAACTTACTATGTTGGGGTGTAATTTCATCATATTTACACATATTGGGCATGATTTACTCAACCCCCATTTACACACATTGGGTGCAATTTACTCTAGTTGGGCATCATATACACTGGTTGGTCATAATTTTACCCCAATTTATGCTATTTTGGCACATTATACTCCAGTTGAGTGTAATGTACCCAGATTGGGTGTAATTTACTCCGATTGGTAATTATTGCCCCAATATATGCTAATTGGACATAATTTACTCTTGACATCACTTAAAATTACATGCCTTCTAAACTATCACAGTTTGCATTACACATATAGGGGTTTAATTTATATGCATATTGGGATCCTCTGTCATTCTGTGCTGTTTGGCCCATCATCAATGATACATCCTGTATATGTCAACTAGCAGATGTACTACAAGTTGAATCACTCAGGGCTATCATCACCCCTTATTCACTCAGAATATTGACACCCTCCTTTTTTCCCCTTGTAATTAGTGCTGAGAAACTCATTTTATACTAGTCTTACCTAAGCTTACATAACACTTTGTCTTTAGCCCAGTCAGTTGCTCAGCTTAAAGTAGATGGAGAAACCCCTGTTTCTTGAGGACTTGCGCTCCTCATTCATCAAGAAGGAATCAGGCTTAAGCCTAAAGCAAATTAACCATTATTTTTGCTGTGCCAGGAGCAACATAACATGTTGTGATGCCGAGAAAGCAGTGTGTGTCTCAGATGGGTGGATAACTAATTTGTAGACTGGGGTGGACGAGAATATCTCACTCAAGACCTCACGTGTCGTCATCAGGAAGCTGGGCATGGTCTCAAGGACAGCTGCTCGCAGGTTGTCAGGTGCAACGGGTGTACGGTCTGCTGTCAGGTGCAACGGGTGTACGGTCTGTTGTCAGGTGCAACGGGTGTACGGTCTGTTGTCAGGTGCAACAGGTGTACGGTCTGTTGTCAGGTGCAACAGGTGTACGGTCTGTTGTCAGGTGCAACGGGTGTACGGTCTGTTGTCAGGTGCAACGGGTGTACGGTCTGTTGTCAGGTGCAACGGGTGTACGGTCTGTTGTCAGGTGCAACAGGTGTACGGTCTGTTGTCAGGTGCAACAGGTGTACGGTCTGTTGTCAGGTGCAACGGGTGTACGGTCTGTTGTCAGGTGCAACGGGTGTACGGTCTGTTGTCAGGTGCAACGGGTGTACGGTCTGTTGTCAGGTGCAACGGGTGTACGGTCTGTTGTCAGGTGCAACGGGTGTACGGTCTGTTGTCAGGTGCAACGGGTGTACGGTCTGTTGTCAGGTGCAACGGGTGTACGGTCTGTTGTCAGGTGCAACGGGTGTACGGTCTGTTGTCAGGTGCAACGGGTGTACGGTCTGTTGTCAGGTGCAACGGGTGTACGGTCTGTTGTCAGGTGCAACGGGTGTACGGTCTGTTGTCAGGTGCAACGGGTGTACGGTCTGTTGTCAGGTGCAACGGGTGTACGGTCTGTTGTCAGGTGCAACGGGTGTACGGTCTGTTGTCAGGTGCAACGGGTGTACGGTCTGTTGTCAGGTGCAACGGGTGTACGGTCTGTTGTCAGGTGCAACGGGTGTACGGTCTGTTGTCAGGTGCAACAGGTGTACAGTCTGTTGTCAGGTGCAACAGGTGTACGGTCTGTTGTTCCCGACATACATTTTCCCTGTGCAGGCTATTCATGCCAAGCACTCGGACAGGGAGTGATCCGACCAAGCATTGTCACCACCTCCAGGTCCACAGCAACTCAGGTACCTATTCCGTCCTTGTCCTTTGCAGAGCTCTGCAGGTCTCGGGAAAAAAACACACAGAAGCATCTTGTCCTTTTACTTAGGGGAATTGGCCTTTTATCCCTGAGCACCTTGTATTGTTGTTCTGACATTTACTCGTGCCATCCAGAACATATGAATAGCATGCTATATATAACCTGTCTCATGTAAGTTGGCGAGATTTTGACAGTTCGACGAAAGTAGTGCCAATGTTTACTTTTCGTTTATTGTATCCTTTCGCCATCAGCTGGTGCTGATGGCGAACAACTGTATTATTTTTTATCAACACGCTGTCAGCTAATCCACTTGCCATTGTACTGTAATGGTAAACAAACTTTAAAGTATTTATAGACTGACATCTGTCTAGAAAATTGGTAGGTTATAAAAGCAAAAATATATAACCTTGCAACAAATTTAATGCTTGCCAACTCTTTTTTAATTTATCCGAGACAGCGAATTTGGGTTAACATTTGCGAGATGGTAATTGTAGTTCTTATCACGCTCTGGACGTTACAGCTAATACAGTAAGAATTGAAATAAAAATAATTTTGGGGATTTGCTTGACAACGAATTTTCATTCGCCAACTCACCAACGACTTTGCAAAGCGGGCGGCAGAACAACATGGCATGGTAGACCTAATGATTACTGGCCCAAAGGAAATTACCAGTAAACAAATTCGCTGTATAGAAAATACTTGTTACTTTAAAAATCATACAGAGCTCGCAGGAGAATAAAACCATTGGTATATGTTCGTAAATATGTTATTTNTACTTGTTACTTTAAAAATCATACAGAGCTCGCAGGAGAATAAAACCATTGGTATATGTTCGTAAATATGTTATTTTACCCAAAAAATCTAAATTTTCTGGCTGGTTAGTGCTTCGGGAGAGAAACCGATAGCGCGCATGGAATGGCGCTACGCTTTTGTGAGCCTAATGCGTTTTCCTGAGCCGAATGAGTTTCTCAACAGATGGCAGCACTAGGCCTGCGACGTGAAAACAGTTAAAGGTTTTGAAGTTGCGTTTCATTTGGATCCAGATCATTTCATTGTGGCATGTATTTTGAACACCTATACATTACTACTTTATCACAAAGTTTAGTTTCTAACACTCACAACCACTGCTTTGTGACCACGTAAAATAAAATGTATTAATTAATCTAGGAACTCTTTCTTATCGCGTATTTTCTGCTTGTCTAATGTGCATCAGCAATGCACTCAGAATAGCCAACGTAATATTAACTTTTGTTCGTTCGTGCATAAGCTGATACAGGAATTTGTGAATACCGCTTTGTTTGTTTCGTATACGTCAAGTGGCCACTCACTGACTGTCATAATCTCGCCAACTTATGTGAGACAGACAATACAAGTGCCTTTCTTACATGTTGGACCTAGCCACCCTAATTGACTGACTGCAGTCCCTAGGTTCAACAGTAAGGGCAACCCTTATGTGGGAGAATCCATAAACGTTACTCCTACTGTTTGCTATGACCTGAAATTCACATAGACATCAACCAGCAAGTGAACCAGTTTCATCCAAGAGACTCTCTCTCTCTCTCTCTCTCTCTCTCTCTCTCTCTCTTCTCTCTCTCTCTCTCTTCTCTCTCTCTCTCTCTCTCTCCCTTCCCCCTTCCCACCCTCTCCTATCATGCTACCTCTAAAATTGCAGCATAATTAAACAAAAGAGATGACAAATTAATATTTAAGCCAATTAGCAGAACATAGTGGCCTGAAGACATCTCAAATCACGAGTGCAAGTGTCACATACACCCTCTGCATTATGTTTACTCGCTGGCTTGGATAGCTATAATGTAATGCTCATAGTATCACAGTGTGGGAAAGGGGCAACCACCCAGAAAGGCGTAAATGCTTGGAAGCACCAGGTAGTGGAACAATGTCCATGTAAACTTACTGGGACCTATATAGCCTATGGGCTAAGCTCATCACTAAAATTTATGACACCTCCTTAAAGTGCATTTTTAATGACTGCCTATTACAATATGGTTGTGATATTAAGATGCTGTTCATTAATAGTAACTTAACGAAAAAGAATGAACTCAGCATGCTCATATCACACGTGTTAAATATGATGGTGAGAGTTTGCTNAATAGTAACTTAACGAAAAAGAATGAACTCAGCATGCTCATATCACACGTGTTAAATATGATGGTGAGAGTTTGCTCCGTAAACTGGAATCATCTTCGGTGCAGTGGTAAGCACTTGATATTGAATATATAAATACTAACAGCTGAGCCGTGTTAGCAGCAGTTTTAGTTACACCAACACTGAAGTTGCAAATTTAGTTTGGTCAAATGTACGGAGATCATGGAAATTTGTAAAGATATGACATTACAGACAAACAATATTGATTATTCTTCACGGTTTTTGGTTCTCCTTGATTTAAAGTTGAAAAGTGAACAGTAGACATCCGCACACAAGGTGTGCAAAGTCAGGCCCCACCTGCGCTAAGGAAGATGCTCTCTGCCTATCCTCTCGAATTCCAGCTTTAATGCCTGCTGAATCATGAGCTGAAAAGCAAAGTGATGAATGNATGCTCTCTGCCTATCCTCTCGAATTCCAGCTTTAATGCCTGCTGAATCATGAGCTGAAAAGCAAAGTGATGAATGCAGTTGTACCCTAGAAACCGCAAGCACATGTTACCCAAGTTTCTACGAGACAGGTTGTCACTGAGGAATAAAATAGGCATCAGTTGCAAATAAAAAGTCCACTGTTAATTACGTAATGCACAATCATGATCATAAGAAATGTTAAAGATTTTACATCAATTTATTGGTAAAATTTTGCATATAAATTTTATTTTACAAAGTCAGAGATTCTGTACCAAGACTACGTTAGTAAAAGTGAGCGGACTGAGAAACAGTGGAAATCTGTTTACGTTTTCTTGATGGATAGCTTTTGACTGGATTTAGATATATACGTAGCCTATAGCTAGTTTGTAGTTCATGGAGCACTTTTGAAATCAGCAGTTGAAAAAAAATATATATATTCCTGCCTACAATTGTGCTTATTTTAACACACACACGCTGACTGACAGGCTCACAGTAAAATAGGCAGCAATCTAGAACACGTAGTATGACATCTTGACATATTAATAGTGTGATATTTAAATTTGTGGACTGTCAATTTATTTGATTTATTTTCTGCTTGTTTCATGCAAATAAGAATAAGAATTAGCATGTTGGTATCACGCTTACCTTCATAACAATTTTACACGTACACTTGAATATCATATAAATAAAATGATCAACTCTATGGCAGTGTTAATTTTACATATAGTGGAAGGATACAACATGGGCAGAAAAGTAGATCCTAAGAGCAGTCATTTCACAAATGCTCCATGAACTCTGTGTGATTGTGGATGTGTCTATATATATATATATATATATCTGTGTGTGTGTTCACATGTGTGTGTGTATATATGAGTTGATAGCATTTTTTTTATTGTGTTGCTCTATGCAATAATTAACTAGGCAAATATTAATTTATAACTGTATATTGGTAGTTAGACAAGCAATATTCACTTCAACCTGTGAATGGCGCAACACAAAAAACTGTACACATATTTGTTCGCAAGTGCTGAGAAGTTTGATCAGTTATGTTTCGCTATCCTAATAGTTTACTGGAGTGCTTTACTTCAAAACAGTGATTCATGCTGAAAATATTGTTTTGAAATTAGCAATGTCATTTGTTCATAGCTTCAATAGCATTATATCGGGTGCTTTTATCCTGCTACCTTTAGCAANTTGAAATTAGCAATGTCATTTGTTCATAGCTTCAATAGCATTATATCGGGTGCTTTTATCCTGCTACCTTTAGCAAATTTGGTTATGGTACAGCTTTTAATTTTAATAAATACTTGGTTGTGGAGAAATGTTACGTAGAAAATATTTATCACACTACACTAATACAAATATTTAAGAGTAAAAATAAATATTTTTTGTAACAAATTGTGGTAATTTGTATTTGTTCCAAATTATATATGTTAATTAAATTCGCTATTAAGTAATTCCATTCTAAATAATTTTTCCTTTATTCAGTCTGTAAATTAACTGGCCTGTGAGAGGAAATTTGGGAAACCGCTTCCCCTCCCCTCATCGGCCAGATAAAAATTTATTCCTGGCTCACATAAAAAGAATTTTTTCTTGCAAGGGAAAGTGATTTTACTTCCATAAATGCAGAAAATTCTTAACATTCATTTCACGATACAATAATTTNTTTCTTGCAAGGGAAAGTGATTTTACTTCCATAAATGCAGAAAATTCTTAACATTCATTTCACGATACAATAATTTACTTGTGATCAAGTATATTTTTCAAGTTTATTTCAAACATATTAAGCTACTTTTTATTACAATAGTATTGATACCCATGGGATTGGTATTTCTGCTTACATATTCCAATGTATTACTAACTTAGGTTTGACCAACNTAATAGTATTGATACCCATGGGATTGGTATTTCTGCTTACATATTCCAATGTATTACTAACTTAGGTTTGACCAACAGCTTGTAAGCAACTCTTAAATTTTTTTACAAATGGTATGCAGGTTCTTTTAGCTTTCAATTACATGTCAAAAATAACATTCATACCTGTATTCCACAATATTCCGTATTCCCACCGTCAAGTTCTTCTCAAAAAACTGTTTAAGTTGCACCCTCCTAGTAACTAAGATGGTCTTAAGTTGTTAATAACAGAACAACTGAAAAACGTAAATTTTAAAAAGAGAAAACAAATTTCTACGCTGACCTGGCAACAGGCTCGAAATAGTCGAGGATGGTAACTGATGATGATTACAATGATGACAAATTTTGGTTAATGGCTTTGACTAGTTGACTGGGGAGAGGAATAAATATTCTATGCTCCAGCTAGAAACAAAATCCACATTGCCTAACTTCAGCAGTGATATCATAACCTGTTTGCCAGTTTTGGAAGGAGTGAAGCATCTGGCTTCTTGCAAAGGTGCCCGCATGGTATGAGGGAGGAGAAGGCAGCAAAGAGAAACTCAGGCCTCCTCAGCAAACGTTTTGTTTGGTATTTTGTAGAATTTTGTGAATATCCTAACCAGAAATAAGTTGCAAGAAGGTGTTGGTGATCTCTACACTTAACACATATAGTTAAATAGAATAGTAACTTAAATAAATTCAATTTATATCGCCTACAAAGCAGTTTTTACATTTATATGAAAAGCTGTTAAATTAGTAAGCTTGGCTTGCCGCTTCTAGATAACAATAGATGGGCTCCTTTGCTTCAGTCAGCGAAAAATTTTATTAATGTCATGATCAAATATATGCTTGGTTTCCAAACTGATAATTTGGTTGCCACAAATATCTCTCATAGTTCATAATTCTTTTCCAGTCAAACCACAAACTCCAGAATATACCAACCCATGTGAGCCAAGCCCATGTGGAGCCAACGCAGTGTGCAGAGAACAGAATGGAGCAGGCTCTTGTACCTGTCAGNCTTATCACATTTGTTCATTTGTTACTAACTTCATAAATTCTCTGTTTAACTTTATTGTGAATGATAAAGTCACTTGAGAGTAAATGTTTAAGAAATTACTATTCTTGTCTCTTACCAAGTTCAATGTGTTTTTATTACATCATTACTTTTTTGTAGTGCCCTTGTTTTTATAAATAACATGGATTATTTTTTAAAAAATTTATTGGTACCAGTTGTACCGTTGATAATAGTTGCTAGCGTGGTCGAGTGATTACACAGTGTTTCCTTTCCCCTCCCACCAGCAAGTGCAAGACTCTGGCATGTGATCTCGGTGGATACAAAGCAAATAACTGTTATGGGGTGGATTGAGAGGGTGGCTTTCATGCAGGTCTGCTATATGCAACTAGGCTGNATACAAAGCAAATAACTGTTATGGGGTGGATTGAGAGGGTGGCTTTCATGCAGGTCTGCTATATGCAACTAGGCTGGCAAGCTAGCAGTGCCAATTTTTTTGTAAAAAAAAAAATAAGATAGGAAAGGGAGGGGATGCTTATTTCTAGTAAATAAAGTATTAATCCAATTTTTTTTAATTTATGCTTGTTTCTCAAATAATATAAATAATTTTATCCTGTATAACTACAATAATTCTGCATCATATATGAATTTTTAAAGAATATGTACATTTTGTTGAACCCTGTTACCTGAAATATATTTCTGGTTACCTAGAAAACATTTTTAACTCAAATTATTAGTCAGTAATTTCATAAATTTTCATTTCTGGATTGATATTTGCACATTCAAAAAGTTATTGTAAAAACAGTTATTTCTATAAACAGAATCTCCTGGTTTTCTTTAACAATTTTTTTTTGNCTTTTGAAGTTGATACTACATAAATAATTTTTTTTGTACGAAAATCAGTATTTATTTTGGATAATTAATGAAATGAATAGGAAAGTAGTTGAATAAAAAAAACCACACGCACAGAGAAATTACAAATGATCATGTAGAAATTTGTACGGTGGACAACTTAAAATTCCTTTTTTGAAAATGTGTTGGTGTTTGATGGATTGTTTGGTATATAGAGAATGTTCAGTAACCTTGAGGTTGATTCCATTGCAGTGGAGCAACTTCCCCAGGAAAGACCCACTCCATGCGTTCCTTCCCCGTGTGGAGCTAATGCTGTGTGCAGGGAACAAAATGGTGCAGGTTCATGCACATGCCTGCAGGATTATGTTGGCAATCCTTACGAGGGCTGCCGGCCAGAGTGCATTCTGAACACAGACTGTGCTTCAAACAAGGCATGCATCAGCAACAAATGTCAGGACCCATGCCCAGGAACGTGTGGTCAGAATGCAGATTGCCAGGTGGTCAACCACCTGCCTTCTTGCACGTGTCGTCCAGGCTACACAGGGGATCCATTCCGATATTGCAACGTTCAGGCTGTGGAACGTAAGGAAAAAACCTATATCCTAATGAGATTGTTTTATCACAAAGTAGTTGGCCTGTTATACTCACAGTTCTTCNTACACAGGGGATCCATTCCGATATTGCAACGTTCAGGCTGTGGAACGTAAGGAAAAAACCTATATCCTAATGAGATGATTTTGTCACAGAGTAGTTGGCCTGTTATATTCACAGTTCTGTGTGTGTGTGTTGTTCAGCGATTGTCGCAGAACCTGGAGATCCTTGCAGTCCATCTCCTTGTGGGCCCAACAGTCAGTGTCGTGAAGTGAATGGACAGGGAGTTTGCTCTTGCCTGCCAACGTACATCGGCAGTCCACCGGGCTGTCGGCCTGAGTGCGTTGTGAGTTCGGAGTGTCCGCAGAAGAAGGCATGCGTCAACCAGAAGTGTGTGGATCCTTGCCCGGGAACTTGTGGCGTGAATACACGCTGTGAAGTGATCAACCACAGTCCAATCTGTAGCTGTCAACAGGGCTACACAGGGGATCCTTTCTCCAGATGCTATCCCATCCCAGGTAAGAAAAAAAAACTGATTAAGTTACTTGTTAAATGTAACAGGAAATATTTTCTATCATACGTAAACTTGCTTATATAACTATTTCAGTTTTAGTTGTAAGTTGTAAACACTTCTATTACAAGTTTTTAAGATTTGTGGTGTTCCTAGATCAGATTTGCTGGGAATTTTGTAGCAACTGCAGTAGCAGATAATATGCACTATATAATATAAAGTGGGTCTAAAGTTAATGTAGTTTCGTACACATCTGTAGTGCTCAGTGTTCAGTTAGATGGAAGTCCGAACAAGTGTGTGAAATATGAGACAAGTTGGGAACAGATGGATGAACTGAGTTAGTAATATATGAAGAATAAAAATATCAGCCCCGCTAATAATTGTCTTAAACTACCTTAAGTGAAGACTAGAAAAAAGAAACACCATGAGAAATAATAACTGTATTAGCCTTCCAAAACTATAGGTCTTTCTATGGTGGCCATAATTTTCATGCCAGAAGGTCATCAACACAGCCCCACAGACATATTTTTGTCTCACACTTATAAATGGATTGTGGTTGATATAAATGTATTGAAATGAGTCTACATTGTGCTCTGCTGAAAGATAGCAACATTCGAAACAGGAGTGCTGTAAACTAATCCTTTCATATGACTTTGTAACAAGAAATTGATAGGTTTTAGGTCAGGCAGTTGGACAGGCGATGGAATCAGTCCCTCACATCCAGTTTACTGTCCTGGATAAACAGCATCCAGGTTCATGCCAAAATGGGCCATTGCACCATCATGCATCAACCATGCTGCTCCTGTGTATTGTTACGAACTANTGCTCTGCTGAAAGATAGCAACATTCGAAACAGGAGTGCTGTAAACTAATCCTTTCATATGACTTTGTAACAAGAAATTGATAGGTTTTAGGTCAGGCAGTTGGACAGGCGATGGAATCAGTCCCTCACATCCAGTTTACTGTCCTGGATAAACAGCATCCAGGTTCATGCCAAAATGGGCCATTGCACCATCATGCATCAACCATGCTGCTCCTGTGTATGTAGTGGAACATCTTGGAGAGTGATGGTCAACATATTTTCTAAAATCTGTACTATGTCTCATTAGTAAGGCCACCGGAAGCTGAATACGCGTACTTAATTTTTAACATTTTTCCTTCATATGTTATGTAATAGCTTACACATCATTTTAATATATATTTTGGAAAAGTGCACAAAAACATAAATTAATGAATTCTTATTTTAAGGAGTGAGTTTCATAAAATGGTATAAAGTAACAAGATTGCTAAATTGAAATTTGACCGATACTTACTGTAGCGTCCGTGGTAATTCCACGAGGTGCACTAGTGTTTAGGACTCACGACATACATGATCTCCGAAGGGAGAACACGATCAGCTTACTTATTTAAATACTCGCCGAGCTTCCTGCAAGGAACTGACTAACCTTGCTCATCATAACAAAACAACAGCGTTGCCAACCTTACACAGGTACAAATACAACAACTCCTCCCTTCCAAGAATGGCTCATGAACAGCTACAAACACTAAACTGTGCCTATAATACAACAAGATACATATTATCATAGATAACCTGCAACGGTTACAGGGCACTGTTCCAGTTATTGTAGCATGTAGTCCTCTAGTCTCTCTGGCCGTTGTCTCACTCTACTAGGGTATCGATGCCTACGTGACACGCCTCATTCGGCCTGATGCTCGTCACTCTCCTGGGTCCCAAATCCCATGAAAGGACTTGTGTCGTCTGCATCCTCCGTCACCACGGTGTGTTTCCCCACTGCTGATTCCTGCTGCTCACAGTTGCTGGTGGAAGGACCTTGAAGGGAGCGCTGCACAGCCTGCTCTGTGGTTGTGTACCCTCTGCTGCCCGAGCATACCCCTCGGCACCGACTTTGCGATGGTCGCAGCCACTCTGGCTGTCAATGTGAACCCTAGCCCATGGTTTTGTTTCCTGTTCCCAACCAATACCCTCATTCTTTGGTGGATTAGCTCGGAGCTGTTGGCAGTGCTGGCATTGGCCTACAAAGTTCTCAATGTCCGTGTCCATCTTAGGCAACCACATGTAACACCGCCCCACTGCTTTCGATTTCACTGCCCCATCATGAGCTGCGTGCAGCATCTCCAGTAGGTTCTTCTGCAGAGTTGTTGGTATAATTACCCTGCTTCCCCGGAGGACACAGCCTAGAGGGACAATTGAGCTCACCAGTTCCAGTAATGTCTGAGCTCTTCCATCACTGTTCCACTCCCTGGCCACCCAACACTGGAGTTTTGTTTGGCCGCATGTAGCTTCTGTCAATCTTGCGATCCTTGTGGCCTCAATGGGAGGGTCTTGTAGCACTTCCAGCATTAAAACATCTCCTATGCCTGCTAAGGGCATCTGCATGCCCTATGCTTGGTCCTGGTTGATACAAAATCTTATGATTAAACATGGAAAGTCATAGGCTCAACTGCAGTAACCATGGGGATAAGACATCTGGGGTTTGCCTAGTGGGGTCTAGCAGATGCAAAAGTGGTTGGTGGTCTGTGATAATTGTGAAAGGTCGTGCTGTCACATACTGCCTGAACTTTGTCATACCAAACATGACAGCCAAAGCCTCTTTCTCTAGTTGTGAGTAGTTTTTTTCATGCTTCTGTAAAGCGCGTGACCCGAAGGCGATGGCTTTTTCACTACCGTTCTCTTGTACGTGTGTAAGAACTGCGCCCAGACCATACTCAGAGGCGTCACATGTCAATCTCACTGGTTTTGTTGCATTATAATGTACCAACACAGCTTCTGAGTGAAGAAGTCCTTTTAAGGCACAGAATGCATCTCCGTGGACCCATGTCACGTCATAGAAATTAAGTAATCCTAAAAATCCCTTTAGCTCCTTTTTGCAAGTGGGGGCTGAGGCATGGTGAATAGCTTTAACTTTAGCTGGTGTTGGGTGTATTCCCGCACTGTCTTCTCTATAAGCTAAGAATTTTACAAATGACACTGTAAACACACACTTTGACTTCCTGAACCGCAGGGCCATGGTGGCCGAGCGGTTAGCCAGCTCGCCTCCCACCAAGGTGAATCAGGTTCAATTCCCGGCTGGGTCACCGGATTTTCGCTAGTGGGAATCGTGCCAAATGATGCCGTTGGTCGGCAGGTTTTCTCTGGGATCTCCCATTTCCCCTGCCCTTTCATTCCGGCGCTGCTCCATACTCACCTCAATCACCCTCATCGGCTCTCAAGATCTCGCTGTTAAGAGCGGCCCAAGTCTCTTTACTCTCTCAATCACTCCTTCAACCACAATCCTGCTTCTTCAATAAGCCTGAAAAATTGATCTATCTGTTGCCAGTGTTGTTCTTCATTACATCCAGTGATAAGAATATCATCCAGTCGCACCACAACTCCCTGTATCCCAGACAGCATAGTCTCCATTAACCTCTGGAACACTGCTGTGGCACACTTCATACCGAATGGCGGGCGTTTCACTCTGAACAACACTTTCATTGTGTTCACCGTCAGCACATCTGCAGTGCACTCATCCACCGATTCCTGCAAGTACGCATCTGCCAAGTCTAATTTGATGAAAATCTTCCCTCCTGACAAATTGGAGAACACGTCATTTGTTGTTGGTAATGGGTAAATCTCGGTTTTACACACTCTGTTCACAGAAAATTTGTAGTCGCCACAGATTCGTACCGATCCATCAGCCTTNCCAGTAGCGTGAAAGCCACTGGACGACAATTCCTGATGATTGGCTTTGCATGTGACTCAATCTCTACACTCACTTATGGCCCCACATACTGACCCAACTCTGTAGTAGCAAATACCTTGGAATGATGGTTCCTTACGTTCACTGCCACTTCTGGTTGTACTGCTAAAACCCCAGCCACTGATATTCCAAGCATAAAAAAAACACATCCAACACATCCCCAAGACATATCAATTGTCGGTTTTTATAAAAATTTCAAGAAATCTATAGTGTATAGATGTTAACAACAACTTGTAAGGTTTATTAACACTCTGTTGGTGTACACTAGCAAAAATTTATTTACATAAAAATGTTTTATACAGCACCA
>NQII01000317.1:967183-984916 GCA_002778355.1 Clitarchus hookeri | reverse complement strand
TTGTACTAATATACGCTCTTTATTATTTGGTTTTTAATAACGTATGATTTTAATTTGTGCTCACTTTCAGTTCTAACTTCTTTTGTTTTTATGTGTTTCGTACACGTGTCTTTTNATAACGTATGATTTTAATTTGTGCTCACTTTCAGTTCTAATTTCTTTTGTTTTTATGTGTTTCGTACACATGTCTTTTCTTTGCCACTTTATTCTAACATTGCAGTATTTGCACATAAGAATTGTTTTCACATTGTTGAATACGTAGAATCCTTCACTCGCAAACTCTGGCGTCCTGTCGAAAACCGTCACAACCATTTTTAAATAACGTTTTACAATTGTGCGAAACATCCGACTCAACCACCACGCCATTTTAACGTCTGTAGCAATTTCGATCAATACTGATGATCTTGCCTTCGATGTACGGGAATTTATCGAGAGTCACTAACAATCGATTGTAAATAGACAACAACTATCGATTCATAAAAATACTTGCATTTTGGGTTTATAGAATGAAATGTTTTTTCGCTGGCATCGCATATTCTTTTGTGTGAAATTCTCAAGATTAAAAACTTTACGCTTGTGGAATATCCATTAATAATATATACATTACATTACTTTTATAATGGGTACGTGCATGTGCGAACACATCTACACACACAGTGGAATGTAAACATTGCCATGTGACTGCCACATGGCAGTCACATGGCAATGTTTGTTTACCTTTCGCGGAAGGATACGAAATGGGCTTGAAAGTAAATCTTTAGCAGGGCTTCAAGAAAGTCTCTTCCAGTCGTGAACCGACTATAGCTTGTGAGGTATCTGAAACCTGTGAAGATTCATCATCATTTACCCCTAGTGATGATGTTTCAAATAGTAGCATTAATATATTTTAAACTCTAATCTTTCCTTTAAAACATCCACCAAAGGTAAGACCAGACAGGATTACACAAAAAAAAAAAGTAGAAATGGAGTTTACATTTTACCTGAGTTCAGTGCTTGTACTGAGTGAGTTTTCTAATGTGGTACACAGCTATTAAGTCTGTAAATTATAATGAAAAAGCTAAATGGCTTATATTGGTTCCAACAATATTCAGCCCAAGTCAACTAACAGAAAAATTACCACATTCTTCAAAATACCTTATTGAAAGTACAGTGGAAACTCAATCCATTGAGCATGGATAGATCAAAAGTCCGTGTCCACAGAAAATTTTCTGTGGTCCCGACAAAATTCCAATGTAAGTAATGCTAAAAAGTCAGTTTTTGCCGAACTGAAAATTTAATTTTTACCGCAACGATCAAACAAAAATTTCTGTAGCATCGCCGAAAATTACATGCTCCAATCATTAAACAACAAAGTATTAACAAAAAAAGTATAAGTATCAACTGTACTCACCATGACATACGAAGTCGGTATACGGTACATTATGTACATATGCGCAAGTAATACTAATACATAGGGACCCCTGAAAATNTGACATACGAAGTCGGTATACGGTACATTATGTACATATGCGCAAGTAATACTAATACATAGGGACCCCTGAAAATAGTGAATGAAACTCACTAATATCTGTGAATAAAATACATCATAGCTGTAAAAAAAATTATTTTGAAAATTACACTACATATACAATATTTATCACTCACAAACATTCTAAATGTCTCAGTAACAAGAACGTTGATATTTAAGANTGACATACGAAGTCGGTATACGGTACATTATGTACATATGCGCAAGTAATACTAATACATAGGGACCCCTGAAAATGGTGAATAAAACTCACTAATATCTGTGAATAAAATACATCATAGCGGTAAAAAAAATTATTTTGAAAATTTACACTACATATACAATATTTATCACTCACAAACATTCTAAATGTCTCAGTAACAAGAACGTTGATATTTAAGAATCAGTGGATAAAAAATAACCCAGCTATATAAAAAAATTAATTTTAAAACTTTCAGAATGCACAGTATATATAAAAATTACCTAAAATCTCAATGACTTGATAACATTATATTTAGTATTTAATGGTAGTAATAAAGTTAATAAAATAACTGTTGCATAGTATATAATGTGTAGTATATTTCACAAACATTTCTTTGAATAAACACACTATTCAGTTTTCTTATTATTGGTATTTAGAAATCCCTTCTCAGTAACAGTATCAGCAGTAAGCTTACTACCAAAATACTGTTAAAAAAGAATTGCAAGGTTTTGTGGAGTTAAGTTGACTCTCAGATCTGAAAGAAAGTGGCTATATGCAGAAAATGCTCTTTCACTGTCAGCATTGGAAGGTGGAATCCATAATGCTGACACAGATTGTTCTGCAAAGTTTGAGTGTTGTTCATATAAGCCTAACAAAACTTGACGACATCAACTGGTTTCGTTTCGCTCAACAGTTCCAACACTTCACTCTGGAATTCCAAGTAGCCTTCAAGAAATTTCTGTTAAGACAGTTTGGTGAGAAGGGGAACTTTCTTTGCATTTGCATACAATAAGTCACCTACCGTGTTGTTCACCACATATTTAGGCTGAAAGAGAGTCCCAATGTTAAAAACAAAAGTATTTTCCTGCATCACAGTTCATCAAAATGTGCATCACACGCACATAGTTTTTCAGGATTTTTACTAATCGATTGGCAGCAACAGCGCGTGTGATGGACAACAGGAGAAACACAATACAGTGAAACCACGTTGTTGAATTCCCGTTTATGTCAATTTTCCATATCAGTCTATTTTGTGGATGGTCCTGACAAATATCCTATATAAACGATGTTAAAAAAAACCTTCATGCTTTGACCCTTAAATCATAATTTACCCGCATCCATCTATCAGATATTCGGTCTGAAAACCNCGATGTTAAAAAAAACCTTCATGCTTTGACCCTTAAATCATAATTTACCCGCATCCATCTATCAGATATTCGGTCTGAAAACCAAAATATATTCGGAACAATTGTTTATCTGTGAAATAATTATCTTAAAACTGGTACCAAAATTCAGTAGTGCCAAGAGCAGGTAAACAGACACGCCCTAACCTCAAATGCTAGTGTACACAACTAGTTGTCGTGAAACGTTGCAANGCCAAGAGCAGGTAAACAGACACGCCCTAACCTCAAATGCTAGTGTACACAACTAGTTGTCGTGAAACGTTGCAATAGGCATGATGACAATTTTTTAAAATACATTAAATAATGTTCTTACGCTTCCACTATTTACTAAAAATCTATAATTTTTCCAGGAAATTAAGGTTTAATAGCAATAATTAGCCATTAAAATAGTTATTTTAAATTTCGCGCTAAAACGCTTAAAGCGTCATGGCGCCGGCTTGTGACGTCACGCCTCGCGTAAACAAACCTCAACCAGTAACAAATACTCGACAGTAGTCAGACAAATTAAGTTATTTTGTGTTTTAAAATGAATTCTAAAGTGTATAAGTGGTGTGCAGTGCCTAAATGNTGTTGAATTCCCGTTTATGTCAATTTTCCATATCAGTCTATTTTGTGGATGGTCCTGACAAATATCCTATATAAACAATGTTAAAAAAAACCTTCATGCTTTGACCCTTAAATCATTATTTACCCGCATCCATCTATCAGATATTCGGTCTGAAAACCAAAATATATTCGGAACAATTGTTTATCTGTGAAATAATTATCTTAAAACTGGTACCGAAATTCAGTAGTGCCAAGAGCAGGTAAACAGACATGCCCTAACCTCAAATGCTAGTGTACACAACTAGTTGTCGTGAAACGTTGCANTTTGTATTTCTTTGTTACTGTCATCATGCCTATTGTTGACAACTACGTAATTTATTTTTAATAATTCAATCACTATTTGTTTTAAATTACTCACGTCGTAAAACAGGTAAAACATAGTTATTGCGGGCACTTCTTTGTTTCAAGTCAGCACACGAAAATTCGCGCAAATAAAACTCGTATGTATAATGGATGTGGCACGGACCAGAACCAAACATTAATAATGGACGGCACGGATTTGAACTTTACTCTGGTTCCACAAAGGAAATGTAATAATTTTTATGTCAGTACGGTAAATAACCATGTAAATTACAAGCATTAAAGGGGCACTGTATGTTTTCACGGACTAATTCTGTTAAGATAAAATTACGCTAGTAACTTTTTTTAAGTATGCAGTGATATCAACAGTCACACAAGATGGTGAGTGTTGTCAACTTAGCGGACTTTCCGTTTAATTTGGCGAAATTTAAAAACATTTAGCGGACAAGTATATATTTTAACGGGTAACAGAATTTTTAATAGATTAAAATGTAATTTTTAAAAAATCGGAATTTCACATGTCAAACTCAAAAAACAGTGTTACGTTTGCCTCCAAAATAGAGTACAAAAATGTAGCATTATTATGATGAAACTACGTACTTTATTACTGTACTTTAAATTTAATTTTTAGCAAGTTTATATATTGTAAATCATGGTTTTTAATAAATTTTGTTTGATTTTTGCCATTTTTTCTACATCTGGCAGAAATTGAGTGAATTTTATGTAAACATTCAACAGCGATTAGCAACAACAGCACGTGTGACTGGCAACATGAGAAACACAATTTAGTAAGATAATGTTAGTTGACTACTGACATCTATAGTGTTGCGACGTATCTTTAATGTTGTGAAAATAAAGTTTTTAAGGTTATGTCAGTGCTGCATTCGTGGAAATGTTTATTTACACATCCAGTTTTATAAGTAGTAGTTTTGTTATTTAACATTCTTATTTTTGTTTGTGTGTATATAGCACGCAGTGTGACATGAAGATTGGTGTTATTGCGTTACTCACAATGTAAATAATTCAATAAAAACTGCATTCAGTTGGTAAAAAATTTGTAGCAATATCTTGTTAAATGAATATTAATTATGTTTTAAGAATATTATATGTATTTCTTAACATGATTTTCGTCAATCCGCCTGAATTTCAGTAGCATTAGTAGTGAGGACTGATAAAATAATTTATTTTTGCCACTTAAATATGCAATTTCATAATAAATTTAGTTTTTATCCTGTATTTTAAAAATTTTGTCGCAAAATAAAAAATAGGTGTAATTTTGCGGTATTTAGTGTATTTCGCCCTGCGCCATTTTCAGGGGTCCCTACAAATACATAACACAAATAAAATATATTTTCAACACACATTGTTTTTGCTTTTAAGTCTCACTGCCTTACGTTTAATCCTAGTTAAGTAATTTACCACTTCTGAAATAACCGGTNATTGTTTTTGCTTTTAAGTCTCACTGCCTTACGTTTAATCCTAGTTAAGTAATTTACCACTTCTGAAATAACCGGTTGTTGATTTTGTCACAATGTCGCACTTAACTAGTACTGTGTAACAAAAAATTATAAATAACAATAGATTTCTCAGACCTGCAAGTTTTTCACTTTAATATATTTTCATGAAAATTACGAAAGCATGTATGTATATATAAATGTAACACTAATAAATATGGTTGGAAAGTTAACAAAAAAGGCAACTCAAAATTAAGGAAACCCTACTCACTGCACTGCACTGCGACTGTTGTTAGTTGCTCTATGGATAATACTTCTGCTACGACGTCGGTGGCTATTTCTGTGCACGTAGTTTCAAAAGAGGTTTTTAAATACAATTTTTAGTAAGTTTTGAGTGTGAGTCCCAAAAAAAATTAGAGTAGATTGTTTATGTGTGTTTTTCTTTTACAAGTAAGGTCAACACTTTTTGGTTTCCTTGAGAACTTTATAACAGGGTTTTAATGTATTATGAATGTTTTCTTCAATATTCCCATTTGCATTGTTTTATTTTAGTTAAACTTGACAAATTCCTGACATTGATCTATCGATTAAGTTTAATGAGGTAGGATTTTTTTTGGTTGATTTATATGTCTATTCCACATCTGCAGAATTTTTATGTTAGTCGCCTGAAATTCGATGGATAGAGTTTCTACTGTATTGTAAATTTAAAAAAAAATTTACATACGAAATAACTTGATCAATATGACACTTATTACCTGCAGAGATACTGGCAGTTGCTATAATTTTTTTTTTTTTGCTGTGTAAAGCTGCAACCAAAATAATTTTTTTATTTGTGATAATGGTATGAAAATGAAGAAAATAAAATGTTTTATGACAAGATCAGTTAGGGAAGCGTACATATCAAAAACAGAACCCCTAGGTAAAAATAAAACAGTAATTATTAAGTTTAGGGGCTTTTCTATAAAAATAAAAATAATTCACGGACAATGGTATATTTCCACTCTACTAATCACGTAGAACACGAATATACTAGGGGCATTAACATAAGACTAATTTCTTAATATGTGCCCACCTAACCTAACAGAACCTAACCCCACAATGGGTGAATCACTATTTTACATTTTAAAACTAACTAGGATTGTAAGGTTGTAAAGTAATATAAGATTATACAATATTAATCAAATCCCCGTTCAACACCCTACAATCACAGACTAGATGGGAACCCTATAATCCTACATTACTATCCTAGGTTAGTTTAAAAATGTAAAATAGTGATTACCCATCGTGGGGTTAGGTTCTGTTAGGTTAGGTGGGCACATATTATACAATTAGTCATACGTTAATTATGCTACTATAGTCGTGTTCTGCTTACCTACCAATAATCCGAGGTTAGTTTAGAAAGAATGTAAAATTGTAGGGTGAAAATGTCTGGGAAAACCTTGTTTGAATTACGTAATATAACTACATTTGCACGTTAAGCTACCTGTTAGGATTTTTTGGTTTTACACTAAACTACGAATTTAGGATTTTAGGGATTTAAANCATGTTCTGCTTACCTACCAATAATCCGAGGTTAGTTTGGAAAGAATGTAAAATTGTAGGGTGAAAATGTCCGGGAAAACCTTGTTTGAATGACGTAATATAACTATATTTGCACGTTAAGCTACCTGTTAGGATTTTTTGGTTTTACACTAAACTACGAATTTAGGATTTTAGGGATTTAAAGGAGCCGTAAAACACACCAAAATAATATCAATGTACTCACCAAAGTAGGCGGGTGGTACATACCTCTGTCAACGGCCCATTCAACCTCACCTCACTTAATGGAATCACAATCTTCCACAAAGCGCCAAATATGCGCATATAATGCACTGAAACACTCGTTTACAGCCAAATATATACACAGAAGCACTCGTTAATAGGCTAGTATAACACACAAACACACTCTTGCTTGCTTTCTTTGTTTTAAATCACAAACGGAGCAACACCTAACTCACCACGATCCGCACCTGTGGCCAGACACTGGCATACTAACGTACGACCTCTGATGATATCTGCGGCCGCTAGATTGCGTGAAATATGCAATGCGCTGCCATTATTAATGGTGGTAGACGTTAATAGACGTAAACATCATAAAGGCAATTTCTTTAAATATGTTTTACTTATTTTAACATTACGCCGTCTTGGATATGAAGAAGGTAAGTTGTGCAGAACTCGTTAATGCAACTTTTGTCAGTCTACGACGTTTCGTTCACAAACTTAAAGGAACTGTGTGGACAGTCATTTCGCAATTTTGTTCAATTTTTAAAAATATGTTGTACTTATTTTAAAGCTACACCCCTAGTATATTCGTGTTCTAAATTATTAGTAGAGTGGAAATATACCACTTTTTGGGTTGTTTTTTTTACAGGAAAGCCCCTAAATTAATAATTACCAATAAAACTTTCCAAATTTTACTTGCCTCATTCTAAATGGGTTAAATGTCAGCCAATTANTAAAAATATGTTGTACTTATTTTAAAGCTACACCCCTAGTATATTCGTGTTCTAAATTATTAGTAGAGTGGAAATATACCACTTTTTGGGTTGTTTTTTTTTACAGGAAAGCCTCTAAATTAATAATTACCAATAAAACTTTCCAAATTTTACTTGCCTCATTCTAAATGGGTTAAATGTCAGCCAATTAATGAAATATGCACGTGTCTGTATTGTAGCAATCTTAAACTAGTCTGTGTTACTTTGAAAACCTTCAGTGGGGCTGCAGTAGTGTAGTGGTTCGACTACTCGCCTCACGCCTAGGCAAACTGGGTTATATTCCCGGCGAGGTTGCTCTTGTATTTTCGCATGTGGGAGTCGTGCCGGACAATGCTGCTGGGGGGAGAGTTTTCTCGATCTCTCATTTCCCCCGGCCCTTCATTCTGACATTACTCCATACTCATCCCAATCACCCTCATCGGCTCTCAAGAGCTGCCCAAATCTCTTCTCTCTCCAGTGGAAAAAGACCTGAAGAAGCAGAACTTTTCATGGAGAGAGAGAGAGAAAGTGTGTGAACGCATGTGTGTGCATGCAGAGGTAACAGAAAATTGTAGGTTTCAGGAGTGTGGAGACTGGCCAGGTGCAAAAGGTATATCTGTGGAAACACTGGGTTTACAAGAGGCTGAAAATGTTATGTTTGCTATTTGGGGTACACTGAGATCTGGTCAGGAAGACAGTTACAGTTAGCGTGTGATGCAAGACGGTGGATTTTAAAGAGTTTGTCTCATAGTTATATTCAAAGTATTCAGAGGATAGGGGTATCACAGATGAAAAGTTGTGTTAAAAAATTTGCAGTTGTAAGTGATGACAAGTTATAGTGCGCATGCATCAGCCTATGTGCCATTATACTAATAATAGGTGAAGTTGAAAAACTATGTTCCTACCAAAGATTCACTACAGAAGTGTATATCTTTGATAGAGCAGCATCACACTTTAAAAACACATACCAGCTGCATGGACTTTCCAGTGGAGTCTCTAATATGACAAGAAAATTCATTTTTTTCAGCAACTGGTCATGGAAAAAGTGCATATGATAATGATTGAGTATTATGCAAACATTATGCAACCAATTTTAATTTACTAAAAGAGGCATCACAAGCTATAAGGGATGCTGCATCATTTTTTGTTACAGTTTGTAAAATGATTACAAACACAACTTTTGTGCTCTTGAAAAGTAAAAAGATTGATAAATTTTTTTTAATGTGTGGAATAAAGTGAAGTCTGTAAATGGTTTTCAGTGTAGTCATTACTGGTTGGCAGAAGCAGCAAAAGTTGGTATGCAAGAACTATGTTAGGAATGAATAAAAAGAACCACATTTTTGATAGCTTTATGATTAGTGACTTTATCGCATATGTTTACGACAATAATTGGTGGAGGGGTCAATTCACAAGAATTTCAAGGGAGCTTAATTATATCACTATTTACGATTTACTAGTAAAATTTACAGAAATTATAGTGTTACTATTTTGTGGGGTTTATTTTTTTTCACATTTTTCGGCGTAAAAATTTTTTTTAAGTTTTATTGGCTTCAGTAATGTTGCACAGTTTCACTAACATAAACAGCAATTCTGGTAGTGTTTCACGTGTGAAATATGTGCGATAAGATAAATATAATTCAGTGGTTGGCTATAATGAAAAGTTCTGACGATCCAATGAAAGTATTAGTTTTTTCAGGTATAGGCTATTCATGGTAAAGTGAGCACTTTCGAATGCTCTGTCATTTGGAATAGTAGTCTATTAATATATTTTATTTTAGCCTTGGACGTTAACTTGCGAGTTGGTGGAATATACATGCTGTGTATATTACTTACATGGCAATATTTATTTAAAAAGGTGATTAAATGACAAAAAAATTGCTGAAAAGAAAGTATTTAGGGCCTCAAAAGTGCTTGTTTTACAGTGAACAGCCTGTACTGGTTTTTAATTGGTTTGTTGTGCGCTTGAAAGCCATTCATCTCGTTTGATATGGTACAGGATGGAAAATGGTGGATGGTAATTTGTTATGAAGCTGGTATTTGAAGATTTTAGTTTATGTTTTGTATTTTACACATTTTTTCTGTTGTCCAATCTGCAGTATCTATTCTACGTCACGTAACAATGTTTGTGTGTGTAGACGTGAAAAGTATAGATAGAACTGTAAACTTGCGGTGAGTTTTTTTAGTGACCTTACCTATTGTTTTGAAATGTCCATGAAAAGTAAAAAAAAACAGTATTTCTAATTGTTCATGATGCTTATAAAAAAAGAATTTCCCTGTCTTTTAAAATCAGATAAAGGTGAAAAGTTTGTTTTTTGTGCAGTTTGTAGGTGTGATATAAATATTGCACATTGTGTGAAATATGATATCACGAACTATGTGAAGAGTAGCAAGCACGTGAAAAATGGAAATTAATATAATAAATCAGTAATTTTTTTGGTGGGTCAACACTGAGAAGTGTGTTGTAAAGAAATAGAGACTATTGTACTTGCAAAACTTATAGAAATATGGACTAAAGCTTCTATTCCTACAGTAGAACAAAAACGAGTGAAAGCAATGCTAAAGGCATATCATTTAAAGTACAAAAACAATCTCAAGTCTCACCCAAAAATACCGCAAACAAGTTGGAAGTAGTGATGGCCCAATACTGAAAAAAACCCGATACCGATGAAGGTTCCTATATTTAGGATTTTACCGATCCAATACCTGTAAACCGATATTTTCATTTATCATACTGTAAGCAGACATTTGTCACTAAAGTGTTTGAGAGAAAACTGCTGCCTGGAAAAGTTTTGTTTTCAATAAGCTAAATTGACTTACTGCTAAGTGAGATTTACTTTATGCCCAGTGCATCAAAGCATCAAAAAAATTGTTTAACATTATACAAAATTATATCTCACTACAACATATTACAAAACTAAGTTAAAGTTGCAAAAAGGTTGCTAGTCTACAAAAAATATGTAAAAGGACAGGAATGAAAACTAAGCGAACGAGCCACAATCATTTTGTTTACTTTGAGAAATGTACGTCAAACATAAGACTGCTTTACCAAAAATAAAAATGTAATCCGTGAAGCGAAAAATAATGATGGGCATGTTAATTCTAATTTGTTTTTATCGTAAATAATTTTTTTTTAATTTTGTTATTTTTTAATAAAATTTTTATTTTATTTTTTCAATTATTGCATATTGATATCTCAAATTATTTTGTTTTTTGTAGTCGTATTGCTGCAGCCTAATGTTAAGAGTTGAGAAAATGAAGTGTGCAGCAGAGGAGAGAAAATAAAAATACTTGAGGTTAGAATGGCCATTACCGATGTGCCGATATTTTAGTGCCGATCTCCGATAATGGTAAATGTACTGATAATACCGATATCCGATATCGGGTATCGGGCCATCACTAGTTGGAAGTGTTTCGTTTTGGAAGTAAAACTTTGTTTGATATTTCGGCTTGCAAGTGTCGGGATATTTCTAAATGTACCTGCACTAAGAAGAAAAAAATACCTGTAAGACAACAAAGCTTCATAGTTGACCAACAAACGACTAGAAAAATGTTGATAGGGGCATAGATGTTATAACAACAAGCCTAATTACAAAAGCACTGAAAAGAAAGCTATTGCGACAAAAATCTCTGAGTAAACGTCAAAAAGTAGCCGAAAAATGTACGGAGGAGCTCTGCCGCTCATCAGAATGTAGCCAGTCTGATTGTAAAGACCAAACCCAACTTCAGTTGCGACCTTCCAAGTGCTAAACCGGATGGTAATTCCTATTTTCCAGTTGATTATGGTTTACTGTCAAAAACATGCAATAGATATGGAGTGCCGGGTAAGGCAGGGGCAGCCATCGCATCGGCAGTTCTTCAAGCGTCTAATTCTCAAGTTATAGATTAAGCTGCGTCGAGAACGAAAAAAAAATAGAAAAGATATAGTTCCACAACAAAGAGTTTTACAAATACCTGCATTGTACTTCGACGGAAGAAAGGACAAAACTTTGATTATATCTGGAAAAAGTGGGAAAAAATACCGACCAGAAATATTTGTACAGAATAGTCTAAGCGGTTTCAACAGGTATATTTCCTAATGATTTAGGGAACAAATCACCAGGCAAAATGTCCCATGCCCGATGGCTAACGCATGTCAGAAGAATTCTCCGTCTGTATGTTTCGGTGGACGCTCCCTCTCAAAACCTAACCACCGTTGCAACCTATATTGTCAAGGCTTATGATCCGGTATGGTTTTCTGTCAAATCCAACCCCAGCTGTAAAGATGGAGCACGAAACGTATTCAAACTCATCGAGCAAACCCGATATTTATCAACAACTTTGAAAGCAGTTGTCGACCCAGTCATTCAAAGAAATAGCTATTTCGCACACCCGGAAAATTTATTGCTTGCAATGCTGACCGACCCCCAACCGCACATTCGTGAATTAGCAGCCCGTCGACTTCTGAAAGCCAGAAGGACCACATCAAATAGCTTGCGACTGTTTCAGCTACCGAAATTGAACTCTCTAGTCAGCGACTGGCGACACTGATTGTTATTGTCTCAAATTGCGTGTTATTTGTCACGTCTAATGCCCCCTCCCACTCCTCTCCAGAACCTTCCTGCTTAGTATTAGTAAAACAAAGTATATTTTTCATTCAATTTGATGTTAATCACTTGTATAAAGTATTTTTCTATTATTATTTATTAATTTATTGAGAAAAAACCTCGAAAAACTATTTCTTAAAAATTTTTAATCACAATCCGGAGGCAATAAAACTCAATAAAACGTAATAAAATTTTACGTATGGATTACCAACACCATTAAGCACCTTTCAATTGCTGTGCCCTTTATAATATCAAGAAATAAAAAAAATGACCCCCCCCCCAACTTCATAATGTGTTCATGATTATGTTCTTGCATGTTCATGATTATGTTTTTGCATATAGTGTGAGTTGTAAACCCTTGATGTGTGTATCCTGGATTTAAGGAGTTAGTCACTGGCGATGTTTGCTTGTTCTCATGCAGTGTTTTTCTTACCTTTAGTTAACCTCGAGCTACCTGGACAGCAAGCTCCGTGAAGATTTGGAAAGACTGAAGAAGATCAGGGCTCATCGTGGCATGCGGCATTATTGGGGGTAAGTTTTTAGGATATAACTGTGTGACATTTGAAAAGTGAAGTTGCAAATGTTGAAATTTACACTGATGAGCCAAAAAATTGGTACACCTGCCTAATATCGTGTAGGGCCCCCGCGAGCATGCAGAAATGCGGCAAGACGACGTGGCATGGCCTCGACTAATGTCTGAAGGTATGCAGGAGGCATTTCACACCATGAATCCTGCAGGGAAATCCACAAATCCATACGAGTGCGAGGCGGTGGAGATCTCTTCTGAACAGCACGTTGCACGACATCCCAGATATGCTCAATAATGTTTACGTCTGGTGATTTAGGTGGCCAATGGAAGTGTCTAAAGTCAGAAGAGTGTTCCTGGAGCCACTCGGTAGCAACTCTCAACGTATGGGGTATCGCATAGTCCTGCTGGAATTGTCCACGCCCATCGGAATGCATAATGGACATGAATGGGTGCAGGTGATCGGACAGTATGCTTATGTATCTGTCACCTGTCAGAGTCATATGTAGACGTATCAGGGGTCCCATTTCACGCCAACTGCACACGCCCCATACCATGACAGAGCCTCCACCAGTTTGAATAGTCCCCTGTTGACATGTAGGGTCCATGGATTCACGAGGATGTCTCCATACCTGTACACTTCCATCCGCCCGGTACAATTGGAAACGAGACTCACCAGACCAGGCAACGTGTTTCCAGTCATCAACAGTCCAATGGCGNACGAGGATGTCTCCATACCTGTACACTTCCATCCGCCCGGTACAATTGGAAACGAGACTCACCAGACCAGGCAACGTGTTTCCAGTCATCAACAGTCCAATGGCGGTGTTGGCTGGCTGAGGTAATGCGTAAAGCTTTGTGTCATGCAGTCAACAACGGTACACGAGTAGGCCTTCGGCTCCGAAAGCCTATATCAATGATGGTCTGTTGAATAGTTTGCACGTTGACACTTGTTGATGCCCCAGCATTGAAATCTGCGCCAATTTGAGATTGGGTTGTCTCGTTTAATGATTCTCGTTAGTCATTTGTCCCGTTCGTTCACGATCTTTTTCCGGACGCAGCGATGTAGAAGATTTGATGTTTTACCGGATTCCCGACATTCACGGTACAGTCGTGAAATGGTTGTATGCAAAAATCCAAATGTTATCGCTACCTCGGAGATGCTATGTCCCATCTCTCGTGCGCTGACTGTAACACCACGTTCAAACTCACTTAAATCTTGATAACCTGCCATTGTAGCAGCAGTAACCGATCTAGCAACTTCACCAGACGCTTGTTGTCTTATATAGACGCTGCCGACCGCATCGCGTTACTCTGATTGGTTCCATACCTCTGTTATTTGCATATGCATGCCTATACCAGTTTTTTTTGGCTCTCTAGTGTACAACGCTGATGAAACCGGCTTGTTCTACAACTGTTTACATGACAGAACTCTATCCATGAAAGGCGAAACTTGCCATGGTGGAAAAACTGCAAAGGAGCGTATCACTGTTTTGTTGTGTGCCAACAGTGACGAATGTGATAAACTTAAACCAACTGTCTCTAGAAAGTCTTTAAAACCAAGGTGTTTTAAAATATTAAAATTCTGCCAATAAAGTGCCATGCAATTAAAAAGGCATGGATGACAATATAAATTTTTAGTGCATTTCCGCACTCGCTCAATTAATTTATTTTGCTGTTTACAACAACATACTTGGGATTAACGATTAAAATAAATTGTTAAAAAAGTGTGTAATTTTTTACTTATTAGTTAATTTTAAAATTAATGAACTTTTAATATCTGGTTAACGATTAAAACAAACATTTTAGTTTACTTTGCAATTGCCTGGAGGCCAAAGATAATGAAATATATGCAAATGCCTTTAATATTTTGACAAACTGTGTATAAATACGCAATGTATTTGACGGCTGACGAGTTGCACACCTCAATATACAAATTGATACACCGACATTATGTACTGAATCGAAGATCATCGTGTTAGTCACATGCAACGCGATTGTGAGGTATGCGAGATGCCACATCACAATCTACCAATACAATCTCTCACTACGCAAAAATAACAGTTGCACTGTTGATGGTCCTCATGTGGCGTGCATTGTTTTTGTAGTCACTGCTCTGGTCTGGTTTCGTGCTAAGTTGTGCTATAAGAGTTTATTTTAAAAGCTTTAAAAACACCACCGTTTATTTTCAGGTCAGATATAATGTTTGCAAACAGATTTTGTGATATGTTCTGATTTGTGCTTGTGACTTTTTATTTTATAATGGCAGTGTTTTCTGTGAAATGCTGTAATCGTTTTAAAGAAACAGGACATTCTAAATCAGGTAAGCTGAAGAATGTAACTAACTGAATGTGTTCTTTGAGTTTGTAAAAATGAAAATATGTGATAACTGTAGCATAGGTGCCAAGTTCTACGGATTTGCCATATTTTGTACGATTTACCCAACCTAACTACAGAATTATTGATGCTACTAAAATAATTAAAAAAATTACATTTTCAGTTTTATAAAATATGTTTTTTTCTAAAGTATACTTGGAATATATTTGCTATAAGCACAAAGGGCAATGACATTGCATTTACAAAAATCAATAATAAAAAGCATGTTTTCATTATTGGTGCCAAAAAACTGAGAAACTGACAAGGATTAAAATTATGTGTTTTTTGTGTGTNAAAAAGCATGTTTTCATTATTGGTGCCAAAAAACTGAGAAACTGACAAGGATTAAAATTATGTGTTTTTTGTGTGTTGGCAAACACGATTGAGTTCATGCAATATAGGTCTATTTAAAGAATGCCTTACTTTTTCTGTGTGTTTATTACCATCAAATTGTTTCAAATGTGGCCTATTTCGGTATCATGTATTTTGCAAAATGTGCGACAAGGTTAGCTTCCTACCACGTGTTAGTAGTAAAATAAAGTTTTTCTCAGTTATTTCTGTTATGTCGTTTTTAAAAGTGAAAAAGCAGATCAAAATAATGTTACTTCCTTTTAGATATTGTGAACATCATTGAGCCAAATGTTTAGTTGAAAGTAGTCTGTCTTCAAGTATTACTGAAACTGAAATACTAATCTTGACTGTGTTCTGCAAAATATATAATTAATTTTCCACAGTCTGAGAAAGTTGTCGAAAAAGGTAGTATTGAAAGGAGAGATCATACTTCATTTCAGCTACCAATTAACTAGGCATATGGTGCATAGAGCTACTGCTGGCTGGAGCCTGTAGCTGACCAAACAGGCTGTTATTAAAGACCATTTGTACCAATTCAAAAATAATTTGGAATTGTTCTTTGACGCTATAGGCCATACTTGCAATAACGCGGTTCCACTGTACTTATTTTCGCAACTTTTGAACTGCAACCAGAAGTGCTGGCTCCTTCATTAACAATATTATTGGAAGCAACGTCTGCAATATCTGGCTGAAGTTCCTCGTTGGTCTCATCATTGGATTTTGGTTTGTTTTTTTTGTAATGGTTCTTCAAAATTCTGAACAATATGCAAGTGGATCTTCTCTAGATGACCCCGAAGATTACTGGTATTACCTGAAGTTTTCAGGCTTTTATTGCAAATTTTACAAACCGCTTCTTTGTCATTACTTTTTTGGAAGTAGCTCCAAATGTTACTTTTTTTTTCTTATTGGGCGCTATTTTATCTGAAAAAATAACACAATATTTTGAAAATATGTTATACCGATAGATAAAAATAAAAATACATAGATCATCACTATTTGCGTAACCAACACTACACTCCCCTCTGCGTGTCATGTATGGTAGAGTCAGTCAAGTAAGTTATGGCACGCCATTTTTTGAATAGGAAAAGAAAGTCGACAGTAAGCAACATTAAAGCATACTCTCTTACCCCACTTCTAAAATCTATGATAAAAAATTCTTCTTATTTTTGTTGCCATGCGTAGATTTTACCACCCATTTGCCGGCAAGGCTGACCTGACTGATTCTAGTAAGCAACCCTAAGTTTAAACAAATGACGGCTGATTAAATTTAGTTGTTAATAGCTACGTACTTATTACTGCTTGTTCACGTACAAATTAATAAATGGAAGACCTATTACATGTTAAAAACAACTACTTATCACAGAAATATAACCTACAACCTACGAATGTTTCATACACTGACCGAATAATATAAAATAGCTTAATCAATCAACCAATACTTACATAGTACTGTTCATAGTGCTTATGTACACAAACAAACAGATCTGGACTTGGATTATTTATGACAATTAATTTAAAACACAGGTTATCAACTTTATTCGTACTCTACTTTACCGTATTTGGTCTAAACTCGGCGCAAACGCGAGCGATGGATGGCGATGGCGATTGGCCAATAGTCGGCCCCCACCTGGGAGAATACGGCGCGTGTCTGTTAGATGAAACAGAGAGAGATACCAAATAGAAACCTAAACACGTGAAACAGATTACAGAGTAAGCGAGCTGATTGCTCAAGTGCTGCCATCTATTTAGCAAATACGAAGTCACTTGCTGCATTGCGATGTGTCTAACTATTTAGTCTCTTAAATACCACACACACAACACAGATGGTGCTATTTTTAATTACTAATACTACAATAATGATACATGGTTCATATATGAACCATGTATTGATGTTTTGTTGGTTCCAACATCGATGTTTTGAAAACATTGATGTATTGTTGGCATCCCTAGCTGTAGCATAGATTTACATAGTTACAGCCTGTGTGTAGGATTTAAAGGCAGCAGAATAGATACCCTTATATGGCATGGTATTTTGAGTAAGTAGTTATAAACAGCCACAGGAAGAAAAATTTGTTGGCAGTAAACTTGTTGGTCGCAAGCAATGACAGTTGGTTCAATTTGATATGCAGAC